>JAFBJS010057696.1:240151-293632 GCA_016785265.1 Paraplagusia blochii
TAAAGAGCAAAAAAAAAAAAAAAGGAACTTCTTCTCGAAACTCCAATTTTTCTTGTTGCAGAAAGAACTTTTTCCTGGTTCAACAGTCAGACATATATAGGACTCATCTCACTGAGGGAGAAGAGTGGGAAGTTTTGTTTGCTACGGTCACCATTGGACCCATGATATAAGTGAATATCCATAGATTGTAGCTACATTGTATACACCAGTGTCCCCCAACCTTTTTTGCACCACGGACCAGTTAAATGTCTCGTAGTGTTTTCACAAACCGGTCGTTAAGTTGTGGCAGATAAATACCCCTTAAAAAAATTATTTTTTGTTCTGAAATATTTTCCTACCTATAAAATCTTCCTACCCAAATTAACTGTGCATGGACACAGCCTATAATTTTCTGCTACCAGACCAGTATAAAAAGTTAGAATCTTGTATCAATGACTCTGCGTCATTTTGAGTTTATTGTTGTTGTCTTCACTGAGAAAATATTTCCGAATCAAATATAGTTGCATTATTGATGATGGATTCCTAGCCATTCTATTGGTCAGTTCTTTTGTTGAAAGGAAGTAGTAGCCTAATGGGGCCAAAAGGAAACATTATTTTTCTGCGGCCCGGCACCAATTCATCCACGGACCGGTACCGGTCCCTGGCCCAGTGGTTGGGGACCACTGGTATACAGGATGTAGATGTTTGGCAATGCCAGTGAAATATACAGCATGGTATTCTACTGATATGAGACTCCATAAAGTCAATACTGGGTGTTAACCACTCGTTCCAGATGGTCCATCTGGACTGTCCACTGGGATCCAGTCCACGTTGGCAGCTTTGATGACGTTCAGCAATGTCCCAATATCTGAGATGTTCACTGATGACATTTAGTGATGTCAGGTCTGGATGGTACGATACTCTTGACAGTCACACGTGATGTCAAACCCTATTCCCTCCCATTCATCCTCTATCTCTATCTCTCTGTATAAATGACATTTAGCAAAAGGTAAAATCATTTGGTTCTGAGGAAGTTGTGAGAATACAGTTGTTGGGGCAGAACCTTCTCGGTTTACACAGGATTCAGTTTCAATGTCTCATTCAGCTTGAAGAAAATAGACAATAATCCATGTCAGGAAATTATTTTTGACCTTTTCACTTAAACTAGGCTCCTGAGAAATTCTGTTTTCCTCTAAATGGGATTATAATCCGTCTTTTGTAATATCAATAACGTTCCATGCAATTATATCCCAAAATAAGTGGTGGGGCAACATTAATGCAGAGGTGCATTTTTCTTTATTTACCCCATGGTGGGATAATTGTTTTTATGCCCTTCTTCTGAGACAGGGGTCACCAACCTGTTTGAAAGTGAGAGCCATGTTCAAACAAGACACTCAGTCCTCGACCGACTCACCTAGTCCCTACGGGTTCTTAACCTGCGGGGTAAGAACCACCAGCAACTAGCAACGGGTTCCTTGAACACTGTGAGTTAGAACTGAAGAAGCCACTTAGACAAGATGATGAGTCTGGTTTCATTTCTGATCCGAGCAAAATTCCGAAAGTTTCCAGTTTCCGTTCCTTGTACCCGTTCCAAGCCCTGATTTGACCTGGTCTGCGCCGCTAAACAATCTGGGTTATTAACCCTGCTTTATGGACTAGTTGGACTGTTTTTTGGAACACACCCCACGTCCACCTTAGGTAGACCATGGGGGCGACCAGGACCCCCCAGGCACCAGGTTGGTGACTCGTGTTCTAAGAATAGAACTGTTGTTGAGTTGAATGAGGTTTGAAGAAAATGCTGTGAATGTGTTGACGCAGTCGTTGGGATAAAGTTCCAGATCCACTGTGCTGTGATTTTCATAAACCAGATTATGAAATAAACATCCTCCAGAATGCCACATCCACTTGTTCTGATGCTCCTGAGCGCTCTCTTCAGGCCCAGGCTGTTCCCAGCATGGCCATGACAGGCCAACAGGAGCCAGACCTGCAGGAGCACCATGGAGAACCCACGCAGGAGGACGGAGACAAGAAAGGAGGAGAGAAGGTGCACGTGTCGGTGGAGGCAGAGCAGAGGGAGGAAGAAGCGGAAGAAGAGGAGATGGAAGGGCTGCCGTACCCGACTCTGGCCCCTGTGGTCCTCCTGGTCTTGACTCAGACCAGTCCTCCTCGGTCCTGGTGCCTTCGAGCCGTCTGCCATCCATATCCTTTTGCTTCGCCGGGGGCGCTGCCATCAGAAGATGGTGCGTTCAGGTGTGTTTCCCTTTGTGTTGTAAGTCTGTTTTTCCTCCAAGCTGTTGGACCTGCAGTGGTTCTCTCGGCCGAGATATTTACTTTGCAGTTAATAACATGTCATATGGACTGAAGGTCAGAAGTTGGACGTGGGCTTCTTCAGGGCAGAGTTGGGAAGGCCTCAGGTAATTTCTTGGATTCATTAGTTGTGGGAAGAGGTGGCTTACGGTTTTCACCTGATTGAAGGTTTCCATAGTGACAGGCTCTAATAAATCTCCAGGGTTACAGCTGCCTGTCAGTAGCATTGTTAGCAACCTTTACTTTTACTGCTGGAGTGACAAATAGTGGGAAGTCAACCTCACCTTCTCCAGCCTCCGTCTGCAACGTCTCACCTCACATTTCCCGACCTATCGCTCACTCTCAGCCTCCGCCTCCACCCACAGCCGCGTGTGTTGGTGTGTATGGGTGTAGTTAAGCGTGCACCTACAGTACGTGTGTGTGTGTGTAGTTATTAACACTTGATTGTGTATGTGTGTGTGTGTGTGTGTGTGCAGCTATGAATACTCCCCAGCAGAAACGTCAGCAACACCCCAGAGACTTGTCAAGGCATTTTAAACTGAGCAATTTCCACTGCTTACGGTTCCTCATGTTCCTTGCTGCATGACACTGAATGTGTGAGATGAAAAAATTTGATTTTGGAGAACTTTAACCTAATTTAGTAACTAGTATTCATAATTAAAAACAACTGTTTAGCTGCATATCTGGCCTTTTCAGCTGTACAACTTATTCTGCTTATCGTTTCACGCGTAAAACTTTTATATTCCCTTTATAAGTTCTATATTTGGCCATTTTTCAGTGGTCTCACTCGCTTTTGTCGAATGTATCTTCCAGTTTTGAGCAAAAGATAAATATTTGGCTAATTGGAAATATTTGACTCCTTGTCATTGTGACTCACACCACAAAATGTCACCTCTGTATTCAACCCATCACCAAAGTGAACAGTGGGCAGCTCTGAGCAGTGAGTGGAGACGGTGCCGTGCTCAGTGGTAACCTGGCAGTCAGTGGATTTGATCCTAGAACCCTTAACCACCAGCCCCCACTGGTGTAAGCCTCATCTATTTCTTGTCAGATAGATAACTTTGCCTTCAATATTTGTGATAATGGTGACAACATTTGAAAGCTATATTTTTGCCCTGTTCAGGCCTGGTGAGTGAGTGGTGGTCTAGTGTTTAAGGATAACTGGACTCAAGTCCGCAGGGTTCCAGGTTCGAGTCCACAACCTGCCAGGTTACCACTGAGGTCCACTGAGCATGGCACCGTCCCCACTCACATCTCCCCCGGCGCTCAAAGTTGCCCACTGTTCACTTTGGTGATGGGTTAAATACAGAGGTGACATTTTGTTGTGTGAATCACAATGACAAGGAGGTTCCTTTCCTTCCTTCCTTTCTTTTGTTGCTACTTTTTTATTAAGGCTTTAGAACCAAGGAGCAAAAATCAAAACCAGAAACATAACATTTTGTTCCTGACGAAATGCGTTTTTAAAAACAGTGGTAACTAATGTTTGATTATCTTCTATAAATATGTGGGTAGTAATATTAATAGATAGATAGATAGATAGATAGATAGATAGATAGATAGATAGATAGATAGATTATCCTTTGGGAAATTATGGCTTACAATCAGTGTTGTTACTGTGTTGTTACTGAGTCCTCCAGGTCATTCCGTCCAAAATTAGTTACTTTGAGGGCAACTGGACACAGTAGGTTTCTTCAAGACGTTTCTCCTCTTCATCCAAGAGTCTTCTTCAGTTCTAACCGCCTACAGGGGAGTTCTGGTGTTTAACCTCAAAGAGGCTGCATACCTGTGGAAGGGGAGGTTGTCTTGGAGAACAAAAGGCTAAAAGAGGGAGGTGGTGTTAGGTGGGTGATGGATCACACCCTGTTCCAGATGAGCTGTATGCACCGTCACGTGTCTGGAGGTGTGAATGGGGTCGGGGGGTTGGTATCGATTGAGCCTATTTTTTGGAATAGATTGTTTTGCTCTTTGAGATGAGACTTTGGTCTGATGGTCAGGGAACTTATTCCAAAAAACAACAAAACAGTGAATGTGTCACAGGATGTAACTTCTGTTTTTCCCCACTGACAGTTAGAACTGAAGAAGTCTCTAAGATGAAGACGTAAAATGTTTTTCACAAAACAAAAGAACCCTTTACCCATAACTTGACCTGGATGACTATACCATCATTGACAAAATACATCAGGTATGAAGATCAAAGAAAAGATACGTATCTGATTTCATTTTTGATCCAAGACAAATGCCAAAAGTTTCCGGTTTCTGTTCCTTGAACCCGTTCGAAGCCCTGATTTGATCGAGTCTGCGCCGCTAAACCATTTCTTTCACAACAATCTGGGTTAGGGTTAATGTGAATTCTTCAACTTCTGTTTTTTGGAATCAGAAAGTTTGACTCTTTGGCGTCTTTTATCCTTTGGCTTTGATTAATTTCTGACTTTCCTGAGCCTCTTTGTGTTTCTCCAGCTTTTGAATTTCTTTCTTTTGTTTTTTTTTTCTGTACCTTGAGCGATTAACTCTGCAGGATCTCACGTACCTCAAAACGACGCATCCCGTAGATATTAAAACATCTGTGAGGAGACTTTCAAGGGAAATTTAAGATCCTAGCCCCTGTGGAGCGCTGATTGTTTTCCTCTCCTTCATGCCTGCCTTTGTTTGCTCGGCGTTTTTGTCTCCAGCCGCGCTGTATGTTCTCTATGAAATATAAATACATAATTGTTGAATAAATAAAACGAACAATCTGAGGTAAAGGGTAAAAAGAAAACTACCATTTCAACAAGGCCAGCTCTTCTGCAGCCCCCGCCGTGTTGTTCCAACCAACACTTAACACTCCTCGTGTCAGCACTAACTTACCAGACAAAACCGCACTCACGAACGCACACAACCACAACATAAGAGTGGAGCGCTTTAAAACACAGGCAAGTAAATGCCCTCACGCAAACCAGGGAATCTCCCATGGAGAAGCTTTTTAGAGGGATCACCTGGTTGCTTGGCAACAGTGTAGAGCTGCCCTGGCGGCCCGTTGACTTCCGCTTCACTTTTTTTCCTCTTTTTCTTTTTATGTCTTGAGCGTCTTGACTATTCAGAGCAGCCACTGGTTTGTGTCTAATATTATATTTTCATACTTCATGTCTCTACTGCGTATCTGTGTGATAGTAAAGGGAAATGTTGAAAGAGTAACGTGGGCAGACGTTTGGCAGGTAAATTAATATGAGAACTCCTGGGGGCGGCGACATTTTTCCCCGACGTAATGTCTTCTTCTCCTTCCGTCCTCCCTGTCTCAGGACGTTCACTGTAATCACCTGTGATGAAGGCAGGGAATCCAAAAGCCTGACAGAGGAGGACTCTGTTGAGAAATAGCAGTTTAGTTTGTTCGGAGTTCAAGGCAAAGTCACGACCAGGAAGTTAGTCCAAAGAAGAGACAAGTCCTTCAGGGCCACAGAGAGGATTGGAGGTCAAAAGAGGAAAAAACAGAAGCATGGATCAGTTCGTGAGGAATGTTCCGAGCCACAAATTCTCCGTGGAGCGAATGGAAGCTGCTGTATATATATATATATGGACATTATGTCTAACTGTCCTAATGGCTATATGTAAATGGATGGACAGATAGATGGACGGATATAGATATGTAGATGATAGACAAATATACAGACGAGTAGATAGATATGTTACTACATATGTAGATGGAAGGATTGATAGATGAATGGATGGCCAAAAAGACAGACAGATACGCAGATAGACAGATAGATAGATACATGGATAGATAGACAGATAGATAGACAGTTTGATAGACAGATCCATAGATAAATACCTAAATAGATAGAGATGTAGATGGATAGACATATAGACATGTAGATAAATATGTAAATAAACCCAGGGATGTACGAATGGATGGATAGACAGACAGATGCATAGGTTATCAGATAAACTGTCAGACAGTCAGATGGACAGATAGATAGAAGGACGATGGACGGATGGACGGACGGGTGGATAGATAGATAGATAGATAGATAGACAGACAGGCAGATAGAAGGACGACGGACGGACGGATGGGTGGGTGGATAGAAGGATGGATGGATGGATGGATAGATAGATAGACAGATAGATAGACAGATAGATAGATACTTTTAGATTGTTTTTTTTTTATAAATAATGCATTATAGAATTTTTGTTTTAGTTTGCCTTCACTTCATAAACTCAATTATCTAACCCTACATCCATTCCCAAACATGAGCCAGTATCACAATTAGAGTTGGAGACGAACGACGGTCCAGTGGACAATAAGGAAACTCCATCGCCAGCAGTGGGGACGATTCGTTAGAGCTGGACAATTTAGGAAAGAACCAGCTCTGCTGTTTCCAGTAGCTGAGAATAACGGCCCACTTCAAAATATAAACCTCTAACTTTGAAACCATCTCCAGGAGCCTCATGCAGGAGAGTGAGGAGACAGGGACAGGGACAGGGAGGACGGTGTCTCCGCTGACAAACACAGAGATCGTACAAGTAAAACATAAAAACACACTAGTATGACACATTGTTTTACATTTGGTTAAAGGAAATTCTTGGGGAACACGAGGTTTTCTTTACCACCCTGTGTTTCCTACACACATCGAGATCATTCATCCCAACCCTTCATACATTTCACTTAATTCCCAGCTGTATGTTCTTCACTCACAGCATTGATTTCTTTTATCTCCTGCCAGGAGAGTGAATGTGTGGAAAAATGTTTCTCATCTGTGAAGTGCCGAGCTCACCGTGAGCCAATCATCCTGCTCCTATCATGTAACACACGACACAGCGAGCGAAACACACACTTACATGTGCAGAGGTAATAACGTATACACTAACACACACACACACACACACACAGGGCATCACTTATTCAGCATTGCATTAAAGATTCAAAGCACTTCCTTTTGTTTAAAGATGAGAAAAGCTGATTCTGTGGCTCCGGTACCAGGACTGTACCTTTCTCCTCCTCTCCTCCTCTCTCTCTCTCCAACTCATCCCTCTTTAGTCGATACCTCTCTCATCCTTCCCTAGTTATTGTTCTCCTCATTCCTTAACTGTCTTCTAATTGGGTTGAGGTGTGCGCTACGTGTTGGGGAGTGGGGGAAGGAGGTGACGCTGACAGAAGGAGGTCTTGCTCAAAGTAAGGAGAGACGTGGAAATTGCTTCATCCAATTAACACAATTTAAAAACCAGCGTTTCCACGGGAACCAAGTTTCCCTAATTTTTAGGGGGAGGGTCCAGGGCAATTGACAACTTGACAACGAGTTGGCTCACTGTCATTTCTCAGTCTCTGTCAGCCTTTTCACACACACACACACACTCACACACTCACACACTCGCACTAAAGTTTAATTAGGTTATGTTTAATTGAGTCTGCGCTGGTGAATTCCAATATGAAAGGGCAAGACAACGCAGAGCTTCAGCTAATGCTTCATAATGGATTCATCAGCATTAATGTCATCGTCCCTGGAAGTTTGTTCTTTTATTTTGAAATGAATGCTTAATATCAGAGATGCCCAATAATCAGTCGGCCAATATTAGTATCGTGCAGTATCAATCGATAGATTGAACGTTCTTTATCCTTCGAGAAATTAGGGAAAATACAAGGATTCTCTGACTGGGAATTGAACCCGGAATGGTGGGAGCGCCCGAATCTCCCATAGTCTGTATAAATAAGATTGTTATTGGGTTTTTTTCTGGTAATGAACGGTCGATATTGGAATCAGAAAGTGTTTGGACAACATTGGCAAAAGTTAATATCTGACATCCCTTAATATGAGAACAATGACTTTACTGAACTCATTTTTCAGTATATTTAGGTTTGTTGGCTCGTCCTATCAATGAGCTGATCAATAATCGTGACCAGAACTCAACTATTCATTATCACCACAATTAATCAGGACAAATTATGACTTGTCTAGAATAGTTGGGAGGTTTGAAAGAATTTAACAATATGTGAAACACTATTTCAAGGCTTCAGACAAATTCACATTTTAGAAAACACATTTACTAGGGGTGAGAAACTTCACTCACATAACGATACGATTCATATCTCCAATCACAGGCTACGTTACGATTCATAAAATATATTGAACGATCGATCCAGTTCGATCTGATTTGGTTCAGATCAATTCATTAAAAATTCGCAACATTGATTGATTTTGGCTTTGTTTTCCACTTGTTTCCCTTCACCCATTATCAAGTGGAGACGTCCACTGAGTCTGGAAAGGACGGTAGATGATTTAAGATGAAAATCCAGTAGCTATATTGAATTTTACAACCAGGCAGAAGTTGAACGTCTTATAGTTTAATAATGTAATAAATCAAATTGTGTTTCATCAATTTGCAGGTTTTGTTAATGACCGTGACCTAAACTAATGGACGACAGGGGGTTAACGCAGTTGACGTGAAGTCTTATGGGACAAATCGAAGAAGTCTTTAATCCTAGAGAAGGAGATGAGATTCTCTTTAGGAGAGACAAGGATGGACAGGATCAGGAATGAGGTGATTAGAGGGACAAAAGACAGGAACGTTTGGAGAAAAAGCTAGAGAAGACAGATTGAGATGATCAGAGGAGGGACAGTGGATACATTGGTAGAAGAATGATCCTAGAGATGGAGCTACCAGGTAGGAGACAAAGAGTAGACTGATGGATGAAGTGAAGGATGGACATGGAGGTAGTTGTAGTCAGAGTAGCAGATGGAGAGGACAGGGGGAGATGAAAATCCTGATTTGCTGTGGCAACCCCTAAATAATGGACAAGCTGAGAGGGGAAGAAGAAGAAATGAAAAAGACAAACAAAGATGTCCTTATTATGTCCCACTCAGAGCTTTTTTCAACAAGTTTTTTCTCCTATTTACTGAAGCCTAAATGAGTGGAAGAAGGCAATGATGGAGATGTGATCGGATTTGATTTATAATGTCTGCCTGACCTTTATTACTTTGGCACCATGGGAAGGAGAGAGAGTTCAGGAGAGGGCAGAGATGGAAAATCTGCATGCGTTTGGAGGTGTGTGTGTGTGTGTGTGTGTTTTCAGTAAAATGATTTATTCTTAACCTTTCACATTCATGTTTTTAACTTCTCGGCATTGAGCCATTTTCTTCATCTCGTTCACATCTGCTCCTCCGTCAATGCTTGCTCTCCTTTTCCTTGTGTTGGTATCTCCGGCTTTCACTTCATCCGTCTCCAGGACTCCCCGTCTCTGGGACGATGTTAATTATTAAATGTGGCCGTGGTTTATCTCTTGGCAGAGGCTCAGCTTCCTGAGAGGGTGACCAAAAAACTCCATCCAGGGCAGACATATGTGAGGGAAAGTTTTTGGAAGAAAGTGAAGACCGTGGCTAAAGATGATTGCAGTGAGTTGATCAATACGTTCCTGGTCTGTGAACTCATTGTTCGGTCCATGAGGAGCAGGAAATGACAGTAAGAAGTCATTGGTTTATTGTGATGCTCAAAAGAGCGTCAACTGAGGAAAATCGAAGGATATTTTTTGGGGGATATTTTCAAAAGCACTTTTTCTAAACTTGAAGGGTTTCAGCATTAATTGTTCTCCTTTGGTGGAACATCTCAGCCATCATTTTTATCTTGGACCCTTTGCTCTTGAAAATGGAAACGGAATTGCATCTGATACTTCATTTAAATACCTGCACTTATTCTTAAAACATGGAGTTGTGGTGATTGGATACTTTGGTACAACTCTTAACTGGTCAGCTGGTGTCTTGTTGTCCTCATGGGTTGTTTGTACTAGAAGTACTAGATGGATGGATGGATGGGTGGATGATAGATGGATGGATGGATGGATGGATGGAGGGATGGATGGATGGATGGATGGATAGATTGATAGATGGATGGATGGATGGAGGGAGGGATGGATGGATGGGTGGATGATAGATGGATGGATGGATGGATGGAGGGATGGATGGATGATAGATGGATGGATGGATGGAGGGAGGGATGGATGGATGATAGATGGAAAGATGGATGGATGGATAGATTGATAGATGGATGGATGGATGGATGGATGGATGGATGGATGGACGGATGGATGCATGGATGGATGATGGATTGATGATGGATGGATGGATAGATTGATAGAAGGATGGATGGATTGATGGGTGGATGATGGATGATGGATGGATGGATGATGGATGGATGATGGATGGATGGATGATGGATGATATGACCGACCAGGCAAATGTTTGTTCTGTGTGACCGTGGTGATCCTTCTGTCTACCTAGCATGGTACCAGTTGACCAGTTGGTCAACTTGGCCTTAATCAAGTTGTTGGTTGTAGATTAGGTTTAACCTGTCCAGCCTGTCACAAAGTACAAACCATGTCTCTAACTGTTGTCTCTGGTCTCTGTCTCTTATACACATCTTGCTCCTACGTCTTATGACTGGAATTTAGGGTTGGAGAGAAATCTTGACTGTCAACTATTAAAATATAAGAACAACACAATTGTAATAATAATAATAATAATAATAATTTAATAATAATAATTATAATAATTCGCCTTTTTCTTCTGGCTTGTCCATTTTTCAGGGGTTGCCACAGCGAGTCAACATTTCCCATCTTCCCCTGTCCTCTCCATCTTCTACTCTGACTCCAACTACCTCCATGTCCTCCCTCACTGCTTTCATTAATCTCCTCTTTGTCTCCTATACCTGGTAGCTCCATCTCTAGGATCATTCTTCTACCAATGTGTCCACTGTCCCTCCTCTGAACACGTCCAAACATTCTCAATCTGTCTTCTCTAGCTTTTTCTCCAAACCTTCCTGTCTGTGTTGTCCCTCTAATCACCTCATTCCTGATCCTGTCCATCCTCGTCCCTCCTAAAGAAAATCTCGGCATCTTTAACTCCTCCACCTCCTGCTCTGTCTCCAGTATTCTATCTATTCTTAGTGTCTCTGATCCATCATGGCTGGTCTCACAACTGTCCTGTAAACATTTCCCTTCACCTCAGCCGAGTCTCTTTCTTCACAGATCATAATAATAATAATAATCATCATGGGTGGACGGTTGTCTTCCAGTGGGCTCAGCGCCACAGGATGTTATGTTGGGGTGCAATGTGATTTGGGTGTCAATCGTGGAGAGTGTTCCTCACGACCGGAAACAGAAAAGTGGACGAAAATGGATTCATGGATGTTTTTTATTGCATTACTTTCTAAGTTCTGCCCAACGATGTCACGAGGAGATTCCAAAGAAAGTCAAACACTTAACATTCTTTATCGAAGCTGACGGAGACGAGTCGTGTTTAATTTAACAGCATATCTTTTTCAAAGAAACACATTGAATTATCTGACTGGTTGTAACGTCTCTGAGAAGAAAGACAAACAGACAGATATGTGGAAAAATAATGAATGGAACAATGAGGCAGGTAAATTATGCTGCACATTGTAAGGGGAGATGGAGAGACAGAGAGCACCGGGAGCAGAGCAAAGAGAAAATAATTGGGGCAAAAAAAAAGGAGGAGGAGGAGGAAGAGGAGGAGGAGGAGGAGGAGGGGAGCATATGAAGACGAGAGATGATGGAGGGAGAGGCTTATTGTGTGAGGACGGAGGAAATGAAGAGAGTGGAGCAGAGGACGGGGATGTTCCCCTTTTGTTTCACGCCTGATGGTGAATGATGGACCAACTGTTGTGAAACTCCACCTCATCCATCACTCATACCTTGACCCTGTCCCGTCCCTTGGTTAACTAAGCGTGCGTTTGTCTATTTATGTGAGGAGTGAGACGGGCGGAGGAAGTCGGAGAGAGAGGATGTTTTATGGACACATGGGTTTGTTTAAGCAACTTACACAGATAGGAGAAGATGAGATTGAACCCCCCCCCACTTTCGCCTCCCCTCCTCAGGAGGACGAGGTGGAGGAGAGCAGAGGAGGACGAGAAGACAGAGAGGCTGGTGCAGGAGCTTCACAGAAGGACATCATATTCCTCTGTGTTCATTTTCGTCTGCACATTAATTGTGTTGTCTTCCAGTCCAGACAGGATGCAAGTGGATCGTGAAACTCAGGAGTCAGTTCCCACGGTGAGATGAGGGTTCCCATAGCAACCACAGTAAAGGGACGACACTGGATAACCCCCCCCCCCCACTCCCTGTCACTGTCTCCCCCTATCCTCCTCTCTCTCCCTCTCCCTTTTTAGTTCTTTCTCTCTCTCCTGTCTCAAGGGTGATAAAGGATTGTACTCTCATTAATTTTTTGGCCCTCTTGAGAGTAAAGTGTTGAGGAAGGAGTGTGTCTGTGTGTGTTTACCCATGTGCGTGCTCGGCCCTTTGTTACGTATGCGTCCTTGGCTGTTGAATGCATTCCTGTCACCCATTCAGCATTTTTTCCCTTTTGTGCCCAAACCTGTGTGTGCCCATATGTCTGTGTGTGTGTGTTTGCATTCGTCTTTGTGCGACTGCAGCACAATCTTTTCAACAACTTTCTTCCCGCAATCGCACTCCTTACTTTGCACTTCCCGTGCACCGGGTTTCACCTTCACACAACTGGGTATAGAAGCCATTGCTTTTTTTTTTTTACAGTTGTGACAAAAATTAATGTCAGCTTTATCAGATTTTGTGCAAAAAATAAAGGCCTTTTAATAAGATTTCTAGTCACTGGAATAGTTTTTATGGCCTTTTTTTGCATTTTGACCTGGTTTTAATCACCGTCCACAGAGAATTAGTCACAAGGTTCTGTATTTAACAGAATCATCAGTTTGTTTTGATTGTCGAAGTCATTGTATTGACATCAAGAAGTCCTTTATTTGTCTAAATTTAGATTTAATCTCCATTTAGTTCCAATGTAAATGTCTTAGACACTTTTTATTAAATACCTGAGTGCGTCTGTATTTGTTATTGACTCCTCTCTCCTGCACTTACTCTCCACAGACATGTTCATAGACGTTTGGAAAGAAAATCCTAAACACACCTAAAAATATTGGAACAAAACTTTTTTTTGTCGATGGCTTGTAAACAAACAGAGTTTATTTTTACTCCTCCGCGACTCTTCTGTTTTACAGAGAAAGATACAGTTATAGCAGCAGCAATGGGTTAAAATAGGTTCAGGTTTTGTGTCACTGCTGTTCTTTACATGTAGTTTATTTGTATTTGTCAATAAATAGAAAAGAACATTCAGATATGATGTGTTTTATCTAACTTTTTGGACTTTTTGATTCTGGTCAAATCCAATATTCTGAAAGAATCTCTAAAACAAACGTTCTCGCCTTTTTGCCGAAATATGAGCTAAGCCAGTATGTCCCATGCACACCTGCCAGGGGCAATGGTGGTCATTGTTAAAGGAGAAGGACTTTGGTCTGGAGGGTTCCAGGTTTGAATCCACCAACTGCCGCTGAGCATGGCACTGTCCCCACTCGCTGCTCCATGGGCACTCAAAGCTGCCCACTGTTCACGTTCCATTATAAATTCCTTTACATGAGTAGGGGATTGCGTAAATAAGCCAGAATGCTGCCATCTAGTGACTTATGTTTTCCTACACAGTCAGTTCTCCCCAATGCCATTTTTAGCATGACATTATTTGGTGAAACCCAGGCATTGCGTTATTGGATTTTCATTATGAGAGGAAATCCAGATAGGGATTCTTAGATAGATAGAACTTCTTCCTGTAGATATTGCTAATATCAGGATGATATTTTTGGACATCCCTAAAATACAAAGATATCACAGTAAACATAGTGGGTAAATGTGAGACAGAAAACAGGTTTCTCTTATTCCCAACCTCCGTTTTCACACTGATGGGAGGAAACTGTAAACTGTAATCTAAGGAGAAAAACCTACACATGGTAGAGAACTTAGAAATGCAAAACTTTATTTTGCTGGTTATTACTTTTTTACTTTGTTTTATTAAAAAAAAAGAAGGTTTTATTAGCGGCAAAGTGTTGTGGCTGTGGATTCTTCCAGTGGGCTCACCACCCACAGGAGGGCTGACGGTATGGAGCAGTGTGATTTGGGTGATGGTGGTGGAGACTCCTGCTGAGTGAAAAAATAATTTCCAAAATGTTATTTGGAAAAACATCTTTGGCCTTGTTGTGTATTTGCTGGATAAGGACTCTAATATCTATGAAGTGTAGCCGAGTGGTCCAAGGTTAAAGAACTGTGTGAATGAAATACTGTACCGTACTGTTCTGTACCTGTTTTCTGACCTCAACTCACTTGTTATCAAACCTTGACCTGTTCCTACATGGTTCGAACGTGTCAGCATCTTGGCCATCCTGCTTAACTGTGTGACGCTGGGAATGTTCCATCCTTGTGGTCACACACCCTTCTTCCTGCAGGTAACACACACACACAAACACACACACAATGACAACAAAAAATATATAAGCAATGTTCGATATTGACCTTTTGTCCGATTCCGGATGCTAATATTGTATATCTTTATATTCATTCATCTGTAAAAACAGTTGGTGACACCAACATTCTGAATACAATCACTTGACTATTAAAATATATTTGCTACAATGCTGCCATCTAGTGACTCTCACGTTTATATACAGCTGTTTATCCCCAAAACTATTTTTAGGGCACACATCATCTGACAAAACCCAAGCATCGTGGTATTAGGTTTTCAGCATCGTATGAAAAACAATTCTCATCGTGAAGAAACAAAAAAGACATTTATGTTTCGTCAACAATGCAAATACCCTGTCTCCCCTGCAGGAGGTGCTACAAACACACTAACTACTATCAAGCGTACAATTACAAATGACACTTCCTAATTTTGGAAATGAATTTACAACAGAGTTCAGGCGTTCTTCTTTGTGCACGTCCAGGCTCTGGACGACGGCATCTTCGTGTTCTTCGCTGGAGAAATGGTGATGAAGATGGTGGCTCTCGGGGTCATCGGTCAGAACGGTTACCTGGGTGACACATGGAACAGACTGGACTTCTTCATCGTTTTAGTGGGGTTGGTATTTGGCGAATAAGACACACACACACACACACGCTCACACACACACACACACACACACTGAGACTTGCGTCTGACATTAAATATGAGCCAAATGTGTGTTTTGTGTACAGCTTAGACACTTGTTTAATGCCAGTTAAATGTCAAGCGTGTGCATGCAGAGACGTGCCTGACCCAGTGTGTCACTCTGTGTGTCTGCATGTGTGTGTGCGGGTGTCGGGGGGGTTAGACCATTTCACAGAATGACAATCACAACATTTAGTCCTGGGAGACCTCTGTGATTGGTTAGTTCTAAAGAGTGCGTACCCAGGAGACCCGGCTCTCTGATGGGCTCCCAGTAGACGTTCAGGATTGGACAATGTCAGACTGACACTGATCACAGTGACACGGCCATGGATTTACGTCTTCACAGAATGCTGGAATACTCTCTGGATGGACACAACGTCAGCCTATCAGCCATCAGGACCGTACGGGTGCTCCGCCCACTGAGAGCCATCAACAGAGTTCCCAGTAAGTTTGTCTTCTTTTGGCTTTGCTCTTCATCACTTTTGGACACTATTGTATTGATTTATGTCCCTGCCAGGAATGCTGGAGTCCATATAACACAGGGGACAGAGAAGCTAAAGTGCTGACCGCAAAGAAAATCCGTTTTTGAGTGACTTCTTGTTCCTCACTACATTTCTAGCTTGGCTATCATCACATTATTTTTTTTTTCCTGCGAGTCCTGTTATAAAGCAAAATTCAACTTGTCCTGTACAGTTAGTGATGGAGACATCACCATCATGTTGACGTCCGTGACTGTACCTGAAAGGCTTCTATTCAATTAGTAGGGAATGCGCCATTCATCCTCTTCAGGGACACTGCAGAGCGGGAAGGACAGGACACAGGGAACGAGGAAAAAAAAAAAAAAAAAATCACACCTATGAATCCTGTGATCAATGGGAAGGAAACAATGAAACTAAATCTCTTTGTTCTTCCAAAATTCACCACTGTGGGGCCTCTAACTGCACAGAGGCAATTTGGGAGTTGCAGTTGTTGGATTTAAAGCTTTTTTGGCCCGATTTAACAGCTCAAAAAAAAAAAGAAAAAAAGTAACAAAATTGAAAAAACTGATAAGGCCAATCTGAGTTGGACTTGAAGCTTTTCAACAAAAATTTCTCTGAAAATTAATTGGAAACACTAATGTTTTATTGTTACAAGAAAATGTTATGATTATCGGAAGAAAGTCAAGGGTTTCAGGCCGGGGTCGACCCCATTAATAAATTAGGAAAGTCGACCATTTTGCTAATATTGAATATGCCAGAACCAGACATGTAATTTCCGATACATGCCGGGTAGTATTAACTCATTTATTCCTACCAACCATTGAATACAAGTATGAGATGACATAAATGAGCCACAAGGCTGCCATCTAGTGACTTTTAATTTCATATGTAGCCGGTTTTCCCCAAAACGAATTTTAGGGCGACATAATTTCATGAATCCCAAGCATTGGATTATTGGGTTTTTGTTATAAGAGGAAAAAAATATAGCGTTTCTTGCATATATTACATTATCCCTCATAAATATAAATAAAATAAAAAAATTAGAACTATATTACCCCCTAGGGAGTATCCTTCGGGATATTATGCCTCTGCATTTAACCCGTCACTGTAGTGAGTAGGGGGCTACTGGCTGGGCCAGCGCCTGGGGAGCAGTGTGTGGGGGGGACCATGTTCAGAATACCTCAGCCGTAACTTGGCGGTAGGGGGATTCGAACCCAAACCCAAGTCCACTTACTTAACCATTAGGCCACCAACTGTCAGTCAGTCGGCCAATATTATGAGACATTCCTAAAACAAATACTAATACTAATACTAATACTAAATCCCAGTAAACCTAGTGGTGAAATGGTGAACCATAACTGGTTTTTCTTATTTCCAACCAAGGTTTTTACACCGTGGGCAGAGACTGTGATCCTTAGGTGCAAAACCACACACTCAACACCTACTGTTTAACCTTGTTGAACTAAATGTTGAACTGACACCGTGCTACACCGGCAGGACCAACCTCAGGCCCAACTGTTTCAAGTTCACCCTAAGAACAGCGCGAGAATCCTGACCCAACTCGTGAATGAAGAAAGGCTGCTGCACAGAGCTGGCACCGCATCAACAGGAAAGATCCAAAATGCCTGCTGATGTTCGTGGGTGGCAATTCAGAACGCTGCCTGTGGAACAAAACCTTAAATATGATGACTGTGCAGAGCTTGGTTGATTTTTTCTTTTTTTTTGAGTGGGATTCTTCACTGTGCTTTATGTGCTCTCCAATTATCGGCCCTTGCATTAAAGGTTGTAAAATTTCTGCATAGTTCATCTGGTGTGGAACCACTCTGAGCTGAAAGTCAGCAACCTCATTAGTCTCAGCCAGGACGTTGAATAATGTGTCCCTGTCCCCGTTCTGTGTGACGATGCTGTGACTTCCGCCGCATCTCTTTAACTTTCTGAACCGTGTGGTTCTTAAGTGCTGCACTCTATGGAGTTTGATGGATCTCCAGTCCAACTTGGTCAAATCATTATGTTTCACGTGGTTGCTCCACAGGACATGCCCCGGGACTCTGCTGTCATGGCCCTTTCATGTTATGACACGTGTGATTCAAGACAAAAAAATCCCCCAAACTTTCCACAACTTGGACGTATCTGTACCTGAGGATATTTGTCCAGGGACCAACAGCTTCAACCTGTTTCAGTAATTGGACCCCGGAGTTTAACTTTCCTGAAGCCATTTATTTTTCTCAACAAGGTTATTACAGTAAAATATTGGTAGCGCTGGCAGATGTATGGCCTCATAGTGAAAAGTGCTGGTATTTTTCCAAGTGCTCTTCATTACGCAGCAGCAGCTACGCAACAGATACGACTGCTGTGTGAGGTGAAATCAGATTGTTTCAGTTGTATCGGAAAATCAAGCGAAACTTATTATTGTTAGGAAAGTCATTTGAAGGTTCTTGTTTGGCTGATCGTTCAATTTGTTAGGAGAGTGGGGCGAGTTGGGCTGAACAGATATGGAGAAATGATTTCTTTTATTGTTGTTTACTACATTTTTATATAATTTTTCCATTTCTGCCATAGACCAAGAGAAGCCAGACTTAAGCGTCGTTATTCAGAATGTAATTGTTGTTTTTCCTTCTTTCTCTTTCCATAAGAAAGTGCTTAAAAATGAGTGCAACAATTAATTAAGTGGTAAATGAGCGTTACTGCGCCCTGTTGGCCATTCAGAGGCAGATCTGAGCTGATAAAAGTGTAACCTTTAAGAGAAAAAAGTTGTTGGTTTGAAATAACGTCTCAAATTTACGAGGTGAAAGTGTTAGTTAAACAAATGTTTTTCGATGCTCAACAGCTAGGAGATGAAAATGACTCTGATTACTATTATTTTGCAAAAATTTTTGTCCTTTTTCTTGAAGATGATCTGGAAAGGCACTGTTATCTCTTCCTCTGTTTTTGCATAAATTTTTAACTATGTGTAAAACAGCGCCCTTTACTTATTATGTGGTGAACGAGTGTTACTGCACTGTGTTGACCATGCAGAGGCCAAGCTGACTCTGCTTCTTCCGAATGTTTTCCAACATCACAAGAACAAGAAAAAGCTAATTCACAAGAATGTGAGTTTCAAGCTACAAAGATGACAATATTATTGATGCTCATGAGCCAGAACATGAAGTATATTGTGATTACTAATATTTTGTATATATTTTTGACCAACTAAAGGTGGTGAATGAGCGTTACTGCACTCTGTTGACCATGCAGAGGCCAAGCTGAGTTGGACTCGAAATTTTACAACACAGCAGTTCTTTGAGAATTAATTGGAAAAACTAATGTTTTATTGTTAAAGAAAATATTCTGTTTATTAGAAGAAAGTCAAGCGTTTAAGGCAGAGGTGTCCACACTTTTTGGTCTTGTGAGCTACTTTCATATGACTAGGCTGAAGTGATCTACCTAGATAGAAAAAAACCTAAATATATTTATCTTTATAAACTGGATATTTTATTCTATACATAGCTATACTGTATATTTGTTATACTGTCTGACTTGATACCAATACTATTCTGACTTTAGCCCAGTGATTAGCATGTTGAAATAGAATTTTATTCCTAGATTTAATTACTATTATTGTTTTATGTTATTGCTCAGGTGAAAGTTCTCGTATAAATATTTACGTGAAAAGATGAAAATATCTTTTGATGCTTCTGAGCCAGAAGACCAAATTTCTTGAAGCCAATGCTGAAGTATCAACTACTCAGTCTGTTAGCTCGCTTGTCTTCTCTTTGACTCAGACTAAATGTCAAAAGCAGAGAGCAAGTGTGTTCCAGCTTTGTCCAAAAGCTCCTAAATCCCACAGAGTGAGAGAACGTTCTGTGATTGACATTTAGATCAACAACTCGAAGCTCAGATACTGTACAGGCCGAGGGTTGATGTTTGTCTTTGTGTGTGTGTGTGTGTGTGTTTGTGTCCAGGTATGCGTATCCTGGTGACCCTCCTCTTAGACACACTCCCCATGCTGGGCAACGTGCTGGCACTGTGCTTCTTCGTCTTCTTCATCTTTGGCATCGTTGGCGTGCAACTGTGGGCGGGGCTCCTGAGGAACCGCTGTTTCATGGGAGAGGACGTCAAGATGTGAGTTGCCATAGAAACAGGCGGATGTCACCTCAAGCGGTGTGCTGACCTCATTATCCTGAACCCTGTGTCAAAAGTTCCTTTAGCCCGGTGTTATGTCTTACACTGGATCAATAACACAATCAACTCATCTGTTTGTTGGGAGACTGGGTTCATGAGGTGTTCAGGTTCCTGCACGAGGTTCTGGCTTCTGCGCAAACGTTAAATTAAACTGTACCAAAAAAAAACTTGCTTAAGATTATCCTTCGCTTTTTTGTTTTGTTTCTTTAGTTTTTTTATTTCCTGTTAGTTAAAAAAATGATACATATGTCATCCTTAATATTCATAATTTCATAAATTATGGATGTAATATCATATATTTATATATATTGTGTTTTTTGCATGACAGGTAAATTAATAATGATGACGGAATTTTACTTTATTGACAATAATGACGTAAATTTTCAATGAAATACATTTTTCAAAAAATGTGTAAAATATATATGTATGTGTATTGATATCTTTATGTATGTACAGTATGTATACTGTATAGAAAACCTGTAGTAAACACAAAATGCACTATATGCGTTTTGCAATAAACGCTAATTCACGTGTTGCAAACATTGAAAAACTTCTACATACGCGGGAATATTTTGAAGATACAAAATACATTTCCCGTAAAGAAACTTCCCTTTAATCCTGACACAGACGGAGAAAATACCTGGAGAGTCTCTTGATAAAACACGGAGATCAGCTGCCTAATCCACAAATTTACCTTTAATCTACGACAACGTCAGGCCAGGATAAAGGAGTAGGAACATGCAACGTCTATACTTAGATGAACCCAGGATTTGAACCGCTGACCTTCTGGAGAGTACAGCGCTCCCCTGTGACTTCTCTCTGTACCAAAGATGATTGATTACATCCTACTGCACTCCAACCCCCATCGCTGCTTGGTGGAATTCTCTTTATTTCAAATGTCTCCCTCTAACACTTATTGTAACAAAATACACAATAGCATTCATATATATATATGGGGGGGCAATATATATATATATGGGGGGGCAACAATAAGGCAACAATAAGGGGTTAATACTGTAGTCACTATGTAAAAATGTACATTTCAGACACGATGTCAATATATTTGTCCATGTTAATGATAAACTGGTCAACATTAAATATTAAAAATGGGCAGCAATGCATCATCACCAGCCTGTCTAGTTATACTACAGTATTTCACACAGGGATATGACCTCCCACTAAAGCAGCCCATGATGCCACCTGAACAATGAACACATTTTCCCACCTATTGTACTGTGTGGGGTCCAGACTTGATTGAACTCATTTCTGTGTCCCACAGTTTTTCTTTGTTTTCCCACAGCTACTAAAACCATGCAATTGTTCCTAAGTGACACGTTCATCCATTCGGATAAACAGGGCGCAGCAGTGTAGCCGCCCAGAAGTGTTACTGCTCAGTAGTTCATCAAATGCTTTTGTCTTGGCAACGTGTAGTTTCTGGCTAATAGTTCAGTTGAAGAACAGTTGAAAATAAAACCTGTGAATCTGTAGATTAAAATCCGAAGGTGCAACTGTGACTTTGATTTAGATTGGGTTTTTGAGCAGCAGCTACTCTGGGAGTCGTACAGTCCAGGAAAAGAAAAGGGTTAAAAATCCTTCACTGACTGGTGGATGTAAAGTACAAGACGTAACGCAAATTGTCATGAATGCATGACTGCTTCTATGACCACTGTGGAGTTAGGGTGGCACAGGAGCTGAGAATCTCACAAACCAGCTGGAAATAACTGACCTACTCTACACTTGATCTGATTCCTAGAGTGCATTTCATTTACATAGAAAGCAGTGGGAATCAGTGAAGCTGCTGATCCTTCCAGGTCAAAAAATCCAAAGAGTTTAGTTGTAAGTAACTGGACTTCTTGGATCTCGACGGGTGTTTCATTTACCAACTGAGGAACTTAGTTAGTTTCTGGTTGATATATTAGTAGTTATTACTAATGTATCAACCAGAAGTTCTCAGTTCTCTTGGAAGAACTCTTGGCTGAGAGGTGAAATGTTTTCTTAAAAAACTTAACGTCCAGTTGCCTAAAGGAAATTGACTGATTCCACTACGTAGTAGTTCTACTTCTCTTGACCACTCACTTCCCCAGTTGACAAAAGAGTCACTAAAGAGCTAGAGACAAGGGACTGCTTCTGATGGTATAAGCACTTACCAGTTATGGGACGTGGTGGCCTGGTGCCTAAGGAACTAGACTGGGTTTCAAGGGGTTCCAGGTTTAAATCCACCAACTTCCAAGTTACCTGCGGACCACTGAGCATGGCACCATCCCCACTCACTGCTTTCTGGGCGCCTTAAGCTGACTATTGATCACTTTGGCAAGGGTTTAATATCGAGGTCACACTTTGTTGTGTGCAGTGGTGTGGATCGCAATGTCATGCATGTTGAGGTTTGACCAGTGTTCGGACTAATGCGTTACTTGTAACGCCTTCACGTAACGAACTACTTTTCGCGGTAACTAATAACATAACGCGTTACCTTTCGGATTCCGTAACGCAGTTATTGTCACTGTGGTGTGAAGGGGCTCATTGCTCGTTACTATCTGTGGACGGTCTACCCCAGCCACGGAGAGAAGACTGTGTGGCAGCGGAGCGGTCAGTGTGTGTGTGTGGTCATGAGTGAAAGATGGCCGTGCACACTAACTGAACCCATGCGTTGAAAAGGAGCGATGATTGGTTGACATAGGTTAATATTTCAGGCTGAGCCAATCAGAAAGAGACCTGGGGGGATCTTCTTGCCTTTTAGGGAAATAAACAGTCTCACACACACACAACACGGTGCAGCACCACACACCCACAAGCACAACGTCTGCAAGTGTCAAGTTGAGGTTACAATAAAGTTGCCTGTCAAAATGTCTAAACATCTATTTTGTTTTTATTGTTCCACTACAATTCATTATGATAGTTGCTACAGGACACAACACTAAACGGTTTTATAGTGTTTTTAAAGTAAAGTAACTAGTTATTAGTTACTTTTATAATTTAGTAACTAGTAATGTAACTTTTTCAGGGCAGTAACTAGTAAAGTAATAAGTTACTTTTTTAAAGTAACTTATTACCCAACACTGGGTGTGACTGGAAGTCAGTTGTTCCTTGTTCCAGGCATGTATGGCTTCCTTAACTCCTCTCCCAAACCGCCTGTCCTCCTTACCCCCCAAAAACAGAATGATAAAACAGAAAGTTACGTCATGAGTCATAGATTTACTTGATTTAACAATCAACAGTGAGTTCCGTTGGTGGCCGAGTGGATAAAGTAGGAGACTTCGAATCCACCAGCTGCCAGTTTGAGCATATAGCACCGTCGCGACCCACATAGCTTCCAGTGGGTTCACCATTCACTGAGAGCTCACAGTGTGGTGCAGTGTGATTTGAATGGTGATTGTGGAGAATGCTGCCCCTGAGACCCATAAGAGCATAAGGATGAATGAATGTATTCCATATTCTTGTTGCAGTTTCTTCAACTTTAATTTTGTGGCATAACATAAAAAATGCCGATACCTTTTGGATTTGAAATGCAACTTCCTGTGGAAGGTTGCTGTTATTTCTGAATCTGACCATTTTCATCATTTCCTATAGTAAAAATATATAAAAAAAGAAAATAGCATATATTTTCTGTTTGTATGATGCATTAAATATGCAATCATTTTCTAAGGAGGAAATAAAGGACCAAAAGTATGTGGTTTCACAAAGAGCTTTGCACCGACTTCTTTGATGTTGCTGTCTCTTTGATGTCTGTCTTTTTCCTTTCCTTCGACAGGAGATACAATGTTTCCTTCCTGAGTGGCTACTATCGACCTGACGGCACCGATGATCATCCCTTCATCTGCTCAACAGAGAGAGACAACGGGATGCTCCGGTGCTCTGATGTACCTCGCCGCCGCGTGGGCAGGACTTCATGTTTCCTCGGTGCTGAGGAGGATCGTCCTGATGCTGCACTGAGACACGTAGAATCGGGTTCCTGTGTGAACTGGTATCAGTATTACAACGAGTGTCGCGCCGGGGAAGTAAACCCACATAAAGGGGCTATTAACTTTGACAATATTGGATATGCATGGATTGCCATCTTCCAGGTAAAACGGTTTAAACACCACGATGGATGGACAGTGACAGCCGCCAATTATCAATAATTACTCCCATTCTCTTTGTACCTTTTCCAATCAGGTGATCACTCTGGAAGGATGGGTGGACATCATGTACTATGTCATGGACGCACATTCCTTCTACAACTTCATCTACTTTATTTTTCTCATTATAGTAAGTAAAATAAAAACACACGAAATCCTTTCGGCTTGTCCCCTTTTTCAGGGTTTGCCAAAAGAAATCAATGTTTTCCATCTCCCCCTGTTCTCTCCATCTTCTTCTCTGACTCCAACTACCTCCATCTCCTCCCTCACTGCATCCATCAATCTCCTCTTTGTCTCCTACCTGGTAGCTCCATCTCTAGGATCATTCTTCTATCAATGTATCCACTGTCCCTCCTTAGAGCATGTCCAAACCACCTTAATCTGTCCTTTTTAGCTTTTTCTCCAAACCTTTCCATCTATGTTGCAAAAAAACATGTATAAAGTCTGACCATCAGCCAACAACGGGGACTCAAGCCTGAGACTCAGACTTGAGTCTAAAATGTGACTCAAGACGCAAATTAGGACTTGAATTGACTCGCCCTTAAGAGACCTGAGACTGACTGTTTCCGTCCTTGGTTATTTGACATCACAGGAAGTCATTCTAAGGCTGAATATATTTGCTGCCTTGATGTTATGATACAAAACACACCAGAACTAAATATTAACACATATCAAAGACATCACTGACCAGGGTGGGGTTAACTCGGCTGGAGCTTCTCACAGACATCAAACAAACCAACAACCACCTGCTCGGTGAGGGGCAGCAGGAAACATGATGTTGGCTCAGATATTTCCTCTGCTGTGGCCTCACCCTCTCCCAGGGACGTGGATTGTGTTTGAAGGTTTGTGACCATAAATATTTGGGGGTCAACTTTTTTGAAACTATTAATGTTATTTTCTCACTATTTTCAGTTGTAAAAGTTACAGATTTGACAACATGAAAGGACAACATCAATTAGACCAATAGGTGTTTTATGTGATGATGCAGAGAGAAAAACACCAGATATATTCCTGGATACAAAACCCCAGACCTTGTCCCTCAAATACATGAGACTTGGACTTGTGTACAGTGACTAGGGACATATGCGCAGACTTGGGAAAAAAGACTCGTCAATTAGGAAGTCCTATAACATGACAGTATCAAATGTCCAATAATATATGCTTCAGTAGTATTGGACGATGATAGTATTAGATGTCCAATAGTATTGGATATCTGGTATTATTACCAGATACTTAATAACATATGTGTGATAATATATGCTTTAATGGTACTGGATGTGCGATAGTATCGCATTTCCAATAGTATTGGATAAACAAAAGTATCAAATGTCTGATAGTATTGGATGGCCGATAGTATCGAATCTTCAGTAATTCATTCTTCAGTGGTATCGGACGATGATAGTATCAGACGTCCAATAGTATTGGATAACTGATATTAATGTGTGATGCATAGTAGCAGAAGTCCAATAATATATGCTTTAATTGTTCGGGATGTGCGATAGTATCGCATTTCCAATAGTGTTGGACAAATGATAGTATCAAATGTCTGATAGTATTGGATGACCAATAGTATTGAATGTCCAGTAATATATCCTTTAATGGCAACTGATGTTTGATTATCTGGGATTTGTCAAATTTGTTGCACTTTTCATAAAGGTTTATTGGAATTGAACAATTAAGTGTTTAATCAATGTCCACATATCAGATATCGATATACGTAAAAAGGACACACATGTCAATACTTCCGAACATTATTGTTATCATCTTACGTGTATTTGTCTTGTCGTCAGGTGGGATCTTTTTTCATGATCAACCTGTGCTTGGTGGTCATAGCCACCCAGTTTTCGGAAACCAAGCAGAGGGAACATGCCTTAATGAAGTCGGAGCAGCGCGCACGCCAGCTGCACCAATCGGCTTCCACGCTGGCCAGCGACAGCCAACCAGGGAGTTGCTACGAGGAGATAATCCGTTACCTGGCTCATCTGGGACGCAAGGCGTGGAGACGACTGGTTCGCTGCTACGTCCAGACGCACCTGCCCTGTCACTGCACGTGCCCGTGTCGTAAACACCGAAGTGGAGGCTCGGCCAGAGGGAGTGGGGTCGGTGAGATGAATGGACTCGCGAACCGACACTCGGGTCACGCCCCCAATGACTTACCGCACCTCCATCAGCTCTACCAGAACCACCAGCATCATCACCAGCCTCAGCTGACTCAGTCTGAGTCTGTGGTCAGTAACGGAGGGATTGCGTTTAACTATCCCTTCATATCACCACTTCTTAGTCACATGGCTACAAAAGACCAGAACCGGAAACGGGCGCCTGCCCCGGAGACCATGAGCCGACTGCCACAGCTGGTGCTGGAGCATGGTGAGAGCACAAGGTTGTGTGTGTGTGTGTGTGCGACCTTCACAGGCCGAACTTAGTGTCCTTGGTTTAAATCACTCAGTTATTGCCCCCAAATCTCCCATGTTAAGAAATCTGCTGCGTCCTCCCTGACAATTAATGTCAATTTTTTTTTCAAAACCCTTGAAATGAAAAGGGAATAATCACAATTTGGTTTTCATGCATATGATCATTTGTTGCAAAAGGTGGAAGTGTCTCCAGGCAGTCGACTTCAAATAATTTGCTCTTATGAGGTTCTGTGCACGCTCTTTTGCACACAGAAAAGAAGACACGGGTGGAGATTGAGGAAGACGGAGACAGTTGGGAGAAAGAGAGTGAGAGGCAGCTCTGAAAATAACTTGCAATACTGTACACACTGTATTTGTGGTGTTGCAGTACTATTGCCCCATGGGAAGAAGCACAAGGCATTGTAAAAATACATCATTCTCTGGCTAATGTGGCTCTGCATAAAGTGGGATGCATAATGGCGTCTCCCAAATGCAACGCATAAATTCAGTAATGAGATGTTTTCGTTTTAGAAAATAAAAGCCTTGCATTTTTCTTGACTGACTTTGACGCAGCACGTCATGACAAATGGTTTATGTAATCAGTGGTATTTTAACCAAATATAAAAATTGATTTTAATTTTATATGCTATATATGTATCTACCAACATTACTTTCAGTCATATGAGCCAGTTGTGTAGATGTCCAGTCACTGTCTACATCAGTGGTGCTGAACCAGTCTTCCTCTTCTCTTCTCAGCTTGTCCCTTTTCAGGGTTCCCACAGCGAATCAATGTTTTCCATCTCCCTGTGTATCTTCTACTCTGACTCCAACTACCTCCATGTCCTCCCTCACTGCATCCATCAATCTCCTCTTTGTCTCCTACCTGGTAGCTCCAATTTCTAGGATCATTCTTCTACCGATGTATCCACTGTCCCTCCTCTGAACATGTCCAAACCATCTTAATCTGTCTTCTCTAGCTTTTTCTCCAAACCTTCCTGTCTGTGTTGTCCCTCTAATCACCTCATTCCTGATCCTGTCCATCCTTGTCTCTCCTAAAGAGAATCTCAGCATCCTTAAAAAGCTGCGTACACTGTATGATTTTGAGCCAATTTTGCCACGTATTTTTAATCATGCATCTGTAGCCTATTCATGCAACTTGCTTTGTGCAGTGAACACGGGGGTTACACCAAGTAACCCCCGTGTTCACTGCCACACTGCACACACTGCACATACTGTAACATAGATGCAGTCTAGAAAACAAGTAAACAACACGGAGCAGCATGGTAGAACTGATAGACCAGATTGACCTTGTTTTATTCTGGTCCCCACTTGTCATTTTCATCCTCTTTACTTTTCTGTGCTCTTTCACAGAATGGCACAAATTGCCAGAGAAATTAGTTTTTGTTTGCTGAGCATTGTGTCTCAGAGTGCAATTGTCAGCATCCGTGCATCTCAAAATCCTGGGTTTTTCTGTAATTGAATATATATATAGTACTATATATATATATATATGTACAGTATATACACATATATAAACCCCAACATTATCCACTAGGACTCAAGTCGCCCATTGGTTACGACTCTTTAAATTATTACTCTTGAATAGACCTGCCCTTAGACTTTAGACTTGGTTTTCTAAGACTTGAGACTGACT
Source organism: Paraplagusia blochii (assembly GCA_016785265.1). Taxonomy (NCBI): domain Eukaryota; kingdom Metazoa; phylum Chordata; class Actinopteri; order Pleuronectiformes; family Cynoglossidae; genus Paraplagusia; species Paraplagusia blochii. Next base: position 268,217 of record JAFBJS010057696.1, read on the forward strand.
AAGACTCAACGTTGAGGACTCCCATCTCCTGCTTACTACTAGTGTCTCTAATCCATCCATCATGTCTGGTCTCACAACTATCCTGTAAACCTTTCCCTTCACCTCAGCTGACTCTCTTCTATCACAGACAAAGCATAAACAGTAACCCCTAGAAAAAGAAACAATAAAAATATAGCTGCATTGTTTCTTAAAGACTGGGTCGGCACCGTCAGGTGGGTGTTTTTGTGGGATCAGGAGTGTCTCTAGGAGCTTGTGCTCATGCTCAGGAAGGCTCACAGGAGGGTGCAGTGTGATTTGGGTGGCAGTTGTGGAGACTGCTGTCCCTGTGATCTAGTAACAGATAAGGAGATGAAGATGAATGAAGAAAACCTTCCACGGACCTTAGTGAGAGTCATTCATTATTCACAGACAGTGAAGGGATTGTAAACCTCTGCCAAGTTCCTTCTCTCTGTAGAAAGTACTGTTTCCACAATCTAATCATTCCTTCATGCACCACAACCCTGATTCTTAAAAAATGCAATCAAAGTTTTTTTTAATGTTTTTTTTTTCCCTATGTATATCTGGAGCCGTCTGCTCAAAAATCCATCAGGCAGACAAAAAGATGAAAACACAAAATCTAAGGCAGAGATTAAAAGTATGTATCTGATTTCTGCCCGGGTTATCTAGTGGAGGATGCTGTACTTTATCTTTGTCATATTGAAAGGTCCCTAAAAGACTTTGAGGATCCACTTTAACAAAGATCGATTAATTAAAGAAAATTAGATACAAGTCGCAGAACTTCTGAATACCAAGTACTTTTCTTTTCTCTTTATTCAAACAGATGTAGTGGAATCAGTGCTGCTGTTCAACGGTGTCTCCTGTAACGCTTGGATGATTCCAGTGATCACAGACACTGCGGCAGATTGTAAAGAATTAACAAAAGACATTTAGTAATGTAAGCGGGACAGTGGTGGCCCAGTGGTTAAGGACGAAGACGTTGTGTCCGCAGAGCTTCATGTTCCAATCCACCAGCTGCCAGGTTGCCACTGAGCGAGAGTATGGGTGGCGGTGTGATTTGTGTGGCAGTCATGGAGACTGCTTCCCCTGTGATCTGGTGATAAAGAAATGAGAAAGGAATGAAGATGGATGAATGTAATGTCACTGATCTTTTTGGACGCATTAGAACAGGCCTGGGCAATTATTTTGACTGGCGTGTCACAGGTGGTACTAAACTTTGAGTCACGGGATCAGAAAGATTGAGTATTTGCGAGAACTAAGATAAATGTTGAGTAAAGTATTGAATAATGGCGTCTTCGTCAGCCGGCTTAGCAGGGAAAAGGCAGAATTATAACGATAATATAAATTAAAGTATAATTTAGACAAGTCGGACGGGCCATATTAAAACGTCAAGTGGGCCGCATTCGGCCCCCGGGCCTTAGTTTGCCCAGGTCTGCATTAAATCATTGATTTCCAAAGGTTGGATCGCTCAATAAAGTAATGAGTAACGAGCCCCTTTACGCCACAGTAACAATAACGGTGTTACTGAATGGGGAAAGTAACGCGTTACGTTATTAGTTAGCAATAAAAATAGTTTTGTTACGTAACGGCGTTACAAGTAGTCCCAACACTGCATATGAGGCCAAATTTTTTCAGCCCGTATATAGAACCCACTACTTTGAGGCGTTCATGTTAAAGTATTCTGACCAATTAAATCACAGTTCAGCTCTACAGCCATTACGATCTCGAAATAACCTCAACCCTGACGGCAGTTCAGTGAGCGAGACCGTGTGAGGTACAGTACATCCAACCACCCTGAGTGTGAGCGCTGTTATCACAGACACATCACACAGCAGGACACTGATCCTCTACGTCGCACTCACTGAATTCACACACACACTGTCTTCCCACATATTGTTCACGCCGTAAAGGAACGCAGCCTCATTTCATTTGTTGGAGACAGAGGAAAAAAAAAAATTCAATAACATGGAGCAGCTGGAATGGTTCTGTGCAGTGAGGGAGTTCTTTTATTAGAACTGAGAACCACGTATGTGTGTGTCTGTGTGTGTCTGTGTGTGTCTGTGTATGGGGGTTAGGCTGCAGCAGTGTAAAGTAGGAGGTAACATTTCACTGGAATTCATTACCAAGAAGCTCTGAGAGAATGCTACAGGGATAGAACAACAAACATGGATCACAGGCGATGATGTCATCGCAGACACAACAAATTTCGGTTTTATAAGATATAGAGGAAATTCAATATGGGTTTGGCCGTGTGTTTGTACGTTGTTTTGTCCGGAAGAACAGGGCAGTGGCCTAGTGGTTAAGGAAGTGGACGATAATTAGCATGTAAAAGTTCTGTGTACAACTACGATGCTACATTTCTTTGGAATTTACCATTTACTTGGGAAACACAGGCGTTGCATGCACGAGATGCAAGTATAAGGATGAGGTAGAAGTATAAGGATAATATAAATAAATATTTTATTTGGATATGTTTGGCGGGCCGGATTGAGAAGCTCAATGGGCCGCTTTTGGTCCCCGGGCCTTAGTTTGCCCATGCCTGCTGTATACACACACTTATCTCTCACATAGCCAACTCAAATGGAGTTTTTCTTGCATTTACTTTTGTTGGCTTTAATGGCAGCACAGATCTTTCACTTAGTGGTTTCCAACAAATTCATTATTGATTTTATTTTTTATTTGTATAATTCCTACTTCCTCTGTGTCAGGACAGTGGTCAGAGTGAACTCTTGCTGGTGTATGAGAGTGAAAAAAAACTTCCATCACAAAAAGACAGACAGAACCCAACGTGCAGGACATGGACATGGGCGTGTACAGTGTGTGACTTTGTCTGATTCATCTTCATCCCTCTGCCTCTCTCCTCCTCCTCCCCCTCTGCAGGCGGGAGCCCTGGGCAGCCGACTGTAGCTCTGCCAGGTGAAGTCTCAGGAGAGTCGTCCTCGTGTCCTTACTGCATCTACTACAATCAGCCGGCTGACAACGACGGCCTTCACGAGCAGCCTGAAGACAACGAGCATCATGGGTGCGACAACCCTTGCCATGGCAACAGTCCGTGTCACAGCCACAGCCCAGGGGGCGGCGACGCACAGGTGTCTGGGCCGAATAAGAACATGATGAGGCGCTGCTGGGCGGGACTGCAGACCAAACTTCAGCTCATTGTTGGCAGCAGATACTTCAGTCAAGGAATCATGATTGCCATCCTCATCAACACGCTGTCGATGGGCATAGAGTACCACGAACAGGTAGGTGTGTGTGAGAGTGTGTGTGCACAGGTATGTGCTTGTCTCTCACAGACGTTGATGACGTTCTGATTGAAAAGGAATCAACTAATCACAGCAAAAGCGTTCAAGTCTGCACGCTCCAATCAACACTTACGACCGAAGCATATGTGATGCGTTGCATGTGTGTGTGAGTCTCTGTGAGTGTGTGTGTGTGTGTGTGTGTGTGTGAGACATGTGTATGGGAGGAAACTCAAGACCTGAAGTGTTAATTAAAGCGTGACCCTGGGACAGGAGGGAACAACTGCAGGGGAGTCGGATGAAAGAGTGAGGTGAAGGAGGAGCAGGAGCAGGAGGAGGAGCAGGGTAAAGAGGACTGATCTGAAAAGCGTGATTGGACGAAAGACAGAAGTAGACTGAGCGTGGCAGGTAGGGGAGGGGGCTGCGTTTGCCCCACTTCCTGAACAATACAACAGATCTGGATGGCCTCAATGTCTTAAATGACTAATATTAAAAAATAAGGCCAAGCATATTTTTCTGCCTTTTTTTTCAACAAATCCCCCAAAGATTCTAAGGGGATATTTATATTAATAATACAACACATGAATGTGCAGCTAAAGCCTGATGTAGCTTTTTTTCCCATCTGTGCCTCAGAAAATGAATTTACATACAAATAGGAAGCGTTCAGATTCGTGGGCAGCATTTCCTCCGTCTCAGTCGATGTAGTCGGTGCAGGTTTGTTTGAAAATCCACGGAGAGATGTTTTTGATCTCGGGAGAAAAGCTCGGTGTCGAGCCGATGTCAGGACGCATGCTCAGAGACACAGCTTGAGCTGTTTTGCTCAGGACTAGTAAAGCATGATGTCTCTGTTTGTTATAGAGTAATGACAGTGAGGACATGGCTGGTTCTCAACATGGTGGAGCTGTGTGATAAAGATCTGTTTGATTTTCATTGCTTGAAAAATAAAGGGGTTTTTTTTGCGGTCACGTTGCTCGACACTAGTTCTAGTTGTCAACTGAGTTTAGGATTGAGTTTGTACAGTTTGGGATAAATGTGGTGCAAAATTACAACAGCGTGAAGACGATCTAATCTTCATATCTCGTTCGTGTATGTGGTTATAATTTGATCTAGTGTAGAAAATTTCACATTATCAGCTGCAAGATAGATGGATAGATGGATAGATGGATAGATAGATAGATAGATAGATGGATAGATAGATGGATAGATGGATGGATGGATGGATAGATAGATAGATGGATAGATGGAGGTTGCAGAGTTCTGCATAGACTGTGTAACAATTTTTTTCGTATTGTGGCAGCAAAATGCTGCTCACACCCAGGCATGATCTCAGCCGTGATCAGTTCCCATCGCTCCACTTGTGTTCTCACACTATGCAATCATCAAGTAAAATCTATCTATGTTTCTATCCACGGTACTTTGGATAAAGGCGTCTGCTGAATATTATAGTGTAATATAGTTTTTGAGTTTTTTTTTTAGATGAAAACTTGATTGACAGTTGTTACAAACATAAACAAGAATCATAAAAAATACCATCTTGATCCACTGAAGAGGAGGAGGAGGAGAAGAAGTTGTTAGAGGGAGATGAGAATAATGTTCAGCAAACCAGAACTCATTTCCCTGGCAATTTGTACCATCCTTTGATAAGACGTGGAAAAAAAAAAAACATGTGACGACAACATTGATTTGCTGTGGCAACCCCTGAAAAAAAGGGATTGTGGTCATTACAATCAGGACTCTTGAAATTATTTTCAGGTTACTGCGTCACATACTCTTATTTGAAAGTAGTCATCAGCGGTCGGTCCCTTTTGTTGACGTCTGACAGTAATTGAAGAAACTGTGGAGTGGTGTTTGACCACAGTGTTGTATGACATTGACAGCTGTAGACCTGCCCCATCTGACCAGAAGGCTCTCAGTGGAGAACTGCAGCTCCTGGGTCATATTTCTGTCTGCCTCTCTGACCATATGACTGTCTGTCTGTCTGTCTGTCTGTTGTCCACAACTGAACTTGAATTTGTGTCAAGGAAAATTCTAAGCCAAGAAATAAAACATTAACTTTTAGTTGTATCAAATAATGGTCTGAGGAACCTCTGGTGCTTTTATTGACAGTAAAATATTTGGGAGTTTGTCCAGAATTTTGAAAGGAATAAAATTCAGTATCGTTATGTAAAATATCTGGCAATGTGGACTAGTGTAGTAATTCTGCTACTGTCAGGAGAAAGTTCTAATTTCCATGTACTTGATTTTATAGATAGATCAATCGATCGATCGATCAATCTATCTATCGATCGACCTATCAGACAGACAGACATCCGACAGACAGACAGACAGACAGACAGATAGATACTGTAAATAGACAGAAAGATAGATAAGAAGATAACTAGGTAGTGTAGATGGTAGGTTGGTTGATAGATGGACAGACAGGCAGGTAGATAGTAGGTAGGTCAGGTAGGGTAGGTAGCTAAGTAGATAGGTTGATGGATGGATGGATGGACGGACGGACGGACGGACAGACGGACGGACGGACGGACGGACGGACAGACAGACAGACAGACAGACAGACAGACAGACAGACAGACAGACAGACAGACAGACAGACAGATAAGTAGATAATTAGGTAGGCTAGATAGTAGTTAGGTAGGTTGGTGGATAGATGGACGGACAGATAGACAGGTAAATAGAAGGTAGGTCAGTTAGGGTAGGTAGCTAAATAGATAGGTTGATGGTTGGATGGTGATAGATAGATAGATAGATAGATAGATAGGTAGGTAGGTAGGCAGGCAGGCGGACAGACAGACAGACAGACAGACAGACAGACAGACAGACAGATAGATAGATAGATAGATAGATGACCTACCAACCACCAGACTTAGCAGTGCCACTCATCACTGTTGTACGTAGTTCCTCTCCTACTAACTATCATTGGTCTGTCAACATGATAAAGGTATACTGTTGATGAAAAAGGTGTTGAATTTGTTAGTTATTTCTTGGACTTGAGTATTTATTCTCATGGTAAGGACGTCCCTGCTTCATTAACCCCTGAGTGTCCACTGTGTCCATATATGAATTGTGTGAATGTTGTTTTTTTTCTAGTTCTGCTGGGGCTCATTTCTCTGCTGGCAGCACCAACCTTGTGGAGTTTCCTCTGGTTGTCTGACAACCTCACTGTGACAGCACCCATTAGCAGTAGATGTTAAAAATGTTCTTTGGTGAGCAGCACGGTGGTGCAGTAGTTAGCACGGTCACGTCACAGGGAAAAAAAAGGGTTTAGACGTGAAACTGGAATATAATGAAGCGTCTCATTTTTTCTCTTTTTTGTCCCTACATTCACTCATATTGTCTCCAACACATACAGTATATGGGGATGGACACGATTAGAATGTCATGTAGGTATGTAGGCATTTCTTTCAATTCCATTGACATTTTTTCTACATTTGTTATTCCATTCTTTATATTTGTTACACACTGACATGAACATACTGGTATTAGTAAGTTTTTTTCCCGTTGGTCATATTTGGGAATGATTAATTATTTGGATTAATTCATAATTAGGATAGTTATTAATCTTGATGAATCCACAGCTGCCATGGGATTAATCTAAATTACGTCCTTATACTTATTTAACTGGATTACAGTGTGGTATGTGGTTACGAGCAAACATTTGTGGTGTTATGGAATATGTTGTGGAACTTTTAGACTTATATGGGTGGAGGGATGAATAAATGGATGGATGGTTAGTTGGTTGATTAGATGGATGAATGGATGGATGGATGGATAGATGGTTGGTTGGTTGGTTTGTTGGTTAGCTAGATGGTTTGTTGGTTAGATGGATGAATGACTAGATGGTTTTATGGATGTAAGGATGGATGGATGGTTGGATGAATAGATGATTGGTTTGGTTGGTTGGTTGGTTATATAGATAGATGGTTGGTGGGTTAAATGGATGGATGGTTAGATGGTTGGATTGATAGATGGATGGATGAATAGACGGTTGGTTAGTTGGTTGGTTGGTTGATTGGTTGGTTGGGTGGGTGGTTGGTTAGTTGGTTAGATAGATGGTTGGTTGGTTGGATGGTTGGTTGGATGGATGGTGAGATGGTTGGTTGGTTGGGTTGTTGATGTTTGATGGATGGGCGTATGGATGGATTGATGGATGGTTGGTTGGGTGGTTGGTTGGTTTGATGGATGGTTAGATGGATGAATGGGTGGTTTGTTGGTTGGATGAATGGATAGATAGATGGATGGTTGGTTGGTTGGTTTGATGGGTGGATAGATGGATGGTTTGTTGGTTGGATGGATGGATGGATGGATAGATAGATAGATGGATGGTTGGTTGGATTAATCCACCTTGTTGATAGTTTTTACCGCATTAATAAAGTTAGGCCTGTTCAGCAGCCTGATCTGTTGTGGATGTTTCCTGTCAATCCTCCATCTGGTGATGTTTGTGAAGCTCTTCAGCTGACACCAACACAGTCTGGCTCCTTTGTTTGCAAGGCTTTGTTTCTAGATTACATATACATATACACATACATATATACATACATATACATATACAATTTTTCACCCTAAAATGCATGTAACAATGGTTTTCCTGTAATTTCTGTAGCATTAAAAAAATGCATATTTTTCAGGACTGTCAACTGATTAGAATGTTTAATATGGCTAATCACAGTGTAGCTGAGGAGTACTCAGAATCAATCATGGTTAATCGTGATCATAATTAATCATTGAGTAATGATGCATCAAGATAAATCAACATTTCAATGATTATGTGATTAACAGAATTTAGCAGAAAAAAAAAAAATTCACATCTAACACATTTTTTGGCCTGTTTTTCTTCCTTTACTCCTAACATTACTGACCTGAGTCTTTCTGTATTCACACTAGTGCTAGAAAATCCTCAGGTGTGAAGTTCACTCCTCTCTCCATATGAAAGAAAAAAAGTAAACAGAGTCTAAATCCACAATTGATCTGTGGATAAACTCCTGAATCCCACCTGGTCCACTGGTGGAGCAGCTCCTCCATCTGACATTGGGACAATATTCAGTATGAAGTGAAGTGAAGCTTTTACCGTCATATGAAAAACTGCTAAAATGCAGAGTTGATGGTGCGTCACTTTGGCAGTCTGTCTGTTTGTGTTTGTTTTTTTTTTTCCCATTTTCCTTCTGTGCCCGTCCATCCCTGCACATCAATCACTGCCTCCTCTCTTCTCTCCCCACCGACGTTGCACCATCTCAGCCCCAGGAGCTGACAGACGTTTTGGAGATCAGTAACATGGTGTTCACAAGCCTCTTCAGTCTTGAGATGCTCCTGAAGCTCCTGGCCCTTGGACTCTTTGGATACCTGAAGAACCCCTACAATGGCTTCGACAGCATCATTGTCATCATCAGGTCTGACAGCGGGGGGGGGGAGTATTTGTTGTTTTGTTTGTCAGCAAAATGTGAATCCTGTCATGAAATATTCACTCTATCCCCGGAAAATCCTCACAGCGAGTCAGCGTCGCCGTCACACCCTCCAGACTGACAGTGGGACGCTCCACTCTGAGTCCAGCGGGGCTTGTATTCCCTCCATAATGTAGCACTTTAGGCTAAATTATGTATCTGTATTTCAAGGCTTGTGCTTGTTTACCACACCACTGCACACGGCCCTCAGCCTTATTTTACTGACTCTGCTTTGAAATAATTTTACTTTTGGGTCAAAAAGAAAAAACAAAACAAAAATTTTCTTCATACTTTATAGAAATATTGTTTTATTGGCCGTTAAGGTAAGAAAAAAACAAGCAATCACTAACATCTAACTCTGATTTAGTCTTTGATTTGATCAACTTGACTAACGTATTATCACGACTATAAGGCGCACATAAAAGTCTTAGATTTTCTTTTTCAAAATGTGCGGCGCGCCTTATAGTGCAGTGTGAGAACGTTAAAGGGGGAAGTGTGGCTGTTGTTTTGCTACCGCTCTATTTGGAAATACGCACACTTGTATGCTTGTGTGTGTGTTGTTGTTGTAAGGCAGACACCATGAGAACTTTAAAGGGGGAAGTGTGGGCGTGGATTGTATGCGCCCTTTAGTACGGTGCACCTTATGGTTGTGAAAATACGGTAAACACCTGAAGAGGAATCTGTCATTGAGTGCAACCCACCTGTACAACAACAGACACAGGGGGGCAGTGGAGAGCACCAGACATGTTTGTGACACTTTAGAAATCATATCTATTTTTTAATTGTTACTATTTTCAGAAATCTGATCGAGTGTGTGCTTGTGATGTAATCAGCCTTAGTCGTCCTGGTGGTAGCATCTGTGAACAGCAGGTGTCAGATGTTAAGCTCGACAAAAAAACATTTTACAATGTGCTTTGACTCTGATTGGCTCGTTAAAAAACAAAAGACTTAGATGAACACAGTGGAATTCCTTTGTCTTCTTGATTTTCCCTGCAGTGTATCATGTTCTAGTTACAATCACAGGCTCTAGCATTTCTTACTATTATTTTGATGTGAGAATGAGGCGAGGAATTCTGGGAAAATTTCCTTTATTCTGAGAACTGGATGGACCTTTGGCTAAAAACATTCCAAAGGGCAATGGTGTCCTAGTGGTTGAGGAACACGACTGAGGAACTCCTGAGGGTTCTAGGTTCGAATCCACCAATTTGCCAGGTTACTACTGAGGTCCACTGAGCAAGGCACCATCCCCACTCACTGCGAGTTTGTTTCCCTTCGTCTCATTCCTTCCTTCCAAAGTGGGTCTTCTATACAGATTAATGTCAGGTAGAAGCTAAATTGTGTTTGTGGAAACACCACATGTCAAGGTAGTTTTGCCATTGACCGTGGTAACAACTGCTGTTTTGTCATTGATTCATCCGGTTCAAAACTCTTGACACCACTAAAGTTGAAATATTTTTTTTTCTGCCTCCTTCGCTTTTACTTTGTTTCCTTGAGTCTTTCATTTGTTCCTCAATAACCTTGAAATGTTCTGACAATTCTGTTTAGTCAGGAATGTCCTTCAGAGTCAATGCACTGAATCATAATAACCAAAAAAAAAGAAAAAATATAAATTGAATTAAAGAGAATTTATTCCACATCCCACATTGGCACATTGGAGTAGCCAACGGGAAAACAGAGAGGAATGGGAGGCAAATAATAGAGCATCGATTACATCCTGAATGATAATCGAATTAAGAGGTCCCTTGGATGACACACCCCTACATCCATCAATTTATCAGTCTGTCTGTCCATCTGTCCTTCTTTTTGTCTGTCTGTCTTTCTGACTGTCTTTCTGTCTGTTTGTCTATCTATCTATCTATCTATCTATCTATCTATCTATCTATCTATCTATCTATCTGTCTATCTACCTGTCTATCTGTCTGTCTGTCTGTCTGTCTGTCTGTCTGTCTGTCTGTCTGTCTGTCTATCTATGTATGTATCTGTCTGTCAGTCCGTCTCTCCATCTCTTCGTCCATCCATCGAAACCTCATCCAGTAGTTTCAGGTCAAAGACGTTCCTAAACTCCAAACTCTTCTCTTGTCAGTTATCACGAACAGTTGAATCACAAACATGTGAAAATGTTTCATCATATTAACAGAAGAATATTTTAATAAATAAAAGTTTTGACCTTAAACTCCTCTCCTTAACGCGATCAGCTGCTGGCGTCTTGCTCTGTTACATCACTCCTGCCTTTGAGGCTGTTCTCAGCGCTGACTCTGATTTTTGCCTTTACAGAAATACATTTTGTGCAAAATTGTTCTGTGATTGGTGTGTGTGTTGAAGCGTGTGGGAGATCGTCGGGGAGGCAGCGGGAGGCCTGTCGGTGCTGCGTACCTTCCGTCTGCTGAGGGTTCTGAAGCTGGTGAGGTTCCTTCCTGCCCTGCGGCGGCAGCTGGTGGTGCTGATGAAGACCATGGACAACGTGGCCACGTTCTGCATGTTGCTGATGCTCTTCATATTTATCTTCAGGTACCAGGGATGGAGTTGTTGTTGAATTTTTTGGAGGGGGATTTTGAAGGCAGAGACCAAATGGTTTGGCTCAACGTAACATCGTCTTAATGAAATAATAATCTGATCCATTTTCCCACTCTGGACATATTACCACATACATCACACAAACACAATTGTTCACACAGAGAGTGTGAACGCCGGTGAATGTTGTGGCACAGTGTTGATATTGAATTACTGTCCATTGAACGTTTTGTATCCCTTTGTTTCTCTGTGTTTGTGTTCCAGTATCTTGGGCATGCATCTCTTTGGCTGTAAATTTGGGCTGCGACAGGACAGCGGCGACACTTTGCCAGACAGAAAGAATTTCGACTCTCTGCTGTGGGCCATCGTCACCGTGTTTCAGGTTTGAAAAAAAATGCAAAAAAAAAAGGATGAGCAGATGTGAGCGATCACCTCAAACAGCCCTTTTGCCTGATTGGAGTGAAATTTAATTTCAAAATTAATTGGAATGAAAATTAAACTGTAGCTGCTGATGCTGCCGGCAACAGTCCCTGACAAACGCTTCTATTATTTTATGATCTCCAATTTGTGAGCGTTAACACACGTAATTCTCAGAAAAATATAAAAGAGCTCCCAGGGGGCAAATATACCTCACGAGTGGACGTATTATTGGACTGGTTAATGGCTGACGAACCGTCCTGACTGTGTTGCTTAAACTGTTGCGACTCCTCAACTTACGTTTGACGTCGGCCGCTTTGTCTTGTCCGTTTTGTGCCTGCAGATCCTTACTCAGGAAGACTGGAACGCAGTGCTCTATAATGGGATGGCCTCCACCACGCCGCTGGCTGCCCTCTATTTTGTTGCCCTCATGACATTTGGCAACTACGTCCTCTTCAATTTGCTCGTCGCCATTCTGGTCGAAGGATTTCAAGCCGAAGTAAGGGCAAAGATGCGATTGGAGCAGCTTAGGAAATGAGTTCCAGCGCTCAGTGCTGCTGATGAAACCAGAGATGCAACAAGAGAATAATCCCCAACATCCTGCATGTGTGGTTTCTGCCGTCTCTCTTTATCCGGACGCCCATGTCTTACCACAGTTAGCTTTCCCTCTCGATCACCCACACAAACTGTCCTCTCCAGGGTAGGGATGTGTTTGATAATGCCTGGCATTGTGAGCTGGTGAGCTTTTGTTGTTTAGTTTTTCCTCTTTTATCTCCAGCTCTCCGTCTCTCTCTCCATTTCTGTATATCACACACACACACGTTAACTTAGAGATATCCTCTGCCAGAGCTGTCTGCTTCCATCTTTCTGCCGTGAATTTTAATTAAATTCAGTAAAGCTTTATTGGCATGACTAAAGCATATCACTGCCAAAGCCACGCACATAACTCAACTACAGAGCACCGGAGATCCCCACCCGCCTCCAACCTCCTCCTCCTCCTCTTCCTCTCCTCCTGCTCTTTGTCTCCTGGTCTCACAACTCACCCACTGTATGTTTTCACTTTAACTGCCGTCAATACAGAGTGACTGAGAGTGAGGGCGGGGGAGTGGGGATGATAATGAAGATCGTGATTACGATGTCGTCCCCTGGTGTTTGTGTTGTCTTCAGGGGGACGCTAACAGATCTGAGGCGGATGATGAGCGACAGTCGTTCTCCTTCGAGGATGAGGAGAAGCTGAGGGAGTTGTACGCCGCAGGTGAGGACGTCCTTAAACACCAGTGAAAGTACAATCATCTGTAATGACGTGGAGCTCGTAGAACGCTTAGGTTCTGTTGATGCCTGACTGTTTGAGTCAATGAAACACAAATCAATACTGACTTCACAGCGCCAGCCCCGCACTGTTGGCAACCGCCGGCTCCTAATAATAAAATGTACTGTAGTCCTGCTGGGGTCCACTCTGGACAGCCCTTCAAAGTGAAAGACAAAGTTAGTGTAGCTTTTACATTATGGCACGCTGGAGTGGTATTTTTAAACAGCCGTACAATGGCTTTTAAATCACAGCAACATTTGGAGGAACACAGCTCCCTCTCTGGACGCCGTTGTCTTCATTGCGGTTGTTTCGACAGCAAGTCAACATTTTCCATCTCACCCTGTCTTCTCTGTCCTCCAACTACCTCCATGTCCTCCCTCACTGCATCCATCAATCTCCTCTTTGTCTCCTACCTGGTAGCTCCATCTCTAGGATCATTCTTCTACCAATGTATCCACTTTCCCTCCTATGTCCAAACCATCTTAATCTGGAATTCATAGGTTTTTCTCCAAGAGGTTTGCTTGAGATGCTCCAAAATATGGGTATTCTTATTTTGAAATTGAGATAAATCTACTCAGGACAGTTGTGAGACCAGACATGATATGGATTAGAGACACTAGGGATAAGTAGAGGACAGGAGGCAGAGCTGAAGGTGGAGGAGTTAAACATGCTGAGGTTCTCTGTGGGGTTGACCAGGAGGAGGATCAGGAATGAAAGCTAGAGAAGACAGATTATGATGGTTTGGACATGTTCAGAGGAGGGACAGTGGTTTCATTGGTAAAAGAATGGTAGAGATCAAGCTACCAGGTAGAAGACGAAGAGGAGATTTGAGGGTGAGATGGAAATTGTTGACTCGCTGTGGCAACCCCTGAGAAAAGGGACAAGCTAATGGAGAAGAACAAGAAGCATCCAGGAATTATCTTGTATTGTTGTCTAATACAGGGGTATCTACCAGGTCCTGTGGGTTTTTGGTCCAACCAACCAGCAGCTCACCTGACTTGTCTTTTTGAATCAACTGCTCTGGGTCTGGAAAGAAAAATCAGTTTCCTAGAGACTCAGAGCAGTTGATTTTAAAAAGCCAAGTAAGATTGGTTGGACTGAAAACCAGCAGCCACTGCGTCTCTTTGTGGAACCCCTGGTTTGAGACCTCTGGTCTCATACAATACTTCTGTTCCTCACACACTGATTGCCCTGGTCTCGGCTTCTCCCCATGTCTGTCGGCCGCTCTCTCATTCACTTCTCTCTGCGTTGTGTAATATTTCTTTAGTCTGTTTGTCTTGTATTTTTTTTTATTTTATATTTCTCCCCACTCTACTGTCTTATAGCTGTGTGGAAACGGGTGAAACAGTCTAGGGAGGGAGGGGGGTGATAACAGTGTGGGGGAGGTGCAGAAAGGAGAAATATATACAGAAACAAACGATCTGGCTTCTACTTTGCGATATTTCTGATCTGATTTTATGAAACGCAGCTTCTGTAATCGTAGAGCGAACACTGTTATAACCTTTGTCTTCAATAAACATTCATTTAAAGGTAAAATCTTTTATTGTTTTTTACAGTTTTATGTGTTTAGCAGGTGCTTTTACCTAGAGGAACTAACAGAGTAGGATAATCATGATCAGGCTTGAGGTTCTCCTGGGAATCAAACCCAGGACTCTCCTGTCCAAGACAGGCAGGGTAGCAGTTGCTAACTCAGGGGTTCTGTAGAGTAATATATGAAACCCGTCCTAATGCTGAACATGTGTAGGTTGACACACAGTCTTTTCCTGAAAAAGTACAGTACAGTAGAACATTTAGGAACTGGTTTGAGGACATTTGGACAGCAGTCTTAGGGCAAGACAGAGCACAGCAACAAGACATTCAGTAGATCTGGTCCATCAGCAAAGTCTCTCCTGGACCAACAGTTCATACCAGAGTGATGTTTGAGGGAACATCAAACTAGCATCAATCCTCTTCGTCTTTCGATTTGTCCCTTTTCAGGCGTTGCCACAGCGAGTCAACATTTTATAGAAATTGTTTGTTGTCTCTTATCATAGTTTTGCCCACATTTTTTTTACGCCAGTTGCCTTCCCTGATGCAACTTCACCATTTATACTTGTTATCGGAACCAAAAAACACTGGCTTGTGCCCCCTAGTGGCTGGTTTGTAGGCAAGCATCGATGCTTGTAGAAACATGAAGATATGGATAAGAGAATTCTGCCGTTATTGGACTGATCTTTATTCCAAGTATCAGAACGAACAGTTTAGAACAGGAATAGGCAAACTAAGGCCTGGGGGCCAGATGTGGACCGTTAAGCTTTTTAATGCGGCCCGCCAACCTTGTTCAAATGAAATAATAATATATATTTTCATTACACTTCTGCCTTCCCCAATAGATTATGTCATAAAGGCTATTAGAAATGTAGGATTTTAGGTTTAATACACGACTTTTACATGTTATTTATCTCAATTCAAATGAACGATCCGTCTTTCTGCTCTGGACTCGGCCCTAGTTTCCAATTTTAGGACCCAATGTGGCCCGCGAGCCATAAGGTTGGCCCATACCTGGTTTAGAATTTGCATTGGCGAGATGCAGCTTCTGAAAAGTGTTTCATTCTTTTTGGTTAATCTTTATCTTTTTCTCTTCAGATTTCCTCCTTCAATAGAGAAGGTCACTGCAGACCAGTGGCCCAGTCGGAATCCTTGGTCCAGAAACATTTACATATTCTCTTTGAGTATAAGTTGGAGGATATGAATGATTTATTAACTTCCCAGTCCCAATCAGAAAGACTGTTAATGGCCAGATAAGCAGAAAACCCATTTCTCAAATATCACCCAGCGCTGATTTTATCCTCTGGATCTGAGGGCAGATAATAGGATGGAGTTTTTTCTCCCTGTATTCCAGCTGGCAGGCAGACAGCAGAGGCAGTGCTGAGTATGTGTCACTACCTCATACACCTATATTTCAAAGTGTCTCAACTCTCCTACAACTTTGGTTGTATATTTGCAGTCTGCTCAGCCTTGGGGATTGTTAATAAAACCAGCGCAGACACCAAGAAGGCTGTGAGATCCACGGATGCAATGACACGATTACAGTAATGTCAGGATAAAACTATTGATCAAATGTTTATTTGGCTTAAAGAGGATCAGAGACTGTGTGAACAGACCTGCGACTGCCGTCGTCCTTGTCCTGGTGGCTCTGAACGCAGCACTGCGTCAACCAGACCTGGGCTGTTAGATGGATCTAAATGTCTGTGAGTGCAGTGAAATGGGAACTGAAAGCTGACAGGACCAGGAGGCTTCATCTGGGCAGCCTCTGGTTTGGCTTCAGGACCAACCATCAGTCTGAAATGACAAGCTGTGACCCAAGAAAAATTAAACTTTCTGCAACTGAAATGGACTTAAAATAACTGCCAGTAAATCCGGTAAATTGTTCTGGCAATAAAAACATTATTAATAATTATTTTTATATGCATATTTATATGTCCAATGAAAATGGGTCCACGACCCACATATTGAGAATCAATGTTTTCATCTTTATCAAAAGTATTTACTAAACTCTGATATTCCGAAAGGAGATATATAGTTTCATTTTGTTCAATAGAAAAAATGATGAGAAGGTAAAAAAAATTATATATGTATATATATATCCTCCTATGTTATATAATATGTATTATAATATATATTATTGGTACTATAATGTGTCTCAGGAGGATATATATATATATTATATATATTATATTATATATTATGTAATAACTATATATGTATTATTTTTAAATGAAAATTGTTGACTCGCTGTAGCAACCCCTGAGCAGAAAGGAGAAGAAGAAGAATAACTATATATATGCATTGTTATTATTATTATTATTATTATTATTATTATTATTGTGACAGATACATCAAGGATAAATGTGAAGAAACAGCCAGCCAGGTTTTAAATATTATTACATACAACTCCTATATATTATTATTATTAATGATAATTTTTGAATTATTATGCTGAAATGAATTATTAATATTATTGTTGTGCTTACACTGAGGTTTGTTGTTTTGCAGTTTATATTGAATTTTTATTTGTAATATTATGTTTTTTTTTTCCTTAAGACAAGACACAGAGGAACCATTCTCACTCTTAGTTTGGTTTAAACTGCTGGTCTTCATCCAGGGTGAACAGGAAACTCAGACTGTCGTGTCCAACTGTCCTTGCGTCTCCACTATTTATAGTGATGAGGCTTCAACCACAGAGCTGAAGTTTTCTTCTCATTCAAAAACCCTTCTGGGAGGAGGAATTACTCTCTTCTGGAGTTGAGCTTTTACCTTCCATCTAAGATAATGTAGTTAAAGCCACACTCTGCCTGTGTTTATGTAGCTGTGTAATGAACAGACGTCTGAAGTTTGGGAGGATGATGGAATGAAAATGTCTTTTCTAACTTGTCCTGACCTCTTGGCATCTGTTGGAGTATGTCTCATTAAAGGCAATAACAACAAGCTTCAAAAGAGCAGAGAAGTGATTTTTATTTGGATAATGACGTGTAATTTTTAGCTCTTTTTTATAAACATACTTCTTTAAATATACCAACCTCTTTGGAATAACCTGTGTGTCTCTCTGTGTCTGTGTACGTCTGCAGAGCTGAGGCTCCACTCCATGATGCTGAGCCCTAATGGTCCCCTGAACCCTAAGGCCTCCATGCCCATGCTTCCTCCTCCTTCTCTGCCGCTGATCACCCACACTGCAGCCACGCCCACCATTAACTCCTGCCAATCACGGCGAGCCAGTGGAGCTTCCATGGACATCAGTGGCTTGGAGCAGAGAGCGCCGGTGGGTCTAGAACACACACACTGTGTATGTTGTCACTGCAGTGTTATTCTGTGACCAATGAAGACGGTGCATTGTTGCTAAAATGAAAAATGAATGGACAAGAGTTTTTAGCACCACCCACTGGTTACATTTCTGTTTTTTTTCTGCAACTGGTATAAAAACGTATGTTTTCTAAAATGAACGTTAATTTGAAATATACTGATCTGTAATAGAATAGAGTCAACTCAGGTGAAGGGACAGGTTTACAGGACCCTGTTGAGACCAGCCATGATGGATGGATTAGAGACTCTAGGAATAGACAGAATACAGGGGACAGGAGACAGAGCCGGAGGTGGAGGAGTTAAAGATGCTGAGGTTCTCTTTAGGAGAGACAAGGATGGACAGGATCAGGAACGAGGACATTAGAGGGACAACACAGACAGGAAGGTTTGGTGAAAAAGCTAGAGAAGACAGATTGAGATGGTTTGGACATGTTAAGAGGAGGGACAGAATGGATACATTGGTAGAAGAATGATTCTAGAGATGGAGCTACCAGGTAGGAGATGTATGTAGTCAGTGTAGAAGATGGTGAGGATAGGGGAAGATGGAAAACATTGATTTGCCCCTGAAAATGGGACAAACCGGAGCAAACTGTCTCCACGACTGCCCCCCAAATCACACAGCACCATATCGTGGTGGTAGACCCATAGTTTTGTAGGTCAAAAACTATGGGTCTTTGGGTGCTTTTCTCATAGCACCTCAGCGGCAACCTGCTAGGAACCTTTCAGACCCAAGTCCCCTTCAGTAATCACTGAGTACCACTTCCTGGAAGACCCAGAACCGGCCCAATAAAAACATAATTCAACTAGAAATACAGGGATTGTCTGGTAACTGCAGCTTTCTTCAACTCACTGACTTATAACCTGCCTTAAGAAACCTCACATTTCCCGAGATCGATTATCTTACATGTGTAATTTAATGTAATGTAAAAAAAAAAAGATTTTTAAAAATTTTTCTGCCCTGTATTCCATTGGACCAGTGCCGGTCCATGGCCCATAGTTTGGGAACCATCATGATATGGGACAGTGACAGTGACCGTTAAAACGTTGCAAAATCCATGTCAAATTCCTCATCGGAACCGAAGATTAATCTTCTTTTTATCTGATCCCAGACTGGGCCTCAACTGTGACTTTACTGTAATCCTTAAAATGTAATAACCAAGGAGATCATTCATCAAACTGGGAGACTCTCCTGAGTCATAAAATATATTTGAAGGTAGAACATTTTTTTCTCATATATTTCAGCTGTTGACACATGGTAACTTCATCACACCGTCATTAATATTTGTCATAAATCGATAAAAAAGATAGAAACTAATTAATACGTCAACTTTCGGTACCAGTCGTCCACCGTCTTCATCACCTTCCATGGTGAGACAGAGTCCAACCTGCAGAACAGATTCACGTTACACTGTTTACAGTCGCATGGTGTCGTCGCCCGAGGCTCGAGTCCTGCTGCCAATTTGCTCAGCAATGTGTACACATAAAAAATACACTTGGAGCAGCAGGTTTTTTTACACATTAGCATTCCCTGTCACAGTGTATTTGTAATTACTAAAATATATATATAAGATGCAAAAGTCCTGCGTCATAAAAAAGGACCTTTTATGGTTCTGTATGGAACAACAGTTTATTTGCCTAGTTGTCTTTTTTATGAGGTGTTCAGCTGAGATAAAGAGTGTGTTTCTGTTTTCTCTTTTTTCACATTAATAATTCCACATCATAAAAAATAATAGCATCAATGCAAGAGTAATTGGATTGTAGCGTAACGCTTAGATAACAAAGCCTGGGAGAGAATTTCTTTTTTTTTTTACGTTTTGGACGTCATTAAAGTCTGGACTGTAACCATGATTAACCAGTATTGCTATTATTCATCTTAATCTTCATTCTTCAAAAACATATTGATTAAGAATAAGGACGTCCAAAATGAACTTTTTCCAATATCCCATAAGCAATTAATGTCCAAACTCTCTATTTTCTACATCTAATATCAACCAATACTGATAAAAGCAGCAAATTTGGCAAAACAAACAATCTCACGGATATTACATGATATTGCAGTGGTGTCTTAGTGGTTAAGGAGGTAGACTTGGGTCTGTAGGGTTTCAGGTTCAAGTCCACCAGCTGCCAAATTACCACTGAGCATGGCACCGTCCCCACTCACTGCTCCCCGGGCCCACAAAGTTGCCCTGATGCAGAGGTGATATTTGATTGTGTGCAGTGGTGTGTTTGCTTTCCTTCCTTACAAATATGGCAATTATATAAATATAAATTGTCTTGTTTGGACAGTGGGGGCGTGGTTGCACTAGTTACTGGTTTAGGAACTAAACCTGAGTCAGCAGGGTGGCAGGTTTGAATCCCTCAGCTGCCAGGTTACCTGAGGTCCACTGAGCATGGCAGCATCCCCAACAAGTGCTCCCGTGCGTTTAAAGCTGCCCACTGTTCACTTTGGTGATGGGTTAAATATCGAGATCACTTTTCATGGTGTATGTTAGTGGTCCCCAACCCCCGGGCTGCGGCCCGGTACCGTCTCGTTACAGCAAAACAAACCCAGGGCGTCCATTGATTCAGTGCTGCTGTGAGTCGCAAGTATTTTCATACTCTTATTTTGAAGGTATGTTTCAACGTTGCCGCAGCGACCAGAGTGTGTTTCATTGTGTTGGGGCAGAGAGGATGTCGCTCATGTCATGTTCTGTTGTTGGTGCGACGTCACAGGGACGTCGCTAATAAAGTTGCACATGATTTAACAGTGGATTTATGGTCATTTTTATTATTATAGAGAAAATACAAGTTTTTTTATGCCGATCTTATCATTTTATTTTGTTTTTATCTGCTACACCGGGCCGTGAAAATATTGTTTAAACCGGTCCGCGGTCCACTGGTGTATGTCACAATAACAATGACAAGGCAACAGACATTATCAGACAATGTGATTATAAATATAAATTGTCTAATATGGATAAAACAACTGTAATGCACCACATTTTGATGTTACATCGAGATCTTCTGATAGACATATTCCTCTCACTGCTTTGGGTCTCCAACAGTTCGGTGTCTCTGCGTATCTTAACAGTTGCCTCATAACGACCGACTTTTCTGCAGGGGTTTGTTGCTGACCTCAGCTTTTGCCACCTCATCCCTCGGCCCTCCCCCGCAACCTCATTCCTCTCCTCCAAACTGTGTCCATTGTTATAAAGTAAGGAAATGACTGATCTGTTGAAAAGTGCATAACATGGCAGAACAACCAAAATGTGGCTCCTCCACTTCTCCTTCTGGGTCTACTTTACTTTTGAAAAAATTGTAAGAAACTCAACAGTAATCGGTTTCTGTATCCACAGAAATAATTGTCCACGTCTGTCTGGACGATTAGAGAAGATTCTTTTTCCCTCATTTTTTTTCTCGTTCTTCTGGCCCATCAGGAGAACCTGACGTGACGTGACGCTGACTCTCGTCTTCTTCTCTCCACCTAACCACTTTCCAGCTCTTTTCCTTCCTCCGTGGTGTATGCGTCAGATTTATGATGACAAAGATGTTCTTCTCCAGTGCTCCCAAATTACAGTGTGAAATCCACATCTGTTCAAGCTGCTATCAAACAAGGACAACTCTATAAAAAAAAAAAACTTAGTCTAAAACACTTATGTAAGACTTATAATAAGGCTGGAAAAATGGAAAAAGGTTCTTCCGTGATTACAATGAAACGTTACGATGAACTTTGTGACACAAGCAGCAGACTGTGTATTTAACTCAGTCACGAATCTCCTGAGAATCCCGTCTATTGGGACTGGGAATTCTTCGAGTGTCTCACGATTCGATTCGTCAATCTGATTTTTAAGGTTAAGATACGATTTAAAATTGATTCTGGATTCAAACGATTCTCCGTTTGAGAATTGATGCAGTGCATAGAGTGTCAATATATTAGATCGGATGAAATGGAAGTTTATTAATCCCTCAGGAATTCCCTTTGGGAAATTAAGGCTCCAGCAGCGCAGCACCAAGACAGCAGTAAAAGAATAGAATAGAATAGAATAGAATAGAATAGAATAGAAAGTCTTATTTGTCCCACATGGGGAATTTACGTTCGGTTACAACAAAGATATAGAATACAATACAATAAAATACAAAATAAATACAAACATGAGGAGCAATTAAATTTATATATATGGGACGAGGACGTATCAGTGGACGTGAGTGGATCAGTAGGATAAAAGAAAGTTTAGTTGATATTTATTGGATATTTATTATTGCTTTGTATGGTGTAAGGGATGGTTGCAATCTCAATACATACAAATGCATATATGTATGTATATACATATAGAGATATATGTATATATATAGATATATATATATAACAAACATATAAAGTTAGTAAGGAAATGGCTGTAAGAGAAGAAAAGAAAAGAATTGACTTAATTTGAAGAATTTTATATCAATAAATTCCATACATTAATATCAATCCATACATTTTCACCCGTTAAGTCAAGCACCACGGTGAAACAGAGAAATTGCCTTTATATATTACCTATATAATATATACATATATATATATATATATATATATATATATATATATTTATTTATTTACATATATATACTTGTGTTTTGTACCGGAAGTTGCATACGGAAACCTGTGTGGGAATATTTATACAGAATTGATTTTTGATGTCAATTAATTAATTCATAATTTGCCATTTTTAACTTTTTCCCAACAGTTTATTAAGTTACATTTTTCTTCACAGAGTCTGTGCTGGGACAGCGGCCCAGAGAGCCGTCGCTCCAGTTGGACCAGCATGAGTCGAGCCCCGAGTCTCCACAGGAAGAGCCAATCAGGAGAGATGGAGTCACTGTCTGTCTCTTATACACATCTTTTTTAGCATGGAGCAGTCACTGGACCAGCCGGAGTTCCTGCAGGTGCCGGTTCTCCTCTCCCCTGACTGCAACGGCACCACCTTTCACCTCAGCGACAACTGCTACGATGACACGCCTCTGACGTCCCACTACCACGGAGATAATGACGAGGAGGAAGTGGAGGAGGTGATTTTTTTTTTTTTTACATTGTGTGCTGGGGAAAAACAGATACAGAAATCAATATGTCTCTCTTATTGTTTTCAATAAGATATTCAATTATTTAAACTTTTTTTTTTTTGCAGAGTATGAGCTGCATGAATTGAATTATATTGGATTAGCTGAACATTCCTCGTCAGAAAAATAACCTGCACAAATCTGATCCAACATGTGGGCAGAGCTGATATTATCCACCTTAAATTAACACAGTAATAACTGTGACAATTACCTGGTGTTCGTTTGGTGCACGTGTGTGTGTGTGTGTATGTGTGTGCGTGTGTGTCTCATACAGAGTCTATGTAAAAAACTGAAGAAAATCCTGGAGCCATATAAGCCACAGTGGTGCCTGGAGCATGAAGACTGGTCGCTCTATCTCTTCTCCCCACACAACCGGTACACACACACACACACACACACATGCACACACACACACCTATTCCCCCCTTGCATTTTCCTTGGTGACCGCTGCAGCCTCAAGTCCAGTACGTGTGAAATTTGCTGCACAAGTGTGAAGGTTACGGCAGCAGCTCAGCTTCAACAATTTTCACCTTTATCAATTAAACTGCCCGAGTGGAGATGAACGTATGATGTTGACACAGACAGGCGATAAACAGGACACCAACGAAATCACTCTGGAAACTGGTGACGACGCTGATGCTGACACTGATGCTGATGCTGATGCTGATGCTGATGCTGCTCTTTCCTCCCCTTCTCCTGTGTGACTCCTTTAAGGTTGAGGTTGTGGTGCCAGAGGGTCATAGGACACAAGATGTTTGATCACATCGTCCTCCTTTTCATCTTCCTAAATTGCATCACCATTGCCCTGGAGAGACCAGACATAGAGGCTCACAGCATGGTAACACACACTCAACACAGGGTTTGATTACGATAAACGATAAATCGACTTGAATTGAACTGAATGAAATCGAATTGAATTGTCAAGAACTCAATGAATTGAATTGTAAAGAATTCAATGAATTGAATTGAATCAAATCAGTTAAATTTAGTTTCATTGAATTAAAATGAAATGAAATAGAAATAATTGAATTGAATTGAATTGAATTGAATTGAATTGAATTGAATTGAAAAGAACTGAAAGGAGTTTAATCAAAATTTACCAAATTCAATAAAATTGGTTTTAATCTGGTTTAATTGAATGAAAAGAAAGGAACTGAATTGAAAGGAATATAATCAAATTAGATAAAAAATTATTCAATTTAGTTCAGTTGAATTTGGTATAATCAAATGAATTGAACCTAATTGAATTGAATTGAATTGAAATGTATTAAATTGAAATGAATTGAATTGAAATGTATTAAATTGATATGAATTGGAATGAACTGATTACTACTAAGGTTTAGTGTCAATTCTAACATTACACAAAGACCAAACGTGGTCAAATCTATGTCACATCGTGCTCTAAACTGTTTTTTTGAGTTCCAATCTGGTTGTTGCAGAAGAATCACACACAAGTGTTATTGTTAAAATTAAAGCTAAACAACAGAAAAAATCTAAAATTCTGTTGGTTTCAAACTGAGCTTAAATAAAATGCATTATAGTTGCGTTATTTGTGCTGGTGCAACTAAAAAGCACTGAATTTCACACAATTTGGTTCAATATGTTGTATTTGTTGCCCTCTGAGTTAGTAAAAGCTGTATTTTTTTCACTGGTTTCATTAAGTTTACTTTATGTCGTCTATTGTGTTGACGTGAAAATTCAAAACTGTCCCATCAGGTTGTATTTTCTGAACAATGGAGACACGTCATGAAGGTTGACAACAACACAGTTGTTGCTTTAGTTACTAACGTGTCACGAACACGGATAGAGTAGTAATGTCGAGTATCAGAGTAGGTCAGATTAGACATTTACTACCAGATATTTTCATCTGAATCGTTCTGATTGTTCAGATCAATCAGTCCACGTTTTAGAAACTCACTCGAGTCCATAATGAAACGTCAACTTCGATTTACCCTTAAATAATGTCTTAAGTGTCTCCTACTGTTGCCTAGAGGTTGAAAATCTCTTTTCCTAAAAAGGGACGAGAAAAATTGTCCTTCACAGCTTCGAGTAACATTTCCATTAAACATATTACTGCGGCCGCGCTGTACGGCAGAAGAGCCACAATTTCCCTGATGCATAGTTGAAATTGACAAATGAGTGGAGGGTTCCCTGGTTCGTTATTATCTGTCATGTGTTGACAGGACGTCCAGCTCTGTCCTGCTCCATGCTGTCTTTATGCATTAGTGTGAGGAGGTGCAGTGTAGTTTTTACAGAGAGGGTATGTCACACAACGGTAGTCCAGAACCCAACTGACAGAAGGACTCGACGACTACTCTGTGCTTTCCAGACCGTAAGGCGCTCTTCTAAACCACAGCGCGTTTTTAGTGCACTTTATGTGTGTATTCCGGTTGTGTTTACTGACCTTAGACGACACCCATGTGACTGTCTGTTGTGTCGTTACAACACTGGTCATGGTCTGAAGCCACACCACCAATATGTTGTATTTTACTATGAGTATTACGGCTTCTGTAGATACTGGGGACCAACTGGAAGAGGGGAGGAGACTAGTGTGGGGACAGGATGGAAGAACCTGTCTCTTATACACATC
>JAFBJS010057696.1:298552-318577 GCA_016785265.1 Paraplagusia blochii
CACCCAATAACACCACCCACAGCCTCTGAAACCGCTTGCTTGGTGCAAGGAACGGGCGGTACAATCCTAACGGCATGATCGCGGGTGACCATACCGTGCGTCATCTGTCTCAGCCATGCGTCGGCCGTCAACGGGAGCCGAAGTCTCGGCCATGCATCGGCCGTTAACGGGAGCGGAAAACGGGCAAAAACAGGGTTTTGGGGGCGAAAAATAAAACAACGGTGGCGCGTAAACGACGCGTATAAGTTTACGAAGACGATGGGGCTAAAATGTGTTAAAAATGCTTGGGGTTCTAAAATGTGTTAAAAATGTTTGGGGTTTTCATGTAAAAAAAACAAAATAAACAGGAGCACATAATTTTGCGACCTACTCCAGAAAGATCAAAGGATACATAGTAGATAGATAGATAGATGATAGATAGATCATAATGAACTGCCCTTTTCTCTTCCGCTCTGGCACCACTGATGTTCAGGCTTTGATAATGAGATGAAGGGCTGACACACTAAACAGCAAGGAGCATCTTGTTCGATTTAGCAGCCAGTTTATGCAGCCTGAAGACCTCTTGGTCTGTCAAGGTGGCCTCCGCCCCATGTCTTATCAAATGTCTGGCAGAAGTGTGAAGACCCTCCAGATTTGGGAAATGTTTTCGTAAATCCACATCCCTGCATCCCTTAGTCTGTCTCAGGAATAAAACAAGATCTGCTGCAGAGTATGCCAGGGTGTGGGTCTGGGACAAGGGAGGCAGGTCATTGTCACCTGACACACCCCCTCTCCACCACTGTCCTCAGAGGTTGGACCCTCTTCTGGTACAGCATCCTTGTTTTTGTTGAAACCAAAATTTTCCCTTTTAGGGGGAAGGTGTGATGAACAGATTTTTTTTTTCTTATTTATGTTTTGATGTTTCTATTATACTATGTAAATATCCTATATTTGTTTGTTAAAAGCAGCATTATTTTTCATTGGGGTGGCATACATTATACTTTTTTTGTTTGTATGATTATTGATCTACGATGTGTTCAAGTGTTGGCTGCAGTTCCTGTCAAGTGTAGGCCACATTCCTGCTGCTGTGAAGGAGACATTTCAACAAGCTGCAGGTGTCATGCATTACCTGGTGGAAGTCATTAACCAGTTTATATGAGTAGGTGCGGCCTGGAGAAGAGGAGAAGCACACTCTCTCATGGGTTTTGGAGAAGACGACTCATTTTGGATATATATATATATTTTTTCTTCATTGTGGAATACAAAATTTTGGGATTTTTAGTGTCGCCTCTGGAGGCCTCACATTCACTGACACCTCTGGAAGTCCCACAGGCACTCAAGAAGAGGAGGACATTTAAAGACCTTGACTTCACCCAATGAGAGGCAAAGAACTGTGAGAAACAATTCTGTTTGTGTGTTCCAAATATGTATGTAATGTGGTGCGGTTTTTGTTTCAACATGCTTAACGTTTGATAAACATTTTTTTAATTTTTTTTAAGCAAATTAATGTGTTGAGCATTTTGATAACCTCCATTTTGATAACACTCCTCCTACCGCACCATCACCAGCTACAGTGGGAGTGGTAGCAGGTTTGACAGCTACGGCTGCCGCGGCAGCGTAGGTGGTGTCCCCCCCACCCCTGCCTCTCTGCAGCAGCGAATGCACCGGGGCAGTTCCTAACAAAGTGGCTGATGAGGCTCCACTTGTAGCATCTGGGTCTCACTGACTGGATGAACATGATATAGTCCAGGGATTCTGAACCATTGGGCCCCGGCCCAAAATTGGTCCGCAAGCGCCCCCTAGAGGGCCGTGAAATTTTTTAAACTGCTATTATTAAGGGCCCCAGGTCACTCGATACTGAATAATTTGGGCCTCGGTGCCAAAAAGGTTAAGAATCCCTGATATAGTCACAATCAGGTAGAGAGACGGTGATGTTGTAGTTCAGATCAACGTTCCTGTTGTGGGGGAGGATCTGACACTCCCGGCGTTTGCAGAGCATGTGTGACACCGGACCAACATTGCCTGTCGACGACCTCCTTACTGGGGACCCCACTATCCCGGGTTTACTCATTTCTTCAGTGAGCGTTAGACAGGAAAACTTTCTTCATCGGACGTGCCAGCGGTGTGACCGTCAGCAGCACCACAATACCGGTCTGGGCGTGCTGGCGGGCATCTTCAACCTTCAACACAAAAGCAACCCAAGCGCCGTACGTCTTGTCAATGGTCAGGGCATTTTCGTACCCACCAACAACACCCGCAGCTTCTGAAACCACTTGCTTGGCGCAAGGAATGGTCGGTACAATTCTAGCGGCATGATAGCGAGTGAAGCGTCTGTGACGTCCGTCCTCCCCCTGAGCCGCTTCGTCCATGTTTCAGCCATTGACAGAACTGGACAAAACAGGGTTTTGGGGGCAAAAAGAAAAACAACGAAGGCGTGTAAAAGACGCGTATATAATTAAATTGATGGTGGGGATTAAATGCGTTAAAAAGGGGTTTTCGTGAAAAAAAAAGACAAAAAAAAGCAAGCAACTACTTCAGAAAGATCAAGGGACATACAGTAGATAGATAAAGACAGCCAGACAGATTACCACACTTTAGCAGCAGGGTCTGTCTACCTTATTTTTTTATTTTATTCTTCCCCCAGTTTGACTTTTTCTTGCTTCTTATACAATGCTTGCTAGTGCGAACTGAAGGAATACACTTTGTATGGGCATATATTGGAAGCCATTGAGAGTCTTTTGCCAAGGACGCACCTTTCAAAGCAGAGTAAATTTACACGGAGATCAGGAGTGTGCTTGAAAATGACACATCAACAAGTACCGTGTGTTGTTAAAGTTCACAGAAATGTCAGAAGATACAACGCTTTGAACAGCGTCAAAGGGTCTCACCTGCATTTGAATAATGGAAACAATTAGTGCAGCACAGTTGGGTTCGTCTTACATTTTCCGCCACTCATCCTTAGACAGGACGCAACGAGATATCCATGTTAAACAGAAAAAAAAAAAAAAAAAAACACAAGACATCAGTTACCAAAACCCCCCAGATATTTCTTTGTGCAGATCACATCAATTTTTAGGGTTGAATTTTTATGCTTGATAAATCTTAACATAAAGTGTATAAACCTCTTAGCAGCAGATTGTTAATAATCTTGTTTTCTCATGCAGTAAAATCATAAAACTATTACAGTGTTTTTCATGACTGTAACAACAAGGACGGCAGAACAAGACTGAAGACATATGTCCACATTATCACGCAGGATAAGATCCAGAACAATTCTGCATGGAAGCTATTAAGTCTGCATAAAGCCAGACTTCAAGTGACTTTGTCAGTTTGTGTGACCCTGTCTGCTGGTTCTTGTTCTATACTCAGTTACTACTGCTGGACATTTGACATGTCCTTGTCACATTTCTGGTGCAGAACAAACATTATTTAGTCTTCTTCTTTTCCTTCCAGCTTGTCCCTTTTCTCTGTATCTTCAACTCTAACTCCAACAACCTCCCTCTCTCACCGCATCCATAAATCTTCTCTTTTGGCCTTCCTCTTCATCTCCAACATGGTAGCTCCATCTCTATACAGTCTATTTCCAAAAAGAATCCTTCTGCTACGTTTGCCGATTTATTTTTTTGTTGTTAAATACTGATACAAGAGTTCCTTTCAGGTGCTTTATCGGTTTGGGGGAAAATTTTATCGATATCTGTTGCTGATCTTCCACCACTGCCCAGACCTGCAGATCAGACTGCAGGAGTTTGCTCTCCTTCCTGGTTGGGGAAAGGGAAGTGAAGGTAACAAAGGAGGTAATGTGACATTACCCCTATGCTGCAGTACTGACATGTGCATGGTAAAACTTTGCCTAAGTCTGAAAGTCAAACTTGAGATGCGAGTTAACAGTGCTTTTTTTTTTTTTTTTTTTTTTTGGTTGGGATTTTTTTTTTAGGATGTGAACGCTGGAGCAGGAGCTGCATCCTTTATTGGCAAAGGGTACAGAGGGGAGAAGACGGGAGTCGGCAGTGCTGAGCTGACATTCCTCTCTTGCCCTTGAGGCAGGAAGCCTTTCGTTCCTACACAACGTGATTCCCTCCACTCCTGCCATCATACCTGATCCCACCAAGCCCAGGAGTGTCACCTCTCTTTCTTGACATTCCCTGAGACTCTCTACATCCATCACCACTGACCCTCCTGCTGAGGCGAAGCATTTTCACACAATGCGGCGCGGCAAGATGAATGAAACCATGTCATCGCACTCCATTGGGTGGCTGACGGTCCTGTGAACAGGCGTGCACTGTACGGTAGAGGCTAGGCACCTTCAACTGCTTAAGGTGATATAATAAATGTGGTGGCATAAAAGATAATTCTTTTTGGATAAGAAGATGCTGTTGTTATTTTAATATTGTCAGAAATACACAAAATAACTGAGCACACAGACACCTATACACAGACACCTATGCAAGAAAGGTTGGTTGAAACTCAGTTTCAACCAAACCATAATGGAATTTGTTAAAATTTGACATTTTCAAAAAGCAATTTTCTCAAACTATTTTTAGAAAATTTCTAAAACTGATGTGGGCCAACATGTGACCCGTGGGCCACAATTGGTCCCAGAATTGGTCTCAGCATGTCCTTTTTTCAGGGGCTGCCACAGTGAGTCAACATTTACCATCTCACCCTCTACTCTGCATCTCCTGGTCTTGCCTATCTCCTACTTACCACCTGCATGTCCTCCTAGTCTGCATCCATCAATATTCTCTTTGTCTCCAACTATTTTGGGACTAACGCGTTACTTGTAACGCCGTTACGTAACGAAACTACTTTTTCGGTAACACGTTACCTTTCCCATAAAGTAATGCCGCTATTGTTACTGTGGTGTAAAGGGGCTCGTTGCTCGTTACTCACGGAGAGAGGACCGTGTGGCTGCGGAGCCTGTCTGCTGCCTGTCAGTGTGTGTGTGGTAACTCTCACAGTCATGAGTGAAAGACGGCCGTGCACGCTAACTGAACCGATGGGTGGAAAAGGAGTAATGATTGGCTGACTTGGGTTAACATTTCAGACTAAGCCAATCAGAAAGAGACCTGGGCGGGTTCTCTAGCCTTATGGGGAAATAAACAGTCCAACACACACGTGCCATGGTACAGCAGTGCAGGTGGCATGTTGACGTTACAATAAAGATGGCTGTCAAATTTTCTAAACATCTATTTTGTTTTTATTGTACTGTAATGCCCCGAGCTCTGAAGAACTTTTTCAAGACTACAGCGAACTTATAACTTATTTCCCGACTCTAATTGCAGTGCTGTTCCGTTTAGCTTCGCTCTCTCACTCTCACACTCTCACATCCAGACACTCCAACCACGCCTCCCCACACTTGGAAACATTAACCCTATTAACTGCTAGCTTGACTGCTGAATAAAACCTTATAACCATTACAGTATCATTACATTTCATTATGATGAATTGCTATAGAACACAACACTAAACCTTTTTTAATGTGTTTTAAAGTTAGGTACCTAGTTATTAGTTACTTTTATAATTCAGTAACAAGTAACGTAACTGGTTAATTTTTCAGAGCAGTAACTAGTAAAGTAATAAGTTACTTTTTTAAAGTAACTTGCCCAAAACTGGTAGCTCCATCTCTAGGATCATTCTTCTACCAATGTGTCCACTGCCCCTCCTCTGAACATGTCCAAACCATCTCAAACTGGCTCCTCTAGCTTTTTCTCCAAACCCTTCTGTCTGTGTTGTCCCTCTAATCACCTCAATCCTGATCCTGTCCATCCTACCACAAAACTGACTAAATTATATGGTTTGGACACATAAGGCGGGCCAGGATACAAAATGGAGTGGTCTGCATCTGGTGCCTGGGCCTTAGTTTACCCTTGCCTGGGATAAAAGTTGGATAAACGTTAGACGAAAAATAAAAACGTCAATGGTTTTAGAAAAATAAAGTTGTTGTCATACTCATTTTTAAATGATTGTTTGAAATTTTTACAAAAGGGAAAAAACTAAAATAATCTGTCCTCTTTTGTATTCTCTTCATAAATTATCATTTTATAGTTTTCCTTCTGTGATTATTACATATTAATCACTGACACGCTTCGACATAACAGTAAATTTCACTGACACCAAGGTCTAGTTTCCATCTTTATACTATATAACGCCATGTGTAGGACAGAGAAAGGGTTAGTGATTCAGAATCCTTTCTGGTCATTTTTAAAATCGGACTTCATAAAAGTTAACTATCTATTTCAAGGGGGTAATAAAAAATCCCCGTTGTTCACTTTACAGGGGTAATTTCTAATAATTCAAGGACGTTTTACCCCCACCCCTCTGCCGCAGCTCCCATCCCGGGGTATGCCGCACTGCTTAAAATGCTGAACATGCATAATTCAACATCCTCTTAAAATGAAGTGAAAGCATGGCTCACACTCACTTATATGATTATGGTAATATGGAAGATGAAACGTATCAAATTGATCGTGTCCTTTTTATGTCTGACAGCGTCTTTGCGTCCCGTACCTGCTGTATGTTGTGCTCACCTCACTTCACATTGTACGTCTAGAAGTGGAGACAGGCGAATGGAGACAGTGGAAGTGCAGGTGACGTGTAGAGGAGAGATGGAAGAGGACGGCGATTTCTGCACACTTTAACGCAATTTACTATGTTGTTCTTGCCTGTTTGTATCAGTGTTCCCAGCCTGAAGACCTGGACTGTTCTGTACTATAATGTACTGTATGTCTTACAGTGTATAGTGTACTTAAGATTCACTGTCTGCGTACAAATTTCATTCTCTCACTGTGTACTTTTTAAGTTTGAGGGAAGTACAACTTAAATCAGACCTGGACAATTATTTTGACTCATGTGCCACAGGTGGTACTAAAATTTGATTCGTAGGTCAGGTCAGGATTAGACTGATTCAGTATTTGCGTGAACTAAGATTAAATATAATCTTAGTATAAATTAACAGTATAAATTGGACAAGTTTGGCGGGCCAGATTAAAATTCCAAACGGGGCCACATTGGGCCCCCGGGCCTTAGTTTGCCTAGGTCTGATTTAAATGTATTATAGTGCAGGGGTTTCCAACCTTTTTGTTTTGAGAGGTACTCTTATATATGAAAAAGAGCTTAGAAGGTATACATGTCGTTTAACATATATTTCTAAATTCCATTAAACAACTTAATTAAACAACTGGATGTTTACAATATTAATTAATTAATCTTCTGTTTATCCGTAACTGGGTCTTGAGGGCAGAAGTTGCCACAGCTGGAACCCAAATCTCACTGCTCCATACTGTCAACCGCACCCTTCCTGAGGGTGGTGAGTCAGGACGATGATCAGAGAACCTCTGTGGTAACCTGGCAGCTAGAGGATTAGAACCGGACCGGACGGGAACACGGACCCAGGTACGCCCCCTTAGCAACAAGGCCACCACTGCCACAGATAAACAATATGTTACTGAGCATATGTCACATCTTGTATCCAAACATCAGCAACATCAATAATAATGATGATGATTCAGTAGTGGTTAAGGAAGCAGACTTAGGTCTGCAAGGCGTGATGCCCTGTGTGGCATCCTGAGTGTGTTCCTTCCTCCTCCTCTCCTGGGCGTGGTCCTATTTCATTCTCCTCCTCTTTTCAGGGTGTGGTTTTCTGTTTGCAGGTGTTACTATTGATTACTTGGGATATTTATACCACTGCAGGGTGGTACTCTGTTGGTCTCTCTGATCTCTCTCTGGTGGTGACCTATTCTGGTGTCTTCTGTTCCTAGTCAGGTTTGGTTTGGTTCAGTTCAGTTTGGTCTGGTTCAGATTGATATTTCATTGGTTGTCTTCTGCTTTTGTTTCACACTATCAACAATCAATCCACAGTTGGGTGCAACTTGCCATACAAACTTAGCTTTACACAAAATAATTGAACGATTGAGTTAAAACATTTTGAGTCAGTTTTATCATTATTCATTATTATTGTATATCTTTCATTGGTTAAGTATTTGCAAAATATATATATTTTGATCAGAAAAAAAAAGTTTTGTTGACGAAAAGAAGCAAAAAATGCCAGATACAAGACTCAACAAAATGCTAAAATGGGAAAAAACTGAGCCAAACTTTGTACAAAACTAACTGACATGTTATTTTTGTCAATTCTGTTGCCAAACTAGTAACAAGCCTAACATTCCGAGCAAATGCAGCCTCACGATGTCTTGACAATGTGTTTCTCGCTGCGCACAACAGAGGAAAGGTATCAGAGTCAGAATTTTCAAGGAGGTGTGGAGGCGAACGGCGCCAGGAGAGCAGTAGGGGATGAAATATGCAAGAGGAAAAAAGAAATGGGTGAGGGAAAACAAAGGTTGAAAGAAGACAGGGTTAGTTCCAACTCTGGTTGCAAGGCCTCGGGGGTTGTTAGTTTAATTGGGCTTCAGGCTCAGGGACATGCAGCGACAACATCAAAGGTCAGATATACATCAAGCGCTGCTGGGAAATGTCGACCCAAGTATAAAGGGGCCACAGGGCGGGCAAGGAGGAAGAGGCGGAGAGGCCGACGAAAGGCAAATGAATTTGAGGGAAGGGGAAAAACTATTTTCTGGACTTTTCACAGACTGCCAACAATGAATGAATCTCTTTGAAATTGTCCATGTACCTTTATGAGGACACTTCTGACGGTGCCAGAATATGTCATTTTCTGGCAGGCCACGGCTCAGCAAATGTTACTTCAGTCGTAACATGACCCATGCTTTGATTGGGTACGTTTAAATCTCTTATCTGAGACAGTGTAAAAGGCAAAGGAAGGTAGTAAAGGAAGCTTGGCTCCTCTGTGCCCCTCTTTAAATGCGTTAATGAGCTCTGGGCCTTCCAAGGATACCTCTGGAAATTAGTTGTTAAATTTACCTAAATTGAATTGTCGTAGCTGATTTCCTTTACTTTTAGTTTAATCGCAGGGTGGAAGACAATTTAATAAGTATAAAAAAATACAGTGATCAATATATTGTGGGGCAAGCTACCACTGGTTGGTTATACCAAAATATAACCAACCACTAGGGGGCACAAGCCAGTGTATATCTTTAGTGCCGGTACCAAGCCCAGATTGAGGGTGAGGGTAATCCATTATTTAATTTATCTGCATCGCATTATCCGTTACTGGGTTGCAGTTTTCATGACTGCCACCCAAATCGCACTGCACCAAACTATGAGCCTTCCTGTGGGTGGTGAGCCCATAAGAAGCTACAGCTACCGTGCGATGCTCGGAGCCAATCAGTGGCAACTTGGCAGCCAATGAAATAGAACCTAGAGCCTTCAGAACCTAAGTCAGCTTCTTCAACCCCTAGGCCATCATTGCCACCCCAGGGTTGCATCAGGAAGGGAATAAAAGCCAAAATAGCCAAAATAAATATGCGAATCGGCAAAAACTTTCCAATATCGAAATAGCAAAAAAATAAAAAGCTAGCAAGATAAATGGGGGAAGAGTGGCTAGTGTAAGTGCCTTACACAGAGAAGATATTGGTTCAAAACCTTATCGTATCTTACAATTTTATTGAACAATAATATGAATTTTGAACTCTTTTTGACAACTAAGGTAAAAATAGAATGAATAGTCACCAACAGAATGAATTAAGGTTCAGGAAATAGATAGAGATTTTTTTTGCATTATTTTCTAGCTTTTCATCCTGCTTACTTCCATCCAACCCTTCTATACATCCATTCATCTGTCCACTCATACGTTACTAGGATGGCAGACATCGAAATCGGAGTGCACCATACAAGAGCCTCATGAACCTTCCAGTGGTAAGTCCACAAGATGATGTCAATCGCTTCCATTGGGATTGAATCTTGCCCAGGAACTACTGAAAATGGCATTCCCTTTAGGCTAGCATGAGCTTGCCATCATCAAGCTTGTAAACTATTCTTACAAAATGGCGGCTTAGCATCATCAGAAACAAACCAAAGTTCCCCTACCCTCCTACTGGAGATGGAGAAAACTCGAATTTAGGGATGTGCCACAGGCAATTACTGACAAGAACTTAGAGCAGCATGATTGGACGTGATGATGTTATCATTTTGGTCTTTAGTGTCTGCTGGGATTGACTCCAACTCCCATTGCAATCCTGAAAAGAGTCAAGGGGTGAAAAATGAATTATTCAATATCCATCTCCAAGGAAACCAACTTAATTTTTGAAACATTTGTGTAAATGGATAAAAATGTGTTTTTTTTATCTCCTCTGTTTAAAATTCACAAAAAAATAAAACAGAATGTGTTCAGTTCCCCATCAGTCAATCCCTGAGAGAACATGATAACCTCAGCTGGAGACGGAAATTATTCTTGTACTTCAGCGGTATTGATGGAAGCGATGACTAGTTAGCTGCAGCGAAGGATGGACTAACGGCGTTAATTGACAGAACTGTCATCAATTACTCTCATGGCAAATTTATGAGATGCAAGAATATGTGTGTGTGCGGCGGGTAGGAGTGCAAGTGCTTGTGCTGCAGGTGTTGATCACCTTGCGGGGACATTACACTCACAGTCACATCAGGAGCTTGTCCTTTTTAAATACCCCATAATGCAAATCATTAATTTTTTATATTTTATTGTACGGCACGTGGGTGTTTCTCTGAGTGTGTAATGGGACACTTACTGACAAGATAAGATCGTGTTTGACCCAAAGTGACATCTGAAGAAGAGCCTTCACGTCTGCCACATCCTCTGCTTCATTAATCTCACCGTCACACGTGTAACAATAGCACAAAATAAGACACGGCAACTCCCTTCTGGCTTCTTCTTGTGTCTGGATGGTTCGGTAGCAGGAGCATGGAGAGAGCAGAACTGCGGGATTTATAGAAACAAAGAGCCGAAAGCTGAATCTGCCTTTAATTCACTACAATGACATCAATCATTGCTTCCACTCCAGTCTGTGATTTATGATTAGTGAGGGATTTGGATTGTGTATATGATGGAAGTACATGTTTTACACAGTCCCATGGTGCATTTGTGACAGAGACGTACGGCAAAGACTGCAGCGGTACACGACGTTGATGGGCTCCGAAAGGATTTTCTTTTCTCTCTGGATCCTATGTATATATTTACGTCTTCTATATAAAGAATGAATTAAACTGTCACATACAGTGAGACTGCGGGCCCAATCACTGCGCTCACAGAGGCGCCTTATGTAACCGACGACATGAAGTCAGAGGCAAACAGTGTAAATGTAAAGAAAGTATGTGAAATAGGAAATTGAATTGGGGACGGTGCAATGTTTGGTGCACCGCACCTGGTCCCTACAGACCGGGGTATTGTCCTGAACCACTAGGCCATCATTGACCAGTTGTATAATTGACATATACCTTCACATATAACCTTCTAGTAGGCTCATCACCCAAAGGAAGTGCTCACAGTATCGTGCAGTCTGATTTGGGTGGCAGTCGTGGAGACTACTGCCCTGATACCCGGTAATGAAGAGGAGGATGTAGATGAATGAATGGATATAAGGATGTATGGATATTGCGATTACAGTGTTCACTGACTCTGCCGTTCCCCTTTCTATCAAAAAGTATAGTATAACGCAGGCCCGGGCAATTATTTTGACTCGCAGGCCACAGGTGGTACTAAAATTGGAGTCACGGGCCAGATCCGGATCAAGAAGATTGAGGTTTTGAGGGTACTAGGATAAATGATGAGTGAAGTATTGAATAAAGGCTCAATGTTCAAATGCTTTTAGCATCCTCGAGGCTGTCTATTGGAGATATGCTGGCTTTACAGGGATATGGTAGAAGGATAACGATAATATACATTAATATATTGCCAAGAAAAGCCAAAAGGGGCCTAAGTTTGCTCCGGTCTGGTATATTGTATAGAACTTTTCGCTATATTGCAATATTTCTCAATGATTTTTTATCTCCAATGAGAAAGTGCTACATTGAGTCATGCAATACTACAATACATTTCCACATTAAGGGGAATGTAATTCATTAGTCAAGGAAATATAACTTGAATATAACTTAGATGGATATTTATCGTTTTGACACAGACAAGACTATGTCAATTGTTTGTTGGTACTTAGGCCAAAGTATATGCAATTTCAAAACTATAACTATCAGAACTATAAAAGTCCCAGGGTGAAAAACAAAAAAATATTGATTTCTGGTGTCAGTCACTTTAAGTGTGTTTTTATATAGAAAAGCAAAAAAAAAAAAAAACAATTTATGGTGTAAAAAAGCATTTGTAAACAAAGCATTCTATTATTTTTTTCTCTTTTATAGCATTTCATTCCATGAAAACTTGTATTAAAACTATTATTATTATTGTATAAAGCAGGGGTGGGTAAACATTTTGACCTGCGGGCCACAATTTCTCCTAAAATTGGACACGGGGCTGAGTCAAGAGCAGAGAGATGGAGCGTTCGTGTAAGCTAAGATGAATGGCAAGTAAAAGTCATGTATCAAACCCAAAATACTACATTTCTAATAGCCTTTATAATGTAATCTACTGGGGAAACGCAGTCATTGTAGGGAGAAGTCGCAAGTTTAATTATAATAAAAATAAATTATTTAATTTGGACAGGGATGGCGGGCCGCATTAAAAGGCTCAACGGGCCGCATGTGGCCCCTGGGCCTTAGTTTGCCCACCCCTGGTATAAAGTAACTATTACTTGTGCTAGGGTGTGAGCTGAGGTGAAGGGGAAGGTTAAAGGACTGTTGTGAGACCAGCCATGATGGATGGATTAGAGGCACTACCAGTAGGTAGAAGACAGGAGGCAGAGCTGGAGGTGGAGGAGTTAAAGATGCTGAGGTTCTCTTCAGGAGAGACAAGGATGGACATGATCAGGAATGAGGTGATTAGAGGGACAACACAGACAGGAAGGTTTGAAGAAAAAGCTAGAGACGCCAGATTGAGAAGGTTTGGACATGTTCAGAGTAGGGACAGTGGATACGATGGTAGAAGAATGATCCCAGAGATGGAGCTACCAGGTAGGAGACAAGGAGAAGATGCAGTGAGGGAGGACATGGAGGTAGTTGGAGTCAGAGTAGAGGATACAGAGGACAGGGGGAGATGGAAAATGTTGATTCGCTGTGGCAACCCCTGAAAAAAAGAGA
The DNA here is from genome assembly GCA_016785265.1 of Paraplagusia blochii. Taxonomy (NCBI): domain Eukaryota; kingdom Metazoa; phylum Chordata; class Actinopteri; order Pleuronectiformes; family Cynoglossidae; genus Paraplagusia; species Paraplagusia blochii. The sequence goes on from JAFBJS010057696.1 coordinate 311,603, forward strand.
CATGCTGAAAAGAAAAGAAGAAGAAGAAAGTAACTGCTACAAGGCTGAAGGTTTTTCATGAACCATAGTTGACTATTAAGGCTGGGTCAGCGGAGTAGATCTATACAGGACGATTGAATAAAGCTGAGATGTGATGCTAAGTGCAGGTCATTACATGACGTATCCAGTTTACTGACATGAGAACCTTGGTGCTCTTCACAGCTCTAATCCACAGTTTAGATAATGGAGGTTTCCCCAACACAAGCAAACAAGTGCGAGAGTTTCCAGGAGGAGTGCAGTCGCTGTTTATGAAGTGTTGACCTCAAAATTATACAGACAGTGCTGTAGGCACGGCAATCAGGGTTATGAAACCACAGGTTTGGATTGGAGGGCCTGTCTGCTGAGGTGAACTGCTCTTCTCTTTTTGTTTTTTTGTTATAGGGACAAGATGTGTAACTGCTGTTGCAAAGAAAATCTGCTTAAAGAACTGAAGAATAAATGCTAGGACTGACTCTACTTGCTCTTGAAAGAATCTCTACAAAGGTTGAAACCAAAAGATTAATGCATGAATGAAACCATCCATGCATTACTGCCGTTCCATCAAAATAATTCAGTTGCACATAAATCAACAAACCCAGTTTGATAGTAACATTTCCTTCATGACATGGAAATTAATGAAAGAGAACCGCACATAAAGCCATGAACAAGAGTTATGTCTTTGAAATATATTACGCAGCAGCACATGGTCCATGAAATCTTAATGTCACAGTACATCATATGGGAATATACATTCATCATTATACGCTTATCTGTAGCGGGGTCAAAGAGGCGGCTTTGTCCAGGATTGACACCCAAATCACACTGTACCACACAGTGAGCCTTCCATGAAGCACTTGTGGAGTCTTCCTCCATAACTGCTCATATGGCCGACACTGTGAGGTCTGTGTGTCTGTCTTTCCCTTTCCCTGCTGTTGTCTGGTGTTGGGTAATCGGCGTCATCACAGTCACCTGTGTCTTTGTCATTAGTCTCACTCGTGCCACCTGGTGTCCTTATTATATATACCCCTCTCCTTCACTCAGTCTTTGTTGGATCATTGTTGTATGTTGTCATGTTTAGAGCTGTCTTGTCAGGTATTGTGTTGGTAGTTTTGAACGAGTTTGATTTTGAGAGTTGTATGTTCTTCTGTAAGGTTTTGGTTTTGGGCTTATGTAGCCAAACCATTTTGAAGCTAAGAGTTTATGTACATGGTAAAGTGGTATCTTTAGTTAATGTTTAGTTTGTTAAATAAATATTGGAACACATAAGAAAGTCTCCCAGTCCTGCATATGGGTCCAACTACGTCTTCGCCAAAGAAACCTAAACTCAACAGACACGGTCCATATGGTAACGGTGAAACACTATACTGAAGCAGTACATAAGACTAAAAGCAGGTTATAAGTATTTATGTTGTGGCAAAGTGCAGTTGTTATGTGCCATGGTTTTAATAGATGTAATGGATTAATGGCCGGTAGTCCTTACAACCATTATATATATATAAATATATATATATATATATACACAGTCATCTTATTGTATCGCAAATGTGTCATAGCAGAATAGGGATATGTGCATAGGGCTATCAGCAGGCAAACACATAAAACTAAAAACTATAGAAGCTTGGGTAGGAAAAAAAAAAAATCAAACCAGTAGTATTTTAAAGGTTAAAGTGTTGGCAATCCAGTGAAAAATCACCAATAAATTCCTAAAATACAACACACAGATAAAACTGCAGCATTATAATGCATTTACAGCGTCCACACAGGGACCAGGAAAGACAACCGACATGTTCGACTGAGAAATCGAACGTGAGGATTATGTAAAAGAAAGAAAATAAGGAAATAGAAAGAAAAGCAAGATGGTAGAGCGCAATCCTGAACCAGAGGCACCTTTAGCCCTGAGGTTAATGCCATTCAAGAGAACAAACACGGCTCTTCATAACACTGGGAATGGAAATGTTATCTTACTGCATCACTTTTCTGAAGAGAAGCCCATGACACCGAGGTCTTTTCGTTAACCCACTGTCTCTGTGCTGGACATAGATGTATAGAAAAAAAAGTATTAAACCCTGACATGCCGATGTCATACTCCTTTAACCAGTCCACCTGTGTATTTATGAGATCGAATTGACACTGGGTGATATATATTTTTTGACAATGTAAATGTGAATTTCTCTCCTACACATGCCCAGGCAGTGCCTACACACAAACACATGAATTTGTTGGCAGTGTTAAGCGTTACTTGTTAGTTGCTTCTAGTATCATTCTAAATATTAAACTTAACCTATGCACCACTTCTATACATTTGATTACATGACCTTCAAACTCAACGGCGAGGTCCGGTCTACATGCGATGGTCGTGAGTGCAAAGTGCAAACTCAGAGTTTCCATTTACGATCAGAATTCACTAAGATTCAAAGGCATTGCCGATAGAGCGTCAAGAAATCTGACTGTCTTCTGGGTTTTTTGGAAGAATTCTTTCAGATACTTGTTTCCCCTCCTACTCTCTGCAGCTTTCTTTACCAGTTCAGTTTCTTTGTCTTTGCTCTGCTGTAAATCAATATTTCCCACATCTGCTTCTCTGGCTGATCAACAAGTAAAAAAAAAAAACACATGAAATATACCCAAAACCTTCATAATCATTGCAACAAAGCATGGCACATGTTTCACGGGGGATTGAGCAGCTGAGCGAATATGGAGCCTGAATAGTCTCAAATAGAACACACACGCAAGCACCGACCCACAAAGGTTTTTTTTGCGGAATTCACGAATGTATTTCAACAACAAATACACAAACAACTACTCAAACATCAACACACATTTATAAATTCTTCAAAATATCTTCATGATTTCCTCAAACTACGTTTGTGAATTGTCGTACACACATTCAAATCGTACTTTTAATTTACACGAGTGCGTATTTTTGAGACACTTCTTGCACTGACCAGATTTGCATGCGTATTTTTTCTACATCTGTCCGTCAGCAACCAATCAGAAGTCTCGCCCAATTGCAGCCAATCATACGACAGTGTCCTACAAGGGTCCTTGTGTGACGTCACTACACTGTGCGACCAACAGGTCATCAACCAGTCCAAAAAAAAGACGTGAAATATACCCAAAACCTTCATATCCATCGCAACAAAGCATGGCACGTGTTTCACAGGGGATTGAGCAGCTGAGCGAAGGACGAGGCAAACTTGTCACCTTTACCGCTTCATGATCCCTCCTACTTGTCCTTTGTCTTCATAAACAGCACGGTATCCACTCCGCTCCTGATGTTTCTCCCATGGCTACACAGCGCGAGTGCCTCTTTCCCCATCACACCTGATTGTTTATGTGTACTAGGAAGGTCAATTGATCTAGTCAGGGACTGCTGGAAATGTTTCAGCTGATGTTCACAGACAAATACGTGCGTCCCTTTCAACAAGAGCAGGAAATAAAGCACTCTTGAAAAGGTGAGCAAGAAGGTGGGTTTGCATGGGTGTGTAGATGCAAAGCAAGACACCCAGGTGGATGCTTTGCATCTACTGCACATGAGGGGACGCTGGCATGTTTGTTGCTGCTGCTCTCCAGTCGTATAAGCTCATCTCCGCTGTTTGTCTGTGTTTTTGGTGTCTTTTCAGCTTGCACACCATCAAAATTGACCGAACCCTTTCATGAAATTGTGTGACACTTGATCGCTCCAGTGACATTGTTTATTCTGCTGCAACTCCGGCACTTTTGACTACAAGTGCTTAGGCTAACGCTGGTAGGTGTCTGCTAACGCGGGTAGCTGGGCTTAACGGTGGTAGCTGATGCTAACGTCAGTAGCTAACGCTAGCTGGACACTTCGGCTCCAGCTCTCCTTCCTCAGCATGTCTACTCTACACTACACCTCCCTATCTGGCTTCTCCCAGGATCTCCTGTCATTTTTGCCACCACCCGGGGGCAGGACTTTTCTCCCGAGGATCCGGTCCAATGCACCGCTCACTCTACCGCTGAAGCTGCAACACCACCAGGCCATCGCCCGGCTCCTTCAGCGACCTTACATTCATCTTGGGTCCCACCAACACATCCAGGACAACAGCTCCGGTACTGTCAGCTCCACCTGGTCCACTTTTCGTCGACCTCGCAGGACCTCTGGCCGTACCATCAACCCTAACGCTATCCATGTTAGGCATGACACCTCTGCTGTCAACCTGGGCCTGCTCAACATCCGCTCACTCACGAGCAAAGAAAACCTCATTCACAAAGTCATCGACAACTGTAAGCTTGACTTTTTCTTCCTAACAGAAACCTGGCAACAGCCAAATGACTTCTCCGCTCTCTGTGCTTCAACTCCTCCTGGTTTTGCTTATGTCTCCCATCCCCGTGGCAGCGGTCGCGGAGGTGGTCTCGCGGTAATTCATCGCAAGGAGTGGGAAGTCCTGCCCATCTCTGTAGATAAATTCAACACGTTTGAATGCCTTGTTTTAGAACTTCCTGGATCCTCACCAACCATCATCGCTACAATTTATCGCCCCCCCAAGCCTCACAGGGATTTTATAAGTGAACTCTCTACTCTACTTACTTTGATATCTACTCACTCACAAAATGTAATCCTGTTGGGTGACTTTAATATACACATGGACGATAACAACCTGCCTCTCGCTAGAGATTTCGCATCATGTCTGGAAAGCTTTGGGTTACAACTCTTCATTGACTTTCCTACCCACAACAAAGGGCACACTCTGGACTTGGTCTGCTGCTCTGGTGTCACCCCTTCCAAGCCCACTGCCGATATTGTGCCTGTGTCTGATCATTTCCTCCTCACCTTCAACGTTGTACTCTCTCACAAAACTCCCCGTCTCATTTCACCACACAAAATCAAGGACAATCATGGCCTCTCTCGCTCCCCTGAAAACCCGGTCTGTCACCGTCAGTACATCTGCCTCCTGGTTTCCTCCTCCTGCCCTTAAATCAAATCCTGCAACCACCCAACTCTCTACCTCTCCACCTGTACTCCACTCAAACCCGTCACAGCACAGAGACTGCCCTACTCAAAATGACCAATGATCTTCTCATTGCAGCCGACTCCAGTCTTATCTCCATCCTCATCCTCCTGGATCTCTGCGTAGCATTTGGCACCATCTCACAGCTCATCCCCCTCAGAAGACTCTCCTCAATCGGATCCTTGTGGTTCCGTTCCTACCTCACAGATCGAACACAACACATACGAGTGAAACCAATCATTATACAGTCCATGACTGAGTTAATGCCTGATGAAAAGGCAAGCTGAGGGTAATTATCTAAAGGTAATTCTCTGAATATGGACGGACGGACAAACAGACAGACAGATATGTAGAAGGGTAGGTAGAGAGTTTGGTGGATAGATGAAAAGATAGATGGATAGGTAGGTAGATAAATAGGTAGGTAGGTAGGTAGGTGGATGGATGGATGGATGGATGGATGGATGGATGGATGGATGGATGGATAGATAGATAGATAGATAGATAGAATTCAAGGACCAACTGCGAAATAACAATGTTTAAATAAGCAAAAAAAAAATCAATTCCAATACCCGCAGTTCAGCTCATCATAAGTCAAATTTAATACATCTTACCTTCTCATTGCCCATGAACTCTGGGAGTTGTAAACACCAATCCCATTCATGCTAATTAACTATAACAAGCAACCCTTGATGAAAAAGTTTTTTGTGTTTTTTTTTCCTTTTCCCCGTGAATGTTTACCTATTAAATTCTGAAAGACAAATCTTCCTCGATAGCCGTATATTTCAAAAGACACTTTACGAATTAAAATAAAAAAAATGAAGATTAAAAGTCTTTTAGATGTTTATACCTTTACATGTTGATTGACAATATCATGCTGACCAGGTTTTTAACCTAGACCTCCTTACCCAACCCAACAATGAGTCAGTGAAACATGATGAAGATGTTAGGATCAGGCCAGAGCAAGGACAGAACTAGAAGTCTTCTCTCTCCTCTTCTGCTCTGTAGTTACCAGAGTTAATACAAAAAAAAGCAACAGTTCAGTTCTTCTTACTGCAATGGACTCAAGGGGGTTCTACAAACACTAGCTTGAGTAGTGGTTCATATTGTACTTCACAGAAATAACACCTTGGCTCTACTACAGATTTGACTATATTTGGAGTGAGTAACAAAACATGCCGAGTTTTTGTCATACTCACAGTCTAACTATTGTGTTGTCTTTTTTTATATATCTGTTCTAACTGTGTGTGTATTCGATATTTACACTGTGGTTAACAATGTTCCCTCTAATTTTTCATATGTCTGGGCAGACAGGCAACCTCCCTGGGCAAATCAAGGACCACTGTGAGTGACATTAGATGTGCACGCTGTGGCCACACACACCAGTATCAAACCTGGGATCATAGCAAGTTTATTGGCTTTAAAAGAATCAATTTCGTACAATTCCAACAGCATTCAAATGACTTGACTGTTACAGATGTGTTTCTTTTAACAGACATGATGATTTATTTTAATGGCTCAAAATTTAGTGATTAGTACAAATGTGATAAGATTTATTCTAAAATGAGTTGATTTTTTTGTTAAATCTTACATAATTGATCATTCGTACAAACATGGTTCACAGTTCATGATTTGATAAAAACTGATAGCGTCTTGAATAATTGGACGTGGTTTCCTGCAAAATGTTATCATTTGAAAGTTATCATTTGAAAATGAAACAATTGGAAAGGTAAATAAGAGTGTGTTTTCTACCTTGTTGAATCATTCTGAATCTTTATTGCTAAATTATAATAATAATTATATTATTACGTAGAATGTCATTAATATAAAGTTAAAGATGAAGTTACATGTGTATATATATATATATGTATATATATATATATATATATATATATATTCAGTATATATATATGTATATATATTATAGCATGTTTTGAGATTGGACTTAGTCTTGGTAGCAGGGGCTGTTATGTGTGTTCATGCTGTTTATTTG
>JAFBJS010057697.1:0-29664 GCA_016785265.1 Paraplagusia blochii
AAGAATGATCCTAGAGATGGAGCTACCAGGTAGGAGACAAAGAGGAGATTGATGCAGTGAGGGAGGACATGGAGGTAGTTGGAATCACAATAGAAGATGGAGAAAACAAGAATGACTAATTTATGTCTACAATTAGTTGAGCTTAAATAAGTCATAAAACTATTTTCAAAAAAATCTATCTCTAAATGAGCAGTCAGGAAATAAAAGCTTTGTAATATTATCATTACTGGTGTTGGAGAATCAAAAGACTCATTTGTTTTTCCACTGCCTCCACACAAAGACCCCCTGCCTGGCACCAATTAACAGTAAAACACAGGAAAATGACTTCCCCGCCCCCTTTTACTTCATGTAATGACCCCACCCAGAGAAGACTCACAGTGAAGATGTTCTTTCATCTACGCTCAGAGACGACTGCTCTTTTTTACAGGAGCTGACGTCAGAAAAGCAAAGCTGTTTATTTGGTCTCTGACCTGGAGATAACGTGGGGTCAGGTTTCTATCAGATATTAACCACAGCTCTAACACTCACAGACTCACATTTTCTAAAATGTTAGAAACAATCTGAAGGAGTTTTGCTGCAACGGTGGCCCAGTGGTTAAGGAAGCAGACTTGGGTCGCAGGGTTCGAATCCTGCAGCTGTCAGGTTGCCACTGAGGGGCTCTGATCATAGAAGTGACCCGACCCACAAAATGGGTGGTGGTTGTGGAGACTGCTGCCCTTGAGACCTGGTTAATGGATGTTGATGAAGAAGAATAAATGAATGAACAAGTTTACTGATGAAACTACTACATCTTTTGTCCCTTTTTCATGTTAGAACGTCCTTCCAGAAAATTGAAATAAAAAAACACTAGGACCGAGGGATGTAAAAATATCTTCTCCTTTCTGCTTGTCCCTTTTTCAAGGGTTTCCCCAGAAGATCAACATTTCCATCTCCCCCTGTCCTCTCAACTCCAACCACCAACTACCTCCATGTCCTCCCTCACTGCATCCATCAATCTCCTCTTTGTCTCCGACCTGGTAGCTCCATCTCTAGGATCATTCTTCTACCAATGTATCCATTGTCCCTCCTGTGAACATGTCCAAACCATCTCAATCTGTATTTTTCATCCAGTCTATGTTGTCCCTCTAATCACCTCATTCCCACTCCTGTCCATCCTTGTCTCTTCTAAAGAGAATCATCTTTAACTCCTCCACCTCCACCTCTGCCTCCTGCGTCTAGCGTCCTAGCGTCTCTAATAATTAAAACACTTAATCAGTAACGGCCCAGTTATTTCATTCTTACTTATTGTCCTCCTTTTGAAGACATTCCAGTGTCCGCAGACGACATAACTCCCATCAAGTCTCCTGACTTCCTCACCAAGTGCAGCCTGCGTGATATTTATTTATCAGATTAATAATAAAGCCTTCACTTTGGCTCAGAGGCAACGTCTCTGTCACTGGTGTGAAATTCCAGGGAGTTTACACTGGGACGGTTGACTTCCAGTTGTCTCACCACCTGCAGGAAGCTTCATGACAGGCTGGTGCAGTGAGATTTGGGTGGTGGTTGTAGAGACCGCTGTTCCCCAATAATGGATGAATGGGTGAAAGTGGATGAAAAAAATAAAAACACCAATTTAGATGTTTGTGACTTAGAAGAAACTTCACCTGGTTTATATTATCATTATTAGCATGGTGAAATGCAGTTTTGGGACAGAAACATTCACTCTCTTAAACAACGTTTCTCAATGCCTGGGTCACAGCCCTCGGGTGGGTCGCAGGAGGCTCTTTTTAGGCCGTCTCACATCATTCCAGGAAGTTCACGATCATTTTTGTTCATTTATTAACTATTTTTCATTGTTTGAAACACAAACAAGAGTCATTATTCAGATATCAGTTGGTCCACAAAAAAATATCCTCATTAATGTTCAATAATGGCCAATTATTTAGGAGAAATATCTGCTGGCAACGTTAATGACTGTATGAATTGGTGTCCCCAGAAAAGAACTGATCTAAAAGTGTCCAGTCAAAGCTCCGGTACTGTTCCCTCAGCTCCCTGCCAACAGTTCCAGCTGTTATATTGTTCCTTCTTACACTTGTGTATCCAGCTGTACACACACACACACACACACACACACACACACAGCTAATGAACTCTAAGTGCCCGGCTGCAGTTGTCACAGTGGCGTGACTGTAGCTTCAGCAGACAGCAGACCGGTTGACTTGGTCTGGAGCTGTTGTCAAAGACAACTACGGGACAGACGGCACTTTCCATCTCAAAAATAAAACATGAAAAAAAAAAAGTACTACGTTAACCAAGTCACCCAGCTGAGGTGCAGGTGACATGAATATTGAATACACACATTAGTTTGTGTGATGTGCAGAAATCCTGCACGCACAATTATCAACCTCTTCAGGGCCAGAAACCAGTTAACGGGTGTGGTCTCTTTAACATATGCACCTGTGATGAAAGATAAGATAACTGCAGGGCATTGTGTGTCTGTGTGTGTGTGTGTGTGTTTGTTTGTTTGAGAGAGAGAGAGAGAGAGAAAAAAAGAGAGAGAGAGAAACGGATATAGACTTACAGTTTCAGACACCTCTGGCAAATTCAAGTACAGTACATATGCTATATATATATAAATATATATATATATATATATATACATATATATTAAGTCATATATGGGCTTTTGAATTACTGTATTACCTAAAAAACTCAAAAATCAGTACAATAAGTAAGTATAAAGACATGCAAGTACACACATAACATAGTCAGAAATGGTCAAATATAGTCATATATACATATACTATATATGTCTAAAAATATGCATATATGTGGGTGCCTCTTTATATATCCATATGAACTGTGTATACATATAAATATACAATACATGGATGTCTGTATACATGTATTCATCTACATGACTTTATATATGTATATATGTATGTGTGCATGTTGTCCCTATATGTATGTATGTCTGTAAATTTGCATATATAAATTTGCATAAATTTGTCTATTTGCATACACATACGTACAGCGTATACATAGATATACAAATACAATTATTAAAAAAGTACATGTATATCTGTATGTTTCTGTATGTATGTACATATGTCTATAAATATGCATCAATATATATCTCTATTTATATAGATATATGTACAATATATGTATATATGTATTTATATACATGAACAAACACATACATTTATATTATATTTCATATACAGTATTATGATGTATAAAATATATATATACAGTCATATATAGTCATATATTAACCTTTAAATGACTGCATTACCCAAAAAACAAAGAATCTGTGCAATAAGCAAGTATGAAGAAATGCAAGTCAACACATATAAAAGTCAGAAATGGTCAAATAAAGCCATATATATATACATATATGTCTAAAAATATGCATATATGTGGGCGCCTTGCTATATATCCATATGAATTGTATATTGATGTAAATATACAATTCATGGATATCTGTATACATGTATTTATCTATATGACTTTAGATATGTACATATTTATGTGTGTATGTTGTCAGTATATGTATGTATAGGGTTTTTATGCATATATGTATACATATACATATATTATATATATATATATATATATATATATATATATATATATATATATATATATATATATATATATATATATTGTATGGAACCACTCGTGCCCCTCAAAACATCTGCGTAGTTTAATACTACAGTGTATGTTTTTATAACCGTGTGTTTCTTTTGGCTCATTCCTGTTTGTTCCATGACTGTTAATACAAACTGGACAACCTGTCTCTGGTCCCCAGTGTTGACTGTAGTCGTTTTACAAAGGGATCTGCATATTTGATAAAGCAAACACTGCCTCCACTGGCAGAATATTAAACAATCAGAGTTTGTCTTTGCAGTAAATAAAGATTAATTCTTTGATTTGCAGCAAATAATCAGAGTTGTGGGAATATTTGCTCAGCTATGCCTGTCTTCACCACCAAAATCCATCTCCACAGATATGTCAATTCAATTAACATTTCATTTACTTGAGTCGACAACATTAAGGGTTCCTGTTTGCTACTGTAAAATCAAGCCCTGCAGCCGGTGGAGCTACAGTCCTCCTCAATATCTCCATCAGATGAAATAGATTTTTGGGGACTTAAGGGAATTTATCTTTTGACATTTCTTTTGTACAGCGTTCAGAATAGAGGACGTCCAGGTGTCTGTGTCCATGAAAGACAGGATTTATATTTCATCTCTGTTGCAGGAGAAGACGAAGGAAGAAAAGGATGGAAGGAAAGCAACAAACTCCTTGTCATTTGCGACAACGTTGAACACAATGAAATGCGAGGCCCGAGTGAACAGTGAGACGGTGCCTTGCTCAGTGGACCTCCAAAAACAGACCAAACTGCAACAACAGCTGCCTGGTTGCCACTAAGAAGTTCTGATCATAGCACCGTCCAGACCCACATTGGCTTCCAGTGGGCTCACCACCCACAGGACGACTCACAGTATGGAGTAGTGTGATTTGGGTGTCAGTCGTGGAGACTAAATGACCAGAGATGAATGAGAAAAAGTAAAGAAAATCCACAAACACTTGATGGAGACACTTTTATCCAGAGTGACCTACAGATGGACCTTCACTTTGGCAATGTCTCTTTCTCCAGGGTTGACCTCGTGGGCAAGTTCAAATCCCGGTTAGGGCATTTGACTTCCAGTGGGCTCACTACCTGCAGTATGGAGCAATGTGATTTGGGTGGCAGTTGTGGAGACTGTTGCCCCCACGACCCAGTAAAGAATAAAAGGATGAAAACGGATGAGAATAAACATAAATAAACTCCTCTAGGAATCGAACCCAGGATGCTCTGCTTCCATGTTGGTAGCACGAATCACCACAAACACTTAATGGAGAATATTCAAGAGGCAAAACCAGGTTTTGGACCTGAAGCAAACCTGTAGGTCGATTCCTGGACTGGATTTCTAGAAATGTTCCGACAGAATTTCAGTTTCTAGGTTTGAAGCATTTGAAAGCAACGCAAAAACCTGCTACTGATTCTGCTGTTTAGGAAATGACAATATTATTATCTTTAATTCTCAGCCTTGTTTAACAAAGTGAAATGACTTAAATAAAGAAAGGGTTAAATTAGCTTTTTATCAAATACTTTAGTTCAAAAAATGTCATGTTTAATCTTAATTGTTGGTGCAAAGTTGTATCTGACGTTGTGACATTGTGACTTCTGTTTCCAACCCATCACCAAAGTGACCAGTGGTTCAGCATTGAGCGCATGGGGGACAAAAAGTGGGGACGGTGCCATGCTCAGTGGACCTCACTGGTAAGTTGGCGGTAGGGGGATTCGAACCAGGGGCCTTGCGGACACAACTCTACTTCCTTAACCTCCAACTGCCCGAGTAACTGTCTTCTAACCATCCTCCCAGAAACTGAACCTTGTGGATCAATGCCCACAGGCAGAAGAATGTGTTTGTTGATGTTCGAGATGTTTAGTTAAGTTATTTTCGTTTGACTTCTTTTGGACTTCTTCAATTGTTACAGTTGCTCTTTACACTGATGCTGGAGGAGGGACAGGGTGTGTTCAGTGTTTGTTAGAAAAGCCAACTGTGTCCCCTGAAGACGTTTGTAGTTCATTAATAAATCATGAAGAACAGAAACGATCAGTGCTTTTCTTATTGTCAAACACCTGTGAGACAAAGTATTTCAGAAATAAAAATAGTAGTTGAACTCCAAAATTCCTATAACCCTTAATATCAGATTCATTCAATCATCTTCATCATCTCAGGGTTACATGGGCAGTAGTCTCCAAGACAGCCACCCAAATCACACTGCACCGTACTGTGAGCCTTCCTGTGGGTGGTGAGCCCACAGGAAGGTCCAAGTTATTCTTGCTTTTCCTTTCAGCTTGTCCCAGTTTCAGGGGTGGACAAGGTGAATCAACATTTTCCATTTTCTCCCCTTGTTTTCACCATCTTCCACTCTGACTCCAACTACCTCCATGTCCTCCCTCACTGCATCCATTATCCATCTCTAGGACCGTTCTTTTTCCAATGTACCCACTGTCCCTCCTCTGAACATGTCCAAACCATCTCAATCTGTCTTCTCTAGCTTTTTCTTGACCCTCTAATCACCTCATTCCTGATCCTGTCCATCCTTGTCTTTCCTAAAGAAAATCTCAGCATCTTTAACTCCTCCACCTCCAGCTCTGTCTCCTGTCTTCTACCTATTCCTAGTGTCTCTAATCCATCCATCATGGCTGGTCTCATTACCTTTCCCTTCACCTTAGCTGACTCTCTTCTATCACAGATCACTCCTGACTCTTTTCTCCAGTTGTTCCATCCTAATCCCACTCTATTCTTCTTCTGTCTTCCACAGACTCCACTGCTCTAAACCGTTGATCCTAAGAATCCTCCACCTTCTCCACCTCTGCCTGTGATTAGAGGAAGCAACAAAGACAGGACGTTTTGGAGAAAAAAGCTAGAGAAGACAGATTGAGATGGTTTGGACATGTTCAGAGGAGGGACGGTGGATACATTGGTAGAAGAATGATCCTAGAGATGGAGCTACCAGGTAGGGTCTCTTATACACATCTTGAGGGCCACTTCAGGGCCACTTCAGGACCACTAGTTAACCAAAGCTACGATGCACCTGATGAATGATAAGATTAAAATAGTTTCTGGGACGTCCATCTATCCATCCATCATCATCTGCTTATCCAGAACCGGGTCGTGGGGAAAGCTTTCGGAGGAGGGATACCCAGACTTCCCTCTCCCTAGACACTTCCTCCAGCTAAATCTGGGAGGATCCCGAGGCGTTCCCAGGCAAACTGGGCAACATAGTCGCTCCAGCGTCTCCTAGGTCTTCCTCTGGGTCTCCTCCCAGTGGGACATGATCCAAACATCTCCCGTGGGAGGTGTCCAGGAGCTGTCTCTTATACACATCTAGATGTGTATAAGAGACAGCCTTCCCCTTCACCTTAGCTGACTCTCTTCTATCACAGATCACTCCTGACTCTTCTCCAGTTGTTCCATCCTAATCCCACTCTATTCTTCTTCTGTCTTCCACAGACTCCACTGCTCTAAACCGTTGATCCTAAGAATCCTCCACCTTCTCCACTTCTGCCTGTGATTAGAGGAAGCAACAAAGACAAGAAGTTTTGGAGAAAAAAGCTAGAGAAGACAGATTGAGATGGTTTGGACATGTTCAGAGGAGGGACAGTGGATACACTGGTAGAAGAATGATCCTAGAGATGGAGCTAGATGGAAATTGTTGGATGCTGTGGTGAGTTTATTTTATAAACTCGGAAAGGAGAAGAAGAAGAAAAAGCCATATTGGATTTCGATTCTCAACAAACATCATATATAAATGATCTGGAGATGGACAAATGGTATGTCTGTTTAAGACAGTGTCAAAGTCCAGTCCAGGTCAACTTGAGTGTCTAACGGTTGGAGCAGCACCAGGTTCAATAGAGGAAAATCACTCCATCAGACTGTGTCAGTCTGAGAGGTGGAGACAAACACCACGGCCCGCAGTGATTTACAAGGAACTGGACACTGTTGTCATTTCAATTCATCTAATGTTGTCCTAAAGTCTAGCCAGTAGCTCTCTCTCTCTGTCTGTCCCTCTCTCCACACACACACACACACACCCAGGAGTGGACACTTTCACTGTGTCTCTGACCAGACACATGCTCCCCAGATGTGTGTGAACATTCCAGAAGGTCTCATCACTCTTGAAGATATTTTATGTTCCCTCACACTGTTCTAACACTGTCACAGCTCACTTCTGGGTTTGAAAAAAAAAAAACAGGATGTCTGCAGCGCCCCCTGGAACACTGACCAGTGGGTCCTTTATTGGGGCACATGTATTTTAGGGGTTTGTTTTTTTTATCAGGACCCACATCAAAAAGGCACATCCAGTTGTACTGTAGTTGTAGTCGTACAATTGCTAAGGTATTAAAAAAGGATGTTGCAATGTAATTATTATTCATGGGAGTTGCATGCTGGGTAATAAATAAAATTGCATGTTAAAAAATCCAGAAACTTTTTTGGGTCTCTGACCCATTCATTCAAATTCATCCTGGTGAAGTTTCCGTCCACAATAGTAATATTTATTGTACATTTATGCACTAAACAGATATTTTATCCCAATACGAGAGTAGGATTGACATTATCAAACACCTGGTTCCTTTGGGAATTGAACCCAGGACTCTCTGCTTCACTATGTAACCACCATGGTTATATTTTAATGTTGATACAACTCAATTAATTGACTTACACCCTGTGGTTTGTCAGATGATTCAAATTTAGCATTGTATTTTCACCATTTAAAAAATAACAAATATTACATTTTTAATATTAATATATAAATAACCATGTAATTAATTCATTACTTCAATCATTAGTTAGGGAAATTAAATTAAAGAAATATTTAATATGTTAGTTCGATTAGATAGAAAGAAACAACAAAACAACAAGTCTTATAGACAAGTTTAGACCAATAGGTTGAACAGACTTCGTGACTGGCAGCGTCCAACATGATTGTTAGCCTAAAGTTTTATCCTACCTATAGTTTTTTCCTACCTGTGCGCAGGAAGAATGCGGGAGATGGAGTTACCAGGTAGGAGACACAAAAGGAAGGCGCTAGCGCAGATTGATGGATGAAGGAGGACATGGAGGTACTTGGAGTCAAAGTCGAAGATCCAGAGGACAGGGTTAGATGGTATGATTTGCTGTGGCAACCCCTGAAAAAGAGACAAGGTGAAAGTATCTATAAATATGCCCGCGGTAGCACAAAATATGTCCATAAGTAGCGGAAAACTATGGGCGTGTGCACGACGATTCTATGGGTATGATAAAACTTCAGGACACTGGCAGCCATTCCTTTTTCATTCATCTCCATCCTTAAATGTGTTGCCAGGTTGCAGGGGCAACAGTCTCCACCACTGCCACCCAAATTACACTGCACCACAATGCCAGACCTACTGTAGAGAGTGAGCCCACTGGAAGGTATGTGGGTTGGGACAATGCTATGCTCAGTGGCACCTCAGTAGCCACTTGGCAACTGCTGGATTCAAACCTGAAACCTTGAAGACCCAAGTCCACTTCCTAAATAATTTTCTACAATCGCATACAAAAAACACATCTTTAAAATTTGGATAATTTGATTAGAAATCCTATCAAAACATAGGGTTGTGACAATTGTGACGACATCAGCAGGAAACTGTCTAGCCCAAACTAAGACCCGTGGGCCAGATGTGGTCCATTCAGCTTCGTAATCTGGTCCACGGTAAAACAAAGGGAATGTGAATATATCTGCTGATCTTGCTGTAAAAACTTAAAGTCATCCTCATGGTTAATTACGTGACAGGAGAGAAGTTGACGTGGACGTTTCACCCGTTAGCAAACAAGAAGACAATATTCAGTCCGTTGCTGTCGGACATACAGTACGAGGAGTAAAGCGACCTAAGGATATTGTCGTTCCCTTCTCCTCGGCTGCATATCCAAACATCCTGGGAGCGCAGAGCGATGACAGCCGAGACTTCTGTTTCTGACTGATCACTGATGTTTGCACTGGAAACAGCTTTTATTCCCACCTGACAATAACAATGTAACAAAACTATTCTTTGATATACACAGTGTATCACGTTACAGGTGTCATTACAACGGGAACGGTTACAGATAGTAATTAAGATAAGGCAGATGGAGTCGTCAACCTCAGGCGGAGTTCAATTAATTTACACAAATTATTAAAATTTACATAACAAGGTTGAGTTCACGGGGTTTTTCTGCATTTTGTTTCTTTTGGTTAGAATTAATATAACAAAACAAAAATAAATACAAACAAAGAGTTGGGTGAAATATGATGAATGACTTAAAATAACTTTTAATTCTGTTAAAATTGTTTTAAAAAAAATAATAATTTGTTCAGCGCATAACAGACGTTTACGTCAGTTTTTCTGCAATTCTGCCAATGGATAAACAAATGAACAGGAAATGGGCCAGTATTTTGATTAATAGTCTTCATTACTGTCATTAGTATTTTTCCCTGTGGTTTAACTTTTGTTCCCTGAGTGAAAGGGAAATTTCTTTCTTGCCCAAGGGACCCAAGTTCAAAATCCAAATCCTCAGCCAATATACCGTATTTTCACGACCATAAGGTGCACATAAAAGTCTTGTCTTTGAAGGCGGACGTGGTAGAGGACACCATGAGAACGTTTAAAGAGGGACGTGTGGGCGTTGTTTTGCTCCCGCTCTTTTTTTTAAAATAGCACACTTATACGCTTTGTTGTGTGTGTTGTAAGGCGGACGTGGTAGAGGACACCACGAGAACCTTGAAGGGGGGAGTGTGGGCGTTTTTTTGCTCCGCTCTTTTTTTAAATAGCACACTTGTATGCTTTTGTGTGTGTGTTGTTGTTGTGAGGCGGACGTGGTAGAGAGCACCATGAGTTAATGGGAGAATGTGGGTGTTGTTTTGCTTCCACTCTTTTTTTTAAATAGCACACTTGTATAGTATGCTTGTGTGTGTGTGTGTGTTGTTGTAAGGCGGACGTGGTAGAGGACACCATGAGAACCTTAAAGGGGGAAGTGTGGGCGTTATTCTGCTCCTGCTTTTTTTTTTTAAATAGCACACTTGTATGCTTTTGTGTGTTGTTTTTGTAAGGCCGACGTGGTAGAGAACACCATGAGAACCCGAGCCCTATATTCAGGTGTGCTTTATGTGTGTGTTAAATACAGTAATGGCACACAAAACTGATAATAATATGATATTTATGATCATTTATTAGTAATACAAATTGTCATTTTATCAAAGCTGCAGCACTGTCAGGTTCATGCTCTGTCTGATCTTTTCCTTTTCTTGCTAACATGTGTTGATGAATCCGCCCTCACACAGTCAGTGTCAATCCTGTTTGCCCAAGGGCACGTAATAAGATGTAATGAGAGAAGCACATCTTCCAAGTCTGTGAGTCAGGGATTAAAACCAGCGACTAAACTGTATGATAAATAACCCCGCGCTACTTTTCCAGTAAAAAAGACAGTCAGGAATATGTGGCAATGGACCTGGTCTGATCGATAAAACCTCCCCCGACACATGGAGGGGTTTTTTGTGTGTTTTTTCAGCCCTCTCTAAGAACATGTACCTGTCTATTCTGACACCAAGGATAAAACATTACCTTAATCCTAATCTGACCCTGACAATAATCCTAACTCCAAACTAAGAATCTACAAAATACCCCCACCCCTCTAGAAAGAGGTCCCCACCAGTATATGAAAACTTCAAATGCACCGACACGCCATCACCCTCCTCCGTGTTCCGCTTGCAGCCAACACTTTTATCTCGGAGCTTTTTGCAACACCCAGCGTTGACGGACCAAAGTCCAAACCCTTATCTGCTCATATGCCGTCCAGTGGCGCTGGGTTCCAGTCTGACTGACTGACTGACTGTCTGCCTGACTCACTAACTGACTGTCTCTCTGTCATTATAACAGGCTGCGTGACCTGTTGTCACAAACCGACTGTTAATTTACAATTTTGTCCAACTGACTCACCATGGACCGTCAAACTGTGGCCTTCAACCGACTGTAAATGACAAGAAGCCTTATAAAAAAATTAAATCAATAATAATAATAATGACAAACTGGAAATATATTACTGTTTATTTCATTTCTAATCCTGAAATTATTCCTTCTTTTTCCATTAACATTTAAAACCGGAATTCTCTGGAGTCTTTATTGTTCCCAGATAAATCAGATTGTTCCCATTGTGAATAAATATTGTTTTTTGGAATCAGAATCATCTTCATACATAACGTCTCTATTGTACTCCTGTCCATCATCTCCTGCTGTTGTAATTGTCTCACTCTCTTTCTGTCTGCCAGTCAGTCAGTAAGTCTGTCTGTCTGCTACCTTTTCTGTTTCCCAGCATTGGGTCAACTGTCAAACTGTCTCCCGTCCTCCCTCTTAGTTGCTCCTTCACGCGCCGGCTGTTTGATGACACTCACCCTTGTCTTTTCTCTTAACTGCAGTTAAAGAAAAGTGCAGGAAAAGTTTTTATTTTTATTTTTAATATTGTTAAATACAAGTTTTTCCAAGAATACCGCCGAGAAACAAACACAAAGACAAAGCCAGCTTTCATCTGTCATACTTGTAATTATCTTTCTTTTTTGCTTCCTATTTCTTTTAAGGAAAAAAAAAAGGAGTATGGCCTGAGGCCTGAACTGAAAGTGTTCCCTGCCTCCTCTGCCTGTCTAACTCACCCCTGTCTCCCCTTCTTTCCCTCCCTCTCCTCAGGCAATAACAAGTGTAAACAGAACATCCACCTAACAGGATCCAGGATGCACTGCTTCATTTGCATTGCACATCTTAAAAACCAGCTCCACCCGTTCTCTCTCTGTTTTCTTTTGCTCTTTGCTCGTTCATATTATTATTATTATTATTATCAATACTGTTATTATTATTATTGATACATTTTCTTACATCCTCTTAATCATGAATTTATTTTAACTTATTTCTCTGTGTTTTGTTGCACAAATTTCTTTCCTCCTGTATCTGAAATGACAAACTACTGACTAGTAATTTTTTTTTTATTATTTACTATTTTCATTTTATTTTATTTTTCCTCCATCAAGTATCAACCTTTTGTTTGGGGGTCTCTCGTCACACTCGTCATCAGTTCGCAGCCTGAGGCGGGCGTCGTCAGCAGTTCAACGGAGCGAAGAGAGAAACAGAGAACTACAGTATCACGATCTGCGTTTTTTTTTGTCCCCCCCGACATGAACATCCCATCACCCTCCCACTGACCCGTAGGCCTGTGTATTTGACTGCGCTCCAGGAGGCTTTCACGCCAAGGCTGCCTTCTGCTAATTATGCAAACAGCAATTTGATGTTATCTCGCTAACATTAAAACTGCTTTCTCCCCTTCAACGCCTCGCGACTCACTTTGAATATTAAAGAATCTACTAAAAGGGAAAGTTGACTGGAAATCAAGGAGAAGTGAAAACTGATCACCAGTGTTGGGCAAGTTACTTTGAAAAAGTAACTGATTACTTTATTAGTTACTGCTCTGAAAAAGTAACTAGTTACGTTACTAGTTACTGCTCTGAAAAAGTAACTAGTTACGTTACTAGTTACTAAATCATAAAAGTAACTAATAACTAGTTACTTTAAAAACACATCAAAAAAGTTTTTCGTTGTGTTCTGTATCAACTGTGATAATGAAATATAGTGATACAATTAAAACAAAATAGATGTTTAGACATTTTGACAGGCATCTTCATTGTAACTTTAACTTGCCACTTGAGACACACGTGGTACATTATTTCCCGATAAGGTAGGAACCCGCCCAGATCTCTCTCCGATTGGCTTAGCCTGAAATGTTAAGCTATGTCAACCAATCATCGCTCCTTTTCAACGCAATGGTTCAGTTAGTGTGCAGTAACGAACCCCTTTACAACACAATCTAGTAACACTAACTGCGTTATGAAATGGTAAAGGTGACGCGTTACGTTATTAGTTACCGAGAAAAGTAGTTCCGTTACATAAGAGTGTTACAAGTAATGCGTCCCAAAACTGTTGATTACAAGGGTGGGGGTAAAAACAGAGGACAGTCTTTGACCGTCCTCTGCTTTGTTGCTCTTTTATAAATGTTGCGTCTGCGTCTCCTCACAAGAGTTTTTGGGCACCATCACTTTAATTTTCATGCTCTAAGACCAGTGTGTACTCTGGCTTAGGTTCTGAGTCAAAAACTTTAAAAAAAGTGTAGATGTTCCTGTACATCTGGTCCATGGTGTAGTTCCATTCTACCCCTGACTGTTACCCCACTTACCCAAAACACATAAATGCATATTATAGCCTATCTTTACGCTGCTAATTCTGAGTCGGCCATGATGTTTACACACTGCTTCAGCGCTGCAGAGAGAGGGCACTGGTTTGATATGGGGGTTCTGCATGGTTTCCACATGGTTACCATTTGCCCTCGCAGCCTTCTAGGGGTAATTTGCATTGGCCTGTCACCAACCTAAGCATACTGTGATGGGTGGAACTTCTCGACCCATCTTTACCCCCGGTGTAAAATGAGGAAAACCAGTCTGAACTGCAGGTGTTTCAGATTGTTTTCAGACTTGGCGGGTTCCCATATTTGACGCAGTGCATTTGTCTACTTTCCAAGAATCCTTCCATCCTGTTGTACGTTATTTATGTGAAACGGCTGAGTTTTTATTTTTTATCTAGCATCCTAAATACTGACTGATTGTGTAGATTCATCGTACGTTGTGTGTTTATTTCACATGCTTGTATTGAGAAAAAAAGTCAATACTTTCTTGATTGATTTGTGAAATTAACGCAGCAGTTGTTTTAACCTCTGTCAACAGGCTGCACCCAACAAGCACCACTCTTGTGGTTCCTCTAGGAATCGAACCGAAGACACTGTGCTACTACGTTACTAACCATTTAGTCTTTGACACAGACAAACAAAATGAATAATCCTACCCTGGTGCTCGCCCAGAACGTGCAGCCTATAATGCATGTCACCACATGGGCTCCATATAAAAACAAAAGGCCTGGTCAAGATTTCCTGGAAAAAAGATTGTGCTCATTTTTTTTTTGTTAACTGACAGAACCTTTCTAACCCCCCGTCAACACTTTCTTCCAAATAGTTGTCAAATGTTATCACATTTTGGACAAACAGACAGATGGATGGATAGGGTTGGCTGTGGATTGGTAAATAGATTGGTCAGTCGATAGATAGATAGATAGATAGATAGATAGATAGATAGATAGATAGATAGATAGATAGATAGATACGTATGTAGGAACATAGATGGATGGATGGATGGATGGATGGATGGATGGATGGATGGATGGATAGATAGATAGATAGATAGATAGATAGATAGATAGATAGATAGATAGACAGACTATTAAACCACAACAACACTAAACATAGTGTTCAGGTTCAGCATATAATCTCAGAAACTCTCTTTGTTATCAGCTGCGTCTGTATCTCTTCCTAAAGTCTTGCATTGAAAAACTGGGTCAGTCGACGCTAACAGATTACAACTGGAAGTTTACAAATGCAGGGGTCATTCCTGAGATTTTTGTTTTTTTCTCGTCTTTTTCCGTCCCTTTCTAACCTCTGGCTGCAGTTCCTCATCGGCACAGAGAGTCTCATCTGTTTGGAGAAGCCTAAACTGAATGTGACTCCTATCAGGGTGGTCACATGATTCCCACTGGGGGTTGTTTCACAGTGATTTCTCAGAGCCAGGTTGGTCCTACCTGGTGCGTGTGTGTTTGTGTGTGTGTGTAGCTGTTGTGACCATATCTGACGGGTGTGCACCTATCTTATCAGACCAACTGCTCTCAGGAGGCTATTGTGTTGGCCCGGTGACGAACGGCCTAAGACTGCATTGATCCAGAGGCCATTATAGAAGTTTTTTTTCCTTTTCTTTAAGTGAGGGAGAACTTACTGTATATTTGAGGTTTTACTTGATGAAAGTATAAAATTCCGGATCAGTTTCAAAGACAATAATAGTCATCAAGCTGTATTGGATTACATTTAATTCGCTTACATTTATGCATTTAGCAGATGCTTTCATCCAAAGCAGGCGTGGGCAATTATTTTGTCTCGCTGGACACAGGTGGTACTAAAATTTAAGTTCCAAGTCAGGTCGGGATCAGAACAATTGGGTATTTGTGTGAACTAAGATAAATGATGAGTAAAGTATTGAATAAAGACAAAATGCTTTAAGCCACTTTAGACTAACTATAAGGGAAATGTAGGATTTGCAGGAAAAAGGTGGAAGGATAATGATAATATACATTAAAAGTATAATTTGGACAAGTCTGGCGGGCCGGTTTATAACACCAAACGGGCCACATCCGGGCCCTGGGCCTTAAGTTACCCAGGTCTGATCCAAATCAACTTTTACCCTGATCGAGCATGTGGCGTGGTTTGTCTGGGAGTCAAACCCACAACTCTCTGCTCTCCCAGGCAGACATTAAAGAACCACCAAGATTAAGATCTCGGAATTATTAAAAAAAGTAATAATAATTTGTGCTGCAGCAGTTTTTATTTAAATCATTAAGTCGTTGATCTCAGTGGTTGGGAAACGTTAGTGAAACTGTGATGCGTTTAAGGGTGTTGCTTGACTTTAATTTCTGAAGCCTTAAGGCTTGTTCCCAACCGGGATTAACATGAAAGAGAAGAACAGACGGTGACAAAGACGTGACAACTCCAACATCACATGGCCAGTTGGGGCAGAAACAGGCTGACTAACTGACAGGCTGTTCAAAAATTCTCAAAAATGTAAACATAAAGTATACCTAACAAGCGTCCTTTCAGTTTAACATTTATTTACGGATCAGTGCCTGATTCTGCAGACATAAAACTAAAAAAAGCGAAACACTTGGCCTCACGTTTTCTCTGTATTTGCTCCTGTTTTTTTACTGATAGTTGTTCCAGCGCAGGGTCACGGGCAGGTCAGTGGGTTTTGGCGTGACGTGGGTTGTGCCTCGCTGTGTGCAGGCGTACGTGTGTGAATTTGCGAGATGCTCGCTGTGCGCCGTACACTGTGCGGAGGCCTGTTTTCGGGTTCTCAGTGTGATCCAGCCGTGTTTAGTCTACCCGTCCTAGAGGTCACACACCACAGTCATTTGGTCAGGAGCTGTTTCAACAACACACTCTCGCCGCAGCACCTTGACGGACAGGTGAAAAATACGGGGGACGCAAGGAATGATTGACTGTTGGACTGTGAGGTGTGGGATTCCTATCAATGGCAGTGGTGACAATCGTGACGTAAAACAAAAAAATAATAATTTTAAAAAGATTTATCTGATAGAAATCTGTCGACTGATATTATCGACCAATATTAGCATAATTCTTAGAATTATTCTGGGTTTTTTCCTTCGATAATGAAGACTCTACACTCTTTTGGTTTCCCCAAAATGTGTGGTCGAAAATCGTTTTTCAGGATAAATGGCTTTATATTGTTGAGAATTACACTAGGATATTAACGTGGAAGTCACTAGATGGCAGCATTGCAGCTCATCAAATAAAATTATTGTGATCAGGGGGTTGTATGGAGAATTCGGCTGTAAGCAACTTATATGGTGAAAAAATAAAATAAAAATCAATATTTGTCATGATTGGTTAATATTGGAAATAGATATTAAGTGTTTTGACTATACCTGCATATGTAATAATCAGCAAAAAGTTACTTCCCATTGAGGTTTATTGAGCACAGCGCCATCTATGGTGATAGGTTAAACACATAGGTCTCGTATGGTTGTTTGCAGTGATGGGCTGTGTCACAATGGCAAGAAATTGCAGCTGTAGTTTTGACACATTTGTCTCTTAACAAAGTAACTACTAACATAATGAGGTGTCGCTGTCACAGTTGTGCCCTCGGAGAATAGCTCTCTTCATACCATTGTCTTGCTTCTATACTACGTTATAAACCCACCGACTACAGACATCGTATAGAGACAACTGACACCAGTACTGTCTGTCCCCTCTTAGGACACAAAAACCTTAAAAACGCATATTTCTAATTTTTTTCCATGTTTAAGACTTGGCAAGTTATTGACAAGTTTCTGTATATCAGATAAAGAATTCTATTAAAGGTGTTTTTAAGCTCCTGCGGTCCATATGTATTGACAGAGCAGGCTCCCTTTGGGCCCCAGGCCTGAAGTTTGACACCATTTACCTTTTTTGTGTGAATCCGGTCTTTATTTTTATGTTTAAAGTTTGATTCTTACTGGTGCCTTAACTCAAAAAAAAGTGAACTTTTCATATATTGACTTTAAAAAGAAACAACAACGTGCACCACGTCTCCCCAATTTTTTCCTTTTTAATAAGAAGTATGAAACATAAATCATTTCAATCATATTTAAACAAACAACAGCAAGAGAAACAATATATTATATCAGCACACTTTCAAAGTTTTGGAAAAAAAAAAAAAACAAGACACCGCTTAAATAAAAAGACACTTTTCTTCGGAAATAAAATATGCTCCACAGAGGACGTCATGTGACCTGAAAGTTCCGTGTCCTCTGCTGCGAAATCCTTCAATCAATCAATCATCAGTTCATTGATCTGTCATTGGACCGGCAGACACTTGTTGAGAGAATGAGCTGACTGGACAGTGAAGGGACATTGTCCCTCTGTGTCCACTGAGCTGATGCATTGACAGTGTAAGGGTTGCCCTTAAGTATTGTTGTAACACGCACAGACACATGCACGCACGCACACACACACACACTCACTCACTCACACACTATCAGCCCACCTGAACAGTGGGAGCTCCATAGTGCAAAGTACTGTATGTAAATTCTCCCATAGTGCATCTCTCCACCCCCTCCACTGTTTTAGTAACTGACTGAACTCCCCTGCACCTCCCCAGCAACCTGTCCTTACTGTTACAGCCTGTGTGGAAGCCGCTGACTTCCATTTTAGTAACAACATGAAATGACTAGGGCCACAAAACAGAACATATTTTTAACAAAGGTATATTTTTTATCGTTTTTTTTTTTTTTTCTTTTACCACAGATACCAGACCTCCTTCTCTTTGCCCAACAACAACAGTTCTCTGAGTACAGAATTTACTTCTTTAAAAAATGGCTTTTTTTTCTTCATATTTTAACAAAACTACAAATCTTTTTTATTTTTTTTTATGTAGAACAGACTTCATTAGCTACATTTATATCGACGGATGCCTGACTGATGTGACAGAAATGACGAAACACACACAAACAAAAATTAAAAAATAAAAATAAAATAAAATGCTGTAACAAAAAAATGCGCTAAACTGCCATGAGCTGCAGTAACATCTGCCTGGAGCAATAACCTGAAAGTCATCATCTCGTCTCCATCGAGAAAAAAAAAACAAACAAAAAAACAAACTCACATTTCTGTTGTAACTGGTCGACAGAGAGTTTACACAAGATATATTAAAATTTATTCCCTTCATAAATAAATGCAAGTATTCCTTTCCCCCACACATTGGCTCTATTTACATTTTATACAAGCGTTAAATCTTCAGCGAAGGACCTTCCTGCGGGGAATGGATGGACAACTGTGTTGACTTAGGTCAAACAGAGTCTCCGTGTCCATCTGAACTGGTTTCATTAAAAAAAATAATAGTTCTTAGGTCTTTCAAACACAGCAGTTGTTTTAAAGGTGACTGTTTCTCAATGCCACTGCCTGGGACTCAGATAATAAGAGAGAGAAAAAAAGAGAGGAAACTGAAAAGAGAGAGTTTGGGAGTCCATTTTAGAAAACAGAGGAAGAGAGAAGTCTCCATCTTGACTCACCAACAGACAGAGGTGCATGTGTGCGTGCATGCCTGTGTGTCTGTGTGGTTGGACCGGTGCGTCTGTCCCCATTAGGAGGCGTTGAGCACAGAGCGACTGTAGAGAGTTTGGTAATAAGCACCGGAGTCCATGGTGGCTGGACCAGGACTGTCGTAGATCTGCTTGGCTGTCACTGGAGACGTCCCCGAGAAGCTGTTGTAGGCCATCACCTGGTCCTGATAGGACTTGAGGTCCATCTTCTGCTCGTTGGACATCAGGTTGGTGATGGAGAATGGGTGGTTGAAGTTATAATGGGGGTCCAAAGACTTGAGGGTATCGCTCTGTAGGTCCATGTGCTGCTGCATGGTGCTGGGCAGAAGGTGAGTACTGCTCGCTAAGGCCTGGGAATGAAGGAGGGAGTTGGTGGAGATGGAGGATGAGGTGGCAGAAAGGGTGAGAGCGGATGGTGAGATGGAAGACGAGGTGGAGGAAGATGGTGGCAAGGTGATGGGCGGGCTGTGGAGGTGCGACGTCATTGCCGGGCGATCTAATGGGACCAGGGAGTTTCTGGAATGCGGCTGGTCTTCTGATGAGCCTAGATGGGAGTTATCTGAGTGTCCAGAGTCTGGCCCATCTGGTCCAGTGGGGCTGTGGTTCTCCCCCAGGTGATCTCCACCGTTGCTCCCCTTAGCTGAGGACACATCTTGTGCCTTGTGTCCCTTCTTGGCGGCTTTCTCTTCAATCTTGAAGCGCTTCTGTCGCCTCAGGTAGCAGCCGTTCTCGAACATATTGCCCGACGCTGGGTGCAGAGTCCAGTAGGAACCTTTGCCCGGCTTATCTGGTGAGCGAGCGACCTTCACGAAGCAATCGTTGAAAGAGAGCGAGTGGCGAATCGAATTTTGCCAGCGCTGCTGGTTCTCGCGATAGTAGGGGAACAAGTCCATGATCCACTGGTAGATCTCATTCAGGGTGAGCATCTTGCTTCCGCTCTGCTGAATGGCCATGGTGATGAGGGAGATGTAGGAATATGGCGGTTTGGCGTGGGTCAGGGAACGCCGATATGGTTTTGTAGGGATCTCCTTTGACCCAGCACGGTTTAGGCTCCCAGTTGAGGGGTAGGCCAGCTGGCCCATGGACTGCCCCATGTTCTGATAGTGTGACAGTGAGCCCAGTGAGCTGGGTGCTGAGGGCCCCAGCTGAGTGAGAGAGCTGGAGTTGAGGGACGAGGTCACAGGGGAGAGGGACATGTGACTGGGGCCAGAGCCCATGGAGGCCAGAGTTGAACTGCTGAGAGAGGAGCTGGGGTATGCCATGTTCATACCTGCTGGAGAAACAGAGGCTGTGTTCAGGTTGATGTAGCTGTTGATGGTGCCCATGGAACCCATGGAGCCCAGACCAGAGTTCATGGCACCTGTAGAGGAATACATCTGTAGGAAAAGAGGAAAAGACACCTGGTTAGGGAATTAATCAAACAAAGGCTTGTAAAATATATAGTATAAATTTCTGTTATTTTTTGTTATGTGTGATTTTCTTGGTTTTTATCATGATTATTTCTGCAATGCTGGTGAAAAATGTTGTCAAAACGCAGGTTAACGGTTAAAAAGTTCGTTCTTATCAATGCACAATGAAGCTCTCAGTGAGTTTCGGGATTTCACACTGCCGCGTTAAACCTGAAAATGCGTAAAAAGCGCGTCACGGTGCCTCTCGGCTCAGACGGCCTCCTCCAGCACTTTTTTCCAAAAAAAAAAAACGCAACGAAGAAGGATGGATTTATTTGATCCACCTCCGCTCAAAGAGTGTTTTTGTTTTCTATTTCTACACGGCCTGCAGAAGGGGAAAAAACACTGAAATAAAACTAAGCACGCAGAGGAGATAGAAGCCGACTGTGCGGCCGCGCACTGATCGTGGTTAAATATTATCTCACTCTTTCATGTTCCTAATTTCATCAGGTCGAAGTGAGGTGAGAACTGAAGCTGTTGATAGAATTAAGTCTGAGGAGGTGAGTGTCGCGTTCAGGGCCTCGCCTGAAAAAAAGATCAATGATGGAAAAACCCAGCAGAGCTGTGCAAAATGTTGACGTGCTTTTTTAAATGTTATATTTATAATTAAGTTTAAAAAAAAAAAGAAAAGTGAAAATGTGATTTTTAAACACGCTTATTGATTGATTTAGATTTAATATTGTAGTCTATGGATTAAATACTTTACTTTTTTAAGAAATATGTTACATATTATTATTTAAAACACATTTTGTTAATATGTTTTGTCTCCTACAGCGAATATAATAATGAATTACATCAAATATATAGTTTTTACTAGTTCTTAAATGTATACATTTTATGTAGACTGTTCTAAAGTATTTATCCGGGCAATGTTAGACCGTAAACGCAGCTAAAACAAACTAAACCTTTATTACTAAAACTTTTTATCTAGGTTTACGTGATGATTCTGGTGTCAGTGAATGCGTCTTTACCTCGCTGGCCTCGCTGTAGAAAGTATTCCACTCTGGCAGATCATGCGATTCCATCTTCACAGAGCTCAACATCCCCGACTCAACTCTCCAGAGGATGAAAACGTATCTATGAGCCGCGGAGCTTCAAACAAACAAATTTGAGAGAAAAAAAAAATAACCTCGAAATAAAGTAAAATCCGCCGTAGAGGGAAAGAGACGAACGCCAACTTCACTCCTTAGCCCAGAGTAATGCAAAAAAAACTTCAG
Organism: Paraplagusia blochii; assembly: GCA_016785265.1. Classification (NCBI taxonomy): domain Eukaryota; kingdom Metazoa; phylum Chordata; class Actinopteri; order Pleuronectiformes; family Cynoglossidae; genus Paraplagusia; species Paraplagusia blochii. The sequence continues at coordinate 21,987 of JAFBJS010057697.1, forward strand.
TTAAAAAAAGTTTCAGCTCCTCGAGTAGCAGTGAAGTTAAGTCAATATTTTCTTTCTTTTTTGTAAATAATTTCTCACTCATCCATTGCTTCTTAGCTCTATCTGTTATGGCTGAGCAGATGTTGACTTCGACCCGGTTCTTTGGAGAGGACCGGACCAGGGAAGCAGGCGTAGTTGAGTGCGCAAATACAGTGAAGAAACCTGGCCGTCCTCTTCTTATAGCAGCCGTCAGCGCCCGCCCCGCTCCTGTCATTTGAATATGAGATTCAGGAAGGGCCACGGCTAAAAGGCCGATATGGCCCCCTGGTGTGCTGTATATTGGCCCGGCGGCTAGTCCCGGGGCCACCCGGATCAGCGTCTGTGCCGCGGGAACACCACACTATGCGTTGACTCATCTATTCATTTATTTTACTTAGAATAAAATACAATTGATTCTTAAAGTAGATTTTTATACTGAATAAAGTGAAATGTATGTATACAATCTCTGTTCGTGTGACGACGACGGTATTACCGTAATACCACTGCTGATGGGCCTGGAAAAACTGTATCAAAGTTAAAAACGTTCTGGTCAGATCTTCGTGGTGATAGTCAAATGTCTTCACGGTCAAGGCTGGACCGCTACATTTGACTAAATGTATCTCAATGGTCTTGAACTAGGGGAAAAGGACACATTTGACTATTAAATTAATATGTAAGCTTTGGTTTACAAGTGATAACTATCACTGGGCCTTCATTGTGTAAATGTAGGTCCAAACCACACCTAATACCGCCAGAACACAAAAGGCGCATGCAAAATGGCAGAAAAAGAAGGGAAAAAAGCGAAAAATAACAGTTTGATGACTGATAAACGGCGCGTAATGGTGTCACGCAGACTCATTTATTTTGGTTTGACTTTTGTATGAAAATATCACAAGTGAATGCGTACCAGGCAGAAAATTCCCAAATAATTTAGATAATAGATATCTTTATAAAAACGTCTAAGATAGTATACGGGGTAATATAGAATAGAAGGGGGTTATGTCTGGCTATTTCGGTAGAATATTTAAGATTCTTCTGTGAGGGGAACAACCAGCGGTATAAATAACTCTTCACTGATTTACCAAATACATACTCAGTAAATGATTATAATTGAATTGCAGTGCATATTTCAAGCTATGAAAATAATAATAATTCGGTTCATGTGCTAGAGAATATAGTATAGTTAAGCTAACATGCGTTACTTTGAGTAGTTACAACTTAAACTAAATATATGTAATATAATATATAAGTAGAAAACAAGTAAAATACATCTTTATTCAAAAAATAAAACAAAAATAATATATAATTCTGTATCTTTGGTTTGTTTTATTGAAGAAAATGAAAAACGTTTTCATTTATAGCTCAAAAATGCGGTAGCAACAAGAATGCTAAGCTAATTACCATGACAACAACGATTACCTTTTATGGTTCGGGACGTTTAATAACCGTTTTTAGCTTTTTACACGAATTTCAGCCTAATTATTATATTTATCAACATGTAATGATTTTATGTTCAACTAACATGTACTACTTATAAAAGTATTATTTGTACTTGTCTGTTTGTACATTTTAATGTTAAATGTCTGTTGAACGACTGAAGGTATCTTTTCACTGCAATTCTACCATCCGAGCGAACGTGACATTTTTCCCAGCAGCTGCCGACCTGTGTCACCGACGGAGCTGCGGAGATTCAGGCCACAATAAATAATGTAATCCTGGTGTAGTGTATAGTTGAGGAATACACATCAGCAGCCGGTGCAGACGGAGGCCTGTGAATGTCAATGCCTGCGCCTAATGGCCGTTCAATAGGGGTGTAATTGATGCGCAGGCGGGAGGTCGATGGGATTAGACGGTGAGAAAAGTGATCCGACTCAAAATGAGAAATAACAGGAAGGAGCTCCAGCGCAAAATACATTCCATTAAGGTTTTTGTTTTTGGCTGGAAATTATTTTCCTTAAAGTTACAAACTGTGATAGTGAGTGTTTTTTCGCAGAAAATAAAAGTTTTCTCCTGGTCCGGAGGAGGCTCTGGCTCATCGGTGGTCTTGATACTTCAGCTGCTGAAGCTCTGGGGGAAAAGGAAACATCTTCAATCAGACTCTCCACAGGCCTTCTTCACCTGCGACGACTACGCGATTATCGCCTGTTTGAAGAAGGCTGTCAAGTCGATTAACACGCGGAATGAGGTCACACCTCACTGTCTGTAATGATGTAATTAAGCCTTAAAAATGATAAGGGTTTTTTTTTGTTTTATCTGGATCTGGATGGAGTCTGAGGACAGAAGTTAGAGCTGTGATCCTGGGCTTCTTAATTCACAGGCCTTCAGATCTAAAGTCAGGTCGTTTAAATGCCCTGAGAGACAACACTGATCACAACATTGATAACTATTGTAAAAGGTATGGGTGCTGTCATGCAGATGGGTTTGGCTGTGACTTTGCTAGTTTCCCACAAATATCTACATTGGACTACAGTTGGAGATGGGAGTATTTGTTTTGAGGTACCTTATTACTTGGGGCTATACTGTTCATGCTTTAAGTCAAGTTTTTGAACCAAATGTTTTTTCGGAATATCTAATAATCAAACACCAATACATGAACAATATAAAAACTTTTAATTTCCCAAAGGGAACACACAAGGGATTGACGAAGGTCTATCTACCTGCCTTTCAACCGTCTACCCACCAAACTACCTATCTATCCACCCACCTACCTACCAACCTATCTATCTATTTATCTATCTATCTGGCAGGCATTAGGAGAGCAACTCTTTTGTCATGGTTCATCTGGACCTTCAAAATATAATAAAAATGTATTTAAAAAACAAGAAAATGAAATCCAAACCTCTATGATGTATAAAGGATTTAAACTACAATACAGTAGTCAGTTATAAATGTTGTATCCCCGCCCCCAAATTCATTCACCATCCTGTTGCTATGGAGTCTAAATCAACCTGCTCCTCAGGCTGAACTCCTCACTGTACTGGACATATTTGGACACATTTCAATCTTCTCCTTTTGGCTTATCACCTTTCTCAGGGGTTGCCACAGCAAGTCAACAATTTCTGTCCTCTCTATTCTCAACTCGAACTCCAACTACCTCCATGTTTCTTGCACATTTCAATAGATGCTAAAACATAAACATATCATATCTTCTTGTCCAAAGCTAACAATTAACTTTGGACAAGAAGTTATGATATGTTTATGTTTTAGCATAAACAAACGTGCAAGAAACATGGAGGTAGTCAGGACAGGCCTGATAAAAAAAAGACATTTGGACCAGATTTGGACCATTGCTTTTCCCCACCAATGCCTGACCACAGTGGGGATGAACACAACTTGAACTGACATACCAACGCAAAAATATGATGATTTTCTCCTTTTCCATTCCTGGATGATCAGCTGTAAATGTTAGTGAAATGCAGTGACGTTCCCTCACAGACGGTTCCCTCCCTTTTCAGACGCAGCTTCGGCCACATCCTCCTCTCTCTGCGGGTCACTTTTAATGCCAATGGGCCTGCCACCGTCCATTAACACCTCTATAATTGGTTTAACAAAAGCTAGAAGAGGCTGCAGTAATGGAGGAAGCAACAGATCGAGCCCTACAACAGGACCCCCCTCTCCAACACCCCCCATATCGCTATCATCGTCACCATGATTTATGGCCATCGCGGTCGTCACTGTGATTCTGCTCAGTGATCAATATTTAACTGTCTGCACATCGGGAAAACAGATCGTGGACCATATATTATTATTTTTTTATTTCTCTCCTATCTCTGTAAAGGTGAAATGTTTTTTAACGTCTTTGTGTTTGTATTTACATTATACAGACAACGGCTGTAACGACAAAGTTGTAAAGTCCAACGAGAATCAGGACAGTGGTAGACGAGCGCCATCCTGTGGACAAAACCGCAAATAGCAACACACTTCTGATCATGTTCAATTTTTTTTCCAATTTTATGTAAGATTTAATTATAAATATTATGATGTTAGTAAACTAAAGGGGCAATGAACAGAATTTCTTTTTTTATATATAAACAAAAGCATTTGTGTATTTCCAGCTATATAAATGACTAAATCTAGGTGAAGGAGGTAGAGCATAATGTCTCAACTCATTCATCTTCCTCTGCTTATACTTTACTGGGTCCCAAGAGCAGCAGTCTCAACAACTGCCACCCAAATTACACTGCACCACCTTATGAGCCTCCCCTGTGGGTGCTGAGCCAACTAGAAGTTATGTGGGTCAAGACAGTGCTATGTTTAGAGCACCTCAGCGGTAACCTGGCAGCTGGTGGATTCAAACCCTGAGACTCTAGTTCGCTTCCTTAACTGTGTAAAGGTGTCATCCACGTGTTTCAATTTAAGTACTTGATTATAAGGATATGTTTTAAATATTTTTTAAGGTCCCACGGACCACACAAAGTGACTTAGTGGACCACATCTAGCCCCCGACCTTGGGTTTGTAATGTTTGAATACATTATTTAGACCACAACCTTTAGGAGTTCATCAGCAGCATGAACATTTTCAAAACCTCAAAATACAACAGCCAAAAACTCAAAATGAAATAAACCAATAGTTAGCATGTTAAGTATGGCAGCTTCATTTCTTTTATCAGCATGAGAATTGTACCTGAAAAATATATTTTTGTCGTTTCAGCCAAAAGAATAGGCCATACCAACTGAAAATGTGTTTGTTTTTTACTCCAATGTTTAATTTGTTTCTCCCGAAAAAAACTTTGAACATTTATATGTTTTCTTTTGGTCCCACACTGGGAGCGGTAGAAATGGCGCCCAAGTAGACCACCGTACAAACCGACATTGTAAACCACCGTACACAAACAAACACAACACGGTTGAAGGACAAAATTATTTTATTTCAACATCTCATAGAAATTGAAGTACTTTCTGTTGCACCTTCAACGTTCAACCCGCCGCAAAACCTAAAAAACCCACACAAATACTCACGCCAGGGCCATTCCATTTCCTGGTACGGCAGCAAAATTGTCCCGGTAAAAACTTGAACCATGATAAAACTCTGCTTTTATGTTCCAGATGCCCAATGCTGCCCTCTAGGGGACAGAGGGGATAGTGCACGCTCAATATAGGAGCAGACACATGATTCTGATAGTAGCCTGTTGTAGCAGCTTGTGTGTAAATGTATTGATGACAAGATTTTTTTTTAATTTAAAAAGAAAATAAATTTATTTCATGTGGAATTCATGTTTTCATGAATTCATGAATTCAAGTCATGTACAGTCTTTTTTTGGGGGACTGAAAGCACCAAAGGCAAAATTGTCTGTAAATATTATTCGATTTTAAGCCCTAGATCTAAGTATGTAATCAAACATTGATTTATTACTTTCTTGATCATTTCGACTTTTTTCGCTAAAACAAATGTCTCTATATGTTTATGTATACAGGGTATAAATATGGGTATATATATATGTACAGGGTTTGAAGTCCTGCTTTGGCAGCAGTGGCCTAGCGGTTAAGGAAGTTGACTTGGCCCACAAAAGGTTTAAGGTTCTAATCCCCAGCTGCCAGGATGCTACTGTTGTGCTCCGAGTATAGCACCGTCCTGACCCATGTAAACTCCAGTGGGCTCTCCACCCACAGGAAGGGTCATAGTACGGTGTAGTGTGATTTGTGTGTCAGTCATGGACACTGCAGCCCCTGTGACCAAGCTATGGATAAGAGGATGAAGATGACGAGTCTTGCTTTGTCTCAGGTACCACGTTGCAGCATTTTGGAGTGGGTTCGTTCATCCATCCATTTTTACCAGCTCATCAGTTACTGGGTCACAGGGGCAGCACTGCACCCAAATCACACCGTACCTCCTTGCCCTGCAGGTGATCCCTGGACTCTCTCTTGGAGTGAGTCCATGTGTATATTTCGTAACATATTGATGTCTTAAGATGACTGCATTTTATCCCCTTTGTGCACTGTAAATAAACCTGCACTGTCCAAAATAAATCATTATCTTCCTGTTTGATTTAGATAAATGTCCCATCCAAAGTGAGGCTTCTGCATCACACCCAGGCTCTTAGGCAGACCTCGGATGCTTATGTGTGTCTTTTAACACGCACCCTAGTGACCATTGCTGGGTAGCAACTCACTTATCAATGTGTCAAAATATTGACATCCTTAGTTTAACAGATACTCATCTCGTCATCTCGTGGGACAACCTCTAAATCCAACAACAACATGATCAAACATCAGAAAAGAAAAGGGACAGAACTCAAGTAGAAATTTAAATCCCATTTATTCCTGGCTTCTATTTTGTACATACAAGCTACAACAAAACCAAACAATAACAAAAATTAAACAAAACTCTACAGAGCAAGAGCCAGAGACCATATATATTTTTTTTAAAAAATGGCCTACCAGCGGTTTACAAAGGATTCAGTTAAAAGCAAAAGCCTTCCGATGGCAACGGTAGGGAAATAGATTCAGGTTGATCATTGACTTAACAATAAAAACCCATTGCACTCCTACTTCCCCTGAGGTACCCCGACACAGGACACACACAAGCAGACGGTAAACAGTTTCAGAAGGCACTTAACAAGGGTTTGCATTATGTATCAGTGCATATTTAAACATAAACTCCATTTTGTTCAAAGACAATGACCACAGACCTGATCTGCACGACAGACTATCAAAGGTAGAAAGCGAATAAAAGAACATCTGCTGAAGATATAGACATATGTAAAGAGAAAATTCTCATTGATGCAGAGCAAAAATCGACAAGCAGAAGGGAGACGGTTCAGTGAAGAAAAATGAAAAAAAAAAAATCTGGCCAAGGAGTCTCCATAAAAAAAAAAATTACATCCGCAAAATGCAATTTAAGCAAAAAACATAAAACCTTTGGCGTGTGCACCTCTTTGTTCTAACCCAGGGGTCTCAAACTCAAATAACCTGAGGGCCGCCACCCACACTATCATTTCAACAAAGGGTCGTGTCAGCTTTCAGTGTTCAATACAAAAGAAAAAAAAAAAATCAAATCCAATAGATTCTGTGTAATACAACACTGAACCAGAAGGGGACTGTGGATCAGGGTTTTGAAAACTATAGGATTTACCATCAAATGTGGAGAACAAATCTATAAAATATTAACATAAATTCAACTTTCACATCAAGATGGCGGCCGCAAAATATCGTTCCATGGACCGCAAATGGCCCACGGGCCGCGAGTTTGAGAACCCTGGTCTACGGTGCACATTCTGCACAAAAAAAGATAAACAGACTATATGACAACAATTGATATTACAATCAAATGTTTACAGAGATTCATCTACAGTTGTTTTCGTAGACTGAAAGTAGAGAAAATAGTGTGTTAATATATTGGCTTTTGAGACTCTGAGATCTAATGATTTCATCATGAATGGATCATTTTCAAAAGTGTTTGTAAATGTGACCAAGTGCAAGTTTCTGTTTTTTGAAAACAGACAACGGTAAAATTGACAACATGAACACCACCGAGGAGCAAAGTAAGAAATACAGAAAAACAGTCACATTGACGGAAATGACATCGTTGCGTAGCGTAATTATAATCCACAACTTAAATGCAACTTATTCTCATGCGCAAAGTTTTGTTGATTGTGGGTTTAAAGTTGAAAAGAACAGGGAAAAGAAGTGACGCGTAATCATTTTAATTACACATTCCAAA
>JAFBJS010057698.1:0-31049 GCA_016785265.1 Paraplagusia blochii
AATCCAGACAAACCTTGTTTCTGTCTGATTTCAGGATTGAGGAGGTGGACCTAGTTCTCTACGTCACCAGAGGAAACTCCAACTTGGACAGGTTGTTCAGATTATTTAGTAGCCTGTGTTCAATTTAACAATTTTGTGATTGTGAACAAGAGAAACCAATAAACTGTTAAGAACTAAACCATGTTGTGTCTTTTCCTCTAACATTTGGTTGAAGCTCCTCTCCTTAGACTTCCATTAGTGAGCAGTGGAAACCTTTACTTGAACCATTGTCCATGCTTTTATTTCCCTGTGAAAAATACTGTTTCTTTTAAGGTTTTAAACAATTTCCTGTGGCTCAATAAAATGTTTCCAAGTACAAGTTATTTTCTGTGTTTTCATTTTAAGTCCCAATTATTCATGTGCATCAATAAAGTTTTTAAAATATAAGTAATTTTCAAATTTTTTTTTTTCTAAGTCCAAATTTTTTTTTAAAAAATGGGGAACTAAGGTTTCGAGATAGGGCGATTTTTACACCCTTTTTGGCCATTTTAAGCATAAACCCATGAGTCTGTATACTAAATCAGACCAATTTTAAAGGAAAAAATGTAGAGAGTGAATGAAGTAAAGACAAAGAACAAACATTGAGTTGAAAATTTTTATTTCTGAAATAAATGTGCATGTATATAAATGCACATACAAACATTCACTGACCAGTAATGCAGACACCTGAGGGGAAAAAATTACGGTGGAATATTACTGAAAAGTCCCCCCAAAAGAGGAGACACATGTCTTTTGTTCACTTACCAGTTGTTGGCTGAAGATGGTACCATGGAGCAACTCTTGCTGGATCTGCAGTTCTTCCTACAGAAGAGAAGAAAATAAAGTTATTGCTGAACTCCCAATCAAATAACTTCAACTGAGTGGACAGCTATGAACCCCTAAAACCATTCATTAAAAAAAAACGCCATTACTTTTTATTCTTAAAATCAATAAACCTTTTTTTTTTACAATTACCCTTATTTATTTTGTGTCTAAAAAACGCAAAAAGTATTTTGCTACACGTGGTTCTTTCCATAGAACAACTTAGTTGTTTAAAATCTTTTCAGGATCTAATCTGTAAAATAGCAAATTTCTTACCTTGCGGTCTTTCAAACGGATATTTTTTTTACAGATGAGCCGCAAAACTGAATGCTAGCTAGTTGGTTAACCTGCCGCCAAAAAGCTGACACACTAGTGTCCACAAACAGTTTAATATAACATAAAACTGATTACATGTATAGTCTAGACTCAGAATTATCTTTCTATCAGTTTCACAAAAAATCATACTCTAAGGAAACGGCATTAACAGCTACATTTTGGCCTGGAGACACAACCACACAACCGCACGAAGGAACCTCACCCTACCTTTTGGTTGTTTCAAAAGAACGAGCGTGCGTTTCCGGTATTATTTATAAGCTTTTGCGACGCATGCGCAGACTAATGACAGGAAATGACGTACACTAAGTTAAATACGCGAAATAATTTGTGGATATATGTTTTATATATATATATATATATATATATATATATATATTTATAACATTAAATATTAAATATCCACTAACTCAGTATCACGTTATTCTAAAAAAATGAAAATTCACGGTTGGGTTACCGGAAACACTTCTTTTAGGACGCGACAATTGTGGTGCGCAAGCGCAGTATTTTTGATTGATAGCGTATTAGCAAATTACATTTTTTCTTGCGAGGGGGTGGGACAAGTCCTCATTTTCATTGGATAAAAGTCTTTCTGAGCGACCAATTAAGTTTTATAACTTACGTTTTATTTAGCATTAGCCCTTTGGCTAGCCCTTACAGCTTATAATGTTCTTATTTATGCTTCCTGTTCTAAAAAACACGGATTCTTCCATTTGCGCCTTAATAACAAACTCTTTCCTTTTGGGAGAACAATTAAACTTAAAACATGAACATGTGTAAGTGTTGCAGGGAAGAGAAGACAACTGAGGATAACACTAAAACAGACAGACAGTACCACTCAGACACAGAACTGCATCTGGATAAGTCATAATGTATTAAATATATATATTTTTTTCACAGTAACTATTAACACCCTTTAAAGTAAAATCCGAGCTGAATTTGTTGGAATATGGAAATATACCCAATGTTTACGTCAAGCCTTGCCAGTAGGTGGTGTCTTGCGCACATGAGCTTCTAGAAATGAACCCAACCACTCATTGCCCATAATTTCCACCTGTTGTCTATTCCATTTACATAATGATATTTTTCGTGGTTGATCAGTGTTGTATACATTTATGAACAAACAAATACTTTTCATTGATTACTTCTCATATCCACTATTTGCCTCGCTGTGGCAGCTTCTTATAAACTAAAATCGACCTTGATGCCAAACTTTGTTTAATTTGTTACCATTCTGTATGTGCCACAGCGCCGGATTCGATTTGTCCAGGAGGTGAACCCTGGAGTTACACACCAATGACAGAAACATTGCTTCTGGGCTAAAGCGCCACAAGGATTGATCAACATTTGACTTGACGTCATGGGGAAAGACAACTATTGTATAATAAATAAGTGCCAAAGATAAGACACCTGGATTCAAACCTGGCTGTCCTCCATCACAGACAAAGATGTTGCCACTGAGCCGCGAGGTTTGATTAAAATTAAGCTTGACGTCTTTTGTCCAATTACACCATGTATGTATAAGACCAAAAATGTCTCAGTTCCAAGGTATGTATACTATCTGTAACGTATTTTAATATATGTCATTTCCTGCATCCATCAATCTTCTATTTGTCTCCTGCCTGTTTGCTCCATTGCAGCCACGCACACAATCCAACATTGGAGGACATGCTGACACTTATGGGACATACTAACCAGACGACTATAAGCTTAAATTTTACTGAAACATTTTAAAAATACTTTTGTTTATTTTTTTGGGACTTACTTTTTCTTCACCTGGGCTTCTTCTCCACTTAGACGTTGGACTTCTTTTGCTGTATTGTACGGTGTACTGTATTGTACAGTGTACTGTATTGTATTTATCCAATTAGTGACCAGTGTGGGTTTTGAACCCACGCTCACAGACACAACCAGTCGGTCCTCACACTTTCTCTTCAGTGAATATTTTCTAATATCCATGAATTCCATTCCATTTCAAATATAGTAACTATTGCCTTTGACAGTAATTGAACCCAGGTCTGTGTCTGTCACTGGTTTGGAACTGCAAGGTGAGAAAGTATCCTAACAATGAATGTTGACTAGACTGGGAATTGAACCATCACTAAGCTACATTTCCTAGTGAACAACAGAGTGAATCCGTAATAAAACAGACGCCTTACTCCACGAAGAATCAACATTTTGCAGACATTGCTGTAAAAAAGACATAGTTTTACATATACTTTTGGATTCTTGTTTGCTGTAAAGGTTTGTGCACAAAACTGTAAATTGCAAACAAGTTTCAATTACAAAGTTAGCCATTTTATAAATAAAAAATTATAGTTGTTTACAATGTACAAGGTGACGGTTCTGGCTAATCAGTCTGCTCCACAGCACACTTAATGTTGGTTTGAGGTAGTGCAGGAGGATTAGTGTTGAGCTGTGGAGTCTTCCTTGTTTGTTCAAATTGTCCTTTGTCCTAAATCAGCACCAAACTCATTCAAATGGAGCTGATCTGAAGGAGGGTTGAAGGCCTTTCACTGCAGAGTCATCCAAAGATGAAGAAGTCAGATGTTTGTGAGGAGCTTCAGCAGAAGAAGAGGAAAAAAAATAAGAAAAAAACTTGATTAGAAGTTTCAAAAACAGAGCTACATTTTAAAAAGTTTAATAATACAATTGTCACAGCACAGTAGAGAGTAAGGCTGACATTTTCTGCAATTAAGTTTGAGGCATTTTTGGGAGTTTTATTGTCAAATTCTCAATTTTACCTTAAGCCTTGGCTTTTTCTATTGACATGGTCAAAAATCGTATTTTTAGGACAATTTTTTTCCACTGATTTTTTTAGAAAGGTTTTTGCCCATTTTTGACATGGTAAGAAATAATGGTATTTGTTTTTTTTAGGGCAAAATATTGACTGTGCAACATAATTTCAGTCACTTTTATGCATTTTGACGCCATTTGGGGGCTTTTTATTTTTCTTTATTTTTTCAGGAAGATAAGGCTGTAGCCATAATCATAATAGGGCCATTTTCTTGCATTTTGGAGAGGGGGGGGCGGGGATTTTACACACTTTTTCCAAGACACAATCTTTGACATGGTCACAAATGATGTTTGGACTTTTTAACATTCACCACACAGCATATTTCGGGCCCTAATCGTTGACTATTTTCACAACTAAATTTCCCCACTAAATGATGTTAACTAAACAAATGCCGATCAAATGAAACAAAAACTAACATAAAAGTGAGTTCTTTTGGAAATCAAGTGCTAATTTGGAAGTACATTAAACAACCTTGGGATCTTGGGATCAAAGAATTCTGAACTGCAAAAATACTCACACAGTGTTTCAGATTTCAGTGAGCTGGTGCCTTTGATAGAGGAACAAAGAGCAGCCAACTTCAGACTCCTGGATGTTGCATCCATCTTTTCGTCCTGGAAGAAAAGTTCCACAGATTGAGAATTCTGAACTTTTCTTTGATATAATGCATGCGATTGCTGTAGAAGGGTAAGTAAAACAGTTTTCAGTTTTCGTCAAATAGCTAAAAAATCAACACAAATTTTAGACACTTTTTATGTAAATTGATGTCTGCATTTTTTCATCCATTCATTTCTTTTTAAACTGGAGCTTATAGAGATTCCTTTTTGTTTTTTTTCCCACAACTGTCACATGACAAATCCTGATCTATCATGTCAGTTATGGTCAGACTAACAAATCATGGAATTATTTGATGTTGCCAAATATAGCACTGTCAAAAGTCTGTTTTTTAACTCAACTCATTTGACGTATATTTTGAAATTACATTCAATATTTAGTTAGAATTCTAATTCATAATTCTTTTGATCAGATGTTGATAATAAATAAAAATCTTAAATAATAATGAAAAAATGTTTTCTGCATTTTTTTAAATAAAATTTAAGTATTTTGAGGAAGATTTGTGAATTCTTTCTGAATTTTTTTTGACAAAATTGAACTTAATTAGAACTTAAAACTAAATTAGGAATCGCTATATTTCTGCTCAAGCAGCAGCTATTAAGTCAATGTTATCACCACTAAAAACTCAACCCAGGATCCATTTTGGCAGGCCGTCAGAGTGATATGGCAGATTGAAATCACTTAAAACTGAACGTATGGCTGCTTCGGGGAGGCTGTCGTCCAATAACGGCAATCAGCTGTCGGTGATGATGTCTTCATCCCTCCCTCGTCTGCTCTTCGCAGACTACTGTAGTGGAGGATAGTGATAAAGTGGTTTAACTCAGCGGGACCTTCTCCTTCTTCCTTACCAACATATGGAATCAGTCATGTTTTTCTAGCAGTTGTAAATTATCTCGACTCATAAGAGGCTCTCAGCAGTGGCTGCTCTGCAAAAACGGCAGCGCAATTAGCTACTAAAATAGCAACGGTGTGGGCTGTTGTTTGGACATAAAACTCATGTGAATCATTTGAAGGCAAATTGCCTACATGCGAGTGTGTTTATATCATACCCTGTACTCTTGTATTTTGCGTCTGGACTCGTCCAGTTGGTGCTGCAGGTCCCACACTATCTCTTTGTATTTAGAGTATCGCTGCTCTACTACTTCTATCTGCCGCTGGGACTCCTGAGGCATCAAGAAGAAGCATCCAATCAGATTCAAGCACAAAATTAGTAATAAACAGCAATATCAAAACCTGCTTCCAAGGCTGTCCTGTTGTTCTTTACAATACCAGACTATCAACAATGTTGACGTATGATCCCAAACGAATCAAACCAGGTCCAACAGTAACGTTGAATCATATTGAATGAAGCTACATGAATTTCAGAAAAGCACGTGAACATTTTTAGGGTGACCCACCTCCAAGTCTTTGAAGTCCTCCATCAGACACTGTTTCTCGGGGATTGACTCCAAGTGGTTTAAGGCCATTCTCGTGTTCTTTATAAAAAGAAATCAACATGCAAAAATATGGACACTTAGACCAGGCATGGGCAGAGTTTTTACCTCGTGGGTTGCAGTGGGTCCCAAAACTTTACAAGGAGCTGGATGAGGAGCAGCCAGATGGTCTGTTTGTGGCAAAAAATCTTTAAAAATGTATTTTTTTTAATATCATCTTTGGGAAGAATTCAAGCTATGCAACGGAAGGTGGAAAAAAAATAGGCGCTTATGGGCCTTGGGCTGTAGTCGAGGCAAGAACGGGCTGAAGGGGCTGCAGCCCCATGCCTCACCACCAGGGGGGTGGGCTTAGGTTACTGATGAAGTAACCAAAATTAGCGGAAGTCTACTTATAATAGTTTTTACTCAAATTGAAGTAGAGTAAAAACGAGCAAAAATTTTAAGTCAAAAGAACCAGAGCAGGGCCAGAAAAAAGGCTACAGACATTGCCAATTCTGGTCTGTGGGCGGCTGTGGACATACTTGAGCTAGGTAAATGTTGCAGAAAATTATTAAATGTAGATAAAAACATATTTTTTTGTATTTCTATAAACCAAAATCTTCTTATAGACTCCACCAACAACATCACTATAAGCGTGAAAACCATTTGTTAGTCAATGGCGAGTGGACACCTCAGTCAAAGACATTATTTAACAAGCCTTTGTTACATCGCATCCATCACAAAGGCCGATCAACCGACAACTCTAACAGCGCGTTGCTCTATTTATCTATCCACGGTAACTTACAACAAATCCTTCATTACCATTCGAGGGGAGCTTTAAACAACAAAAGCGGTGGTCATTACGAGGCGGTGCTACGATGAATAGCCCCCCTGTGATCGTACATACGTACACATAGCCGTACAACACCCGCCGCCCGGGCTGAGTTGTGGAAGTGTCGATACATCTTCGAGTCCGTACTGCTGTGGTAAGCTGAAATGATTTGACTCGATGTGGTGTTCAGGGCCATTTCCTTTTCTTCGGCACAATGGCTAATTAAAGGTTGGGCCGGTCAGGCGGAAAGTAATTGTGATAGATGGACAGTTGGCGGTAGACAGCTTCATCTGTTTTGTTTTTTTTTTTGTCAGGAGATAAAAAGCACTGCGATCAATAGTGGCTTTCAGCAGCGCTAAGTAATTTTGGGGCGTCTGACATCTAATAGCTGATTAAGGACATTAGTGGTCGACGTCAACGGTTTGGACGCCAGGGTCAATACTGCGTTGTCAGGATGGCTCCGTCAATGGGACTTATAACGATAAACAGTGAGTGTTGACTGAAGCAACGACATAATTTGCAGTGATGTGTTTTCTCTCATGAACAGATTATCAAACCAGGTTGGCCTTGAACATTTATTATATTTGACTAACATGCAACTGAAATGCAATTTATTAAAATATTGAAAATCTTACCATTTCAACGTCCAACACACGGTCCTGAAACAATAAGAGCCACATAAATATTAATGTTTTAGCAAAAACTGATTGTAAAACATTTTTAAGCGAGAAATTCCAAGCAACCGTCTTAAGGGGGCAGTGGTGGCCAAGTGGTTAAGGAACCAGACTTGGGAGGATTCCCTTTTTGAATCCACCAGGTGCCGGGTTACCGCTGAGATCCACTAAACATGGCATTGTCCCCACCCACCGCTCACTTTGGTGATGGTTTAAATCAAATGTCTCAAACTCGTGGCCTGTGGGCCATTTGTGACCAGACTGATATTTTTCGGCCTCCACCTCGATGTGAAAGTTGAATTTATAATAATATTCTATAGATTTGTTCTCCATATTTTATGGTAAATCATGTAGTTCTCAAAACCCTGATCCACAGTCTCCTACTGGTTCAGGGTTGTATTACATATAGTCTATGGGAAACTGATTTTTTAAAATTGTCGCAAAAAATACTAAAAATCAGTAGCAGATAGTTACTGAACTAGTTACTGAACTATAATAAATGACACATATTTTATATTTGATATTATAAATTAATATCATAAGTTTGGTGGGCCGGATTAAGTTGCCAAATGGGCCTGATCTTGCCCTCAAGCCAGAGTTTGCTCAGGTTTGCTCCAAACCAGGTGCGGGCAAATGAAGACAGATGAAGCATTTGTGTGAACTTAAATAAATGGAATATAAAAGAGGTATAATTACAATTCAAAGCAGTGATATTATTTTGAAAGGACTGGCAGACCAGAATACAAAGCTGAACAGCTGGATCATGGCCCCCAAGCCTTATTTTGTTCTGTTCTAAACAGATGTGGAGAAAAGACAACAAACTCTGTCCGTGTCCAGCTTTGTCCTGATTCATGTTCGCCTCATAACGGCGCATAAATGATGATGCAATGTCGTCTTCATCCGCCACTGTCACACACACCTGTGCATCTCTCATCATTTCTCACTCCTGTCTCGATCGTTTTTCTTTCCATCCATTTCTACCCCTTTTCTTCCACTTATTTTTTTTTTTTCTTTAAAGTTTGTATTCACATGCACCGCTATCTGTCTCTGCTCTCCGAAACCCTCGCCTCTCATTCTTCATAATTAAAAGCTCGGCTGGGTCTGAGAGGGGCTGATTAATTGCACGCAAGCTCTGGCAGGTGGTGTGGAGCAGCCACAGATGGGACTCTGCAATCGCCTACGAACACACTCACAGAATGGCACGGGCTTTCCAGACAAATGCTTAGCAGACATTTTAATGTGCGCCTGCATGTGTTTCACTGCTTAATGTAGAGTAGAAATGGCCGAACTAGGTGAGCTGGGGTACTGCCAAGTGAAGACACTGCAATTCTGAAAGCGGAGACACTGCCCCCCGGTGGCTTTTAAACTTCCAGGCTTCACGTCTGCAGTAATTAGCTACTTGTTAAAGCAGGGCTGCGGGGAGGCATGAGCTCCATGACTGTGTGGTGCATGAATGTTTGGTGCATTTAACCCAGTGAATGTGCACATCTCTTGACCAGCGGTAATGCAGACCCGTCCCACAGGTTTTAGTATTTTATAATAAAATTAATAGTGATAAAAAAAAAAGACATATTTGCAAACAAAAACAATGGCAGATGTGGTATTAGTGGAACTAGGCTGGCGAAATAATAAAAGTGTAAACTGCGACAGATGCAAAGGAATGGATCAGTGGAGATGTGGGACCAGACCTGAAGGCTCCTCATTTCTTCCTCCTTCCTGCGATTTTTCTCCAGCAGCTCTAAAAAGAAGAAAAAAAATGAGTGGTGCCACACTGAGGAAAAAAAAAGCTACAAATTAAAAGCGTAAAATTTTCAAAGATCAAGTCTAAAAGGAACATGAAAAAAAATAAAAGAAAATTTATGAGACACAAAATATGACATTTAAAATGACAATTTTTAATGTAATAAAATTTTATAAAATAAACAAAAAATATTCTCATTTTATAAAATATATGTATTTTATAAATATAAAAATTAAATACATAAAATACATATATATATTTTTTTTTTAATTTACACTCTACAGACTACCATAGTTCATTCCAGAAAATAATATAAATAGATTAAATAGAAATTCTCCAATCTTTTAGGAGTTCATCCTTAGGATTAAGGACTAAGTAAGATTTTTTTTCTTTCTCAGAGCTGGCAAAGATTCCAAGCCAAAAAGGAATTGAACCGAGACAAGATGTGAGCAAACATTTTGATTCCCTCAAGAGCAGAAAGATGGATGATAAATGTCATGTTAAAGTAAAGCGTAAAACCTAAAATGCTACATTTCTGATAGCCTTTATGACATGGGGAACTGCAGACATTGCGGGGAAAAAAGTAGAAATATAAAGATATTTTTCTCCTCTTATATATTTTCCTAAATGTAACAAAATAAAGACTTCAGCATCATTCAGGCTCTTGATAATGGCTCTGTTTCCAGGTTATTCAGTACGCAATTACAAAAAGTGAACTGCGTGATTGATTAATGACGAGAAAAGCCATTTGTTTTTGGCCTAAATAGCT
This sequence comes from Paraplagusia blochii, assembly GCA_016785265.1. Classification (NCBI taxonomy): domain Eukaryota; kingdom Metazoa; phylum Chordata; class Actinopteri; order Pleuronectiformes; family Cynoglossidae; genus Paraplagusia; species Paraplagusia blochii. The sequence continues at coordinate 10,011 of JAFBJS010057698.1, forward strand.
GTTTTACAGAACATTTACCAATCCTACAGTTAACCATGTTATTAGGCCTTTTCACCGTCAGCCACAAAACTGATGGTAAATGGATTTTTGTGACAAACTGCGTCATTGCTGCAATTATCCAGCGTCTCTCACTAGACTGTTGGTCGAATCCAGCCGTCAGGTCTGGTAAGGAGTGCTCTGATTATTATTAGACCTGCTTAATCTTTCAGTACAAACCTGCGGTTTATTTAATTTATTAAGTGAAAGTAGGACAGAGGCTCACAGGACAACACAATCCCAGGAATGATCAATGAGATGGGTAAAAGTAGGACTGTTAATATTTCCTCACTGGATTTTCCTCTTCTTCTGGCTCAGATTCGATGTAGATGGTGTTTTATCATAGTGGAATGGTGCGAACAAAACAATTCCTAAATGTAAATACTCCATATTTTGTTCCAATTTGTTCCCAACATTTTTAGAAACTTAAGAACAATAGCAACAACATACACTCTGAGAATTCCCGTGGTCGTAGAAAGGTCCGTATGTTGATTGGCCTTACAGAGTTCTGTTGTATTTTTCATCTGTTTCTGAACATTGTTTTATTTTGAAAAACCAGCTACCCTTTATCAGTCACATCTACCTGTAGTTGACCAGGTGTATTCTGAACAGTGTTTACTTGAGTTAACCAAAAAGAATTATGACAAACTAACACCTCCAACACTCAAATATCAAGGGAAATTTTTAATAAAAACTCGATGCAGAAATTCTTCTTCATGCATTTTTTTTTTAATTATTAGGCCTTAGCGTTTCCACAGAAGCCATGCTCAGTAAGAGGTGACAATTTTTTTAATTTTCATGTCATTTCCTCTAATAGCACTTTAGTAAATAATTGAATAGTAGCTGTTGTGACACATTGTCAAATACCTGGTTTGCAACAGGAAACATATTAGTACCTCTGACTCACAAAAAAAACTCTTAATGAATAGCTTGCCAAGTTAAATAAAAGGCTACTTTTCTTAAACAGCGTCTCTTAGTTTCCTTAAAAACACCCAAAAAAACAGTCTAATAACAAGCCCGGGTTTTTTTCCCATCCAGCTGAAACTGCTCTGCCCAGTGTTTTGCTCTCTCTTTCATCTCATTCTTTTCATTAATGCTCACAAATAAGAGCCATTTCACTCCACTGTCACAAAGCCACGCTCCGAAAAAACAAGTCACTCCTCCTGCAGCTCAGTGCTCATTAGAAGACAATTGGGAGTGTGTTGAGGAAACAAAAGTCTATTTTCCACGCACATGTCAAAGAGCGTGTACGCACAGATGAGTCTTGAAATGTTTGTTTTTCGTAAACAGACAGATGATGTGAGACGTGGAAACACATCAGAATCACAGGCAGAGAATTTGATATAGTATACCCGCTACTTTAGTATCGGTAAGTGGTAAAATACTGATCTAAGTGAGTGTTTAATTGCAACTTTAAGATGTGTTCAACCTAATATATTTTTGGGATTTTCGTCTAAATCAGGGTTTTGGGATTTACCATCAAATGTGGAGAACAAATCTATAAAATATTACCGTAATTTCCGGACTATAAGCCGCAACTTTTGTCACACAATTTCAACCATGCGGCTTATGCAGAGATGCAACTAATGTATGCATTATTTCTAACTGCTCAAGCAGAAAAAGTAAGAGTGAGACAGGTGGTGTCCAGGAAGACGCAAGTCGCAACCGCCAATAAACACCATAGAAGAAGAAGTTTAATGTACGGTAACGCGCTTTGTACATGTATAAAGTTAGCATAAGCTGACCCTCATCATGGAAAATCACATGTGACTAACAGACAGGTCGGGCTTATGTGTGTACAAAATGTTTTTTCCTTGTAAAATGTATTGGGTGCGGCTTATAGTCCGGAAATTACGGTATTATAAATTCAACTTTCACAAGGTGGGGGCCGCAAAATATCATTCCTTGGGCCACAAATGGCCCACGGGCCACAAATTTGAGACCCCTGATATACAGTGTCACTGTGTCCCCATAGTATCAACAGTATGAGAACACTGACACAGTGTCTTTCCTGTCTCAGCATGCATCCCATCACCTGGATGACTTGTGTGTTGTTTTTATGTACCTTTCTTTTCCGTGTTGAGAGAACGCAGCAGTTCCTCCTGCTCGTCCAGGCGCTGCAGGAGAACGACGTGCTCCGAGTCCCGGCTCTGCCTCAGGGTCTTTAACTGATCCCTGGCTTGCAGGTGCTGCTTCCTCAGGCGTTGTTCTTTGGTGACACAGGTCTTTACCTCCTCGCAAAGCCACCGTAGCTTTGTCTGTTTTTGGTCAAAGGAAAAACCTGGTCAGAATACACTGTATGGCTTTAAATGATCTCAAAAAGTACATTTTAAAGCAGGGGTCTCAAACTCAAATAAGAACAGGGCCCAGACCCACAAAATAAAATAAAAACAGTTTCCCAGAGATTCTGTGTAATACAGCACTGAACCAGAAGGAGACTGTGGATCAGGGTTTTGAGAACTATAGGATTCACCATAAAATGTGGAGAACAAATCTATAAAATATCATTAATTCGACTTGGGGGCCGCAAAATATTGTTCCACGGGCCGCAAATGTCCCACGAGCTGCAAGTTTGAGACCCCTGTTTTAAAGACTCTGTTTAGTTATTAAAAGACTAGTGGCTCTGTTACCAGGGCCTGTAAACACTTTTGATTTAAGTATTTGAAAAGACATGAAGGGCGACAGTGGTGGCTAAGCGGTTAAGGGAGTGGACCTGGGTCCCCAAGTCCAGGTTCTAATCCACCAGCTGCCAGGTTGCTACTGAGGTGCTCTGAGCATAGCATCGCCCTGACCCAATAAACTTCCAGTGGGCTCACCACCCACAGAAGAGTTCACTGTATGGTGCAGTGTGATTTGGGTGGCAGTGGTGGAGACTGCTGCCCCTACAGCCTGGTAATGGTTATAGAATGAAACACACAAAAGCTCAAAACTTTTTTTTTTTTTTTTTACCAAATTTTGCAAAGTATTCAATGCAAACAACCTCACAAAGTCATGAAATTGTCAGAATCAAGGCACTAATGAGGGACTCACATTTTACAGTTGCTGTAAAAACCTCCTTTACACCCACTCTAGGGGACGCTAAACCCACACAGCTGCATTTTCCACGCCTGCTCCACTGCTGACATAACAATATTTACCTCACCGCTACTTGAACTGTTAATCCTGACTCTTTATATACATCCCAGCAGCCGAGAAGATTGGTGCTACAGTGTTTTTTTTTTTCTTTTTTTTCTTCCATATTTTACACTAAACAAATATTTACACAGACACAAACTCCATGTAGCCTGTAAATTAATTATCTCCTGTTTCCCAATGTTTGTCTGGAGGTGTACTGCTGACAGGAGGTATACATCCCAATGATAAACACTGTGAATTGAGCAAATACGAACCTTGGGCAAACAAACTGTAACACGGAAGCATGCATCATCACCGCTGTCACAATAATATACTGTATTTTCTTTTGTGCGTCGCGAGCACAGAACATGACCTGATTTCTACCTGAGCGGAAGCCAATTGGCGAAATACTACATTAAAGCGAAGATATAATCCTTCAGCAGATACTGAGGAAAGGTTTCAGACTGAAGGGTATCGAGTTCGGCATTAGAGTACAGCTGCCAGGAATAGACATGAACTGGAAGAGAAAATTGGAGAGAATCGCTTATCTTTTTATTGTAATCACTGCAGACAGTTTTTTAATCTTTAGTTTTAAATTACAGAAATGCATGCATTTCACTGTCTTTTTACAGTAAGGGATCTGGCATAGTCTACATAAGTACCGGTTGATGACATATGACAAGAAACCTGGTGGCTCTTAGTGCACAGCACACATGGGCAAACTAGGGCCCGGGGCCTGCATGTGGCCCGTTTGCCACATAAATTGGGCCAACCTAGATAGATAGATAGATAAATAGATAGATAGATAGATAGATAGATAGATAGATAGATAGATAGATAGATAGATAGATAGATAGGTTGGTAGGTAGGTGAGTAGGTAGGTAGGTAGGTGAGTAGATAGATAGATAGATAGATAGATAGATAGATAGATAGATAGATAGAGTAGTTCTATCTACAGATAGAACTACAAACATTTCAGCAATAAAGCTTACATGAACACTCCATGTTTTTGTTTCCTTTTCGACCCGCACATACAATTTTTTGGACCCACTGAGGCCTGAGAGCCAGAATGTTTGCCCGTGTCTGGTGTGGAACAACTGCATGATGTGGTTTTACCTTTGTCTCCGTGAACCAGTGATGGGGATCTTTGACTAATCCAGGTTTTTGTGTGATTCCCTGTTAAAACAATGCAGAAAAAAATAGTATTACACGCGTTTCATTCCGTGACTTTGTTAGCACATGCCACAATTTGCAACACTATTAAAGAGCTGTGACTGAAAAACAGAGGAGACAGAGCAGAACCTGAATATTATAAGTAAATGCTAGAAGAAGAAGAAGAAAAAAATGTAGAAGAGCTAGTTATTTCAAATGTGGATTTTTACGAGTGTGCGCACAACAGTCCTCCTGTCAAACGCTGACACTTTTGTGAGCAACAACTTTTGCCAGTTTTAATTGTGCGCGTGGGTGTGGAACAGCGGATGACGCCGCGCGCACAGAGACACAAATGTACACAAATGAGCTCAGGAAGCAGGTTCAATTCCTCTCAGGCACGCTTGTCAGCATCGGTAGAAGAAACTGACTGCCTACAAATTCCTAATTATTCCTGACGTGGAAACACACTCTCACACACACGGGCGTACTCCATTGCACATTAAGGTCAAAGACTCAGCAGTGACAATTCAAGAACTCACCTTTGCACAAAAAAGCAGATATTTTTCATTTAACAAATCAAACAATAAACATTAAAAAACTTTACTGCAGAACCTTAAATCTCATCTTATCTCCATTACGTATCAAATACTTTTATCCGATGTGTATTGGATACCGTTAGTGCAGGGGAGGGAAATGACATGTCTCAAAGGATATTGTGGTCGTAGGCCGTATAATGTGTCTTAATGAAAAGGACACCCAGACGTGACAATTTTTTTTTTTTTTTTTTTCAGAAACAGGAAAAAGCTTTTCTTTACTTTTCTGTTGCCTGATATGGCTAATAATAGAAGATCATTGATTTCTCTGCCTATAGACTGAATACAGCCTGCTGAGAGGCTGCGCTCCGTGGGGGGGGTGGTTTGGGGCCTCAGGTACCATTGAGACATGTAATCCGATCCAGGAAGTCCAGTTAAAGCAACAAATCCATAAATTGGAGCTCTAAAGAAAAAGGGGCTAAAATGTGATGCAAGCTTCGTCTCAGGACACTGGATTTGACAATTATGGAAAAAATGTCTTTCCTTTTCACGGAATTGATTTTACGTGAATGCTTCTGGACATGGCTCTTTATTATGATTTATTAGGTTTTTGTATCAACTTGACATTGTAAACTAGGCTTGGGCAAACTAAGGCCTGAGGGCCAGAAGCGGCCCTTTCTGCTTCATAATCAGGGCTTTAAACCAGACTGGATGGGGAGGACTGACTACCAACTACTGTCGAAGGCAACAATAAGAGGTCAATAATGTAGTCTGTCAATATGAAAAATGTTAATTTCAGACACAATATCAATATATTTGTCCATGTTAATGACGGTTTCATGGACATTAAATATTGTAAAAATGCATTATGAAAAGGCCTGGTTGGTTAGACTACAGTATTACTTTGGTAAAGAAACCAAATGTATATATTTGCCACTTTTTGTGTTTAGATGGAAAGACAAGCAACAACATTTTTGTTTAACCCAGCAACAACGAAGTCTAAAAGCAACGTAAAAGCAAAGTCATGAGGAGCCGAAATTACGCAATTTTACGTTAAAATAGAGTCTTTGTTCGGAACAAACCGATTGGCAAAAAACTCTGGTCCAAAGCCCTAATTGTGATGTCCATAGATGGCGCATCGAGGGTTCAAAGTATTTTTGCATTTATGCGTGTTTTTTTTTACAAGTAATTTATCTTAATTCACAAGAACAATCCCTTTATTTGCTCAAAAATATTTCTATTTCTATATCTAAACAGTAAAAGGCAGAACCTTTACTATAGAGGAAACATGGATGTCTGTTCGAAACTAAATGGTAATCCATCAAAAGTTTGGAGCTTTTTTGTTGTTTTTTTTTTCTAAAAGACATATGTCACACTCATAAGAGCAATAGAGGAAAAAGCAAAGGCATAAAAAAAAATCCATTCAGGATTTGTCATTCGAAAATGTCAACAAAATTGTGGACCAATCTATCTGGTTCTTGTTGAGGTGTTTCTACATGGTAAGTAAAAAAAGGTCTCAGCTCTAACAGTGTTGCTACATAAAAAGTCAGGGAAAACACAAACAGACATACATTCACATACACAAAATTGCACAATATTAAACAAAGTCAACGAAAAAGTATAATGGATTTTCCTGGTAAATCTTTGTGGCAAGTGTTTGGATCTTATCAACAGACCCGGAAAGCAAAAGGCAAACATTTTCCTTTACCCGCCCCGCTCTCCCCGCTGCAATGTCAAACATCATCTCTGCAAACGGTGTCAAGCTACTTTTTCCAACCCATCACTCAAATCCTGCTCTGAACAAAATGAATTCCCCCCAAGCTGTTGCCAAGGCAGCGCGGAAGTACAGCAACGAGAAACCGGCGCACAGTAATTCCCGTCTCTGAGAATGAAGACCCACTTCCTGGCAGAATGTGATATTGTGTGGGACGATAAAAAAAAAAAAAGAAAAAAAAAAGCCTGTTCCCTATGACAATCAAAGATGGTTTGGTGTGAAGGCAGATGAAAAGGAGGTGAATCTGTAGGAAAATATAACAGGTACAATGTCGGGCTCTAAGTGTTTTTTTCTGTGAGGCTGAGGTAAAAGAAGTGGCACGATTATCTCGACACCACGGCCATGGAAATTCTTTTGTCTGCCGTGACTAATTTGACTGTGTGCTGCGCACCTCTCGGAGACAGCGGCGCATCTGTGACAGTGTGTTTTCTGGTTACAGTTTGTTTGTTTGTTTCACCTACTGCTGTGAAAATGGAACCGACAGCAAAGTTGCAGAGATGTAACGGCTAACAGCGGGGGACGGGAACACAAGAGGAGGGAGGCAGAGGGGTATCTTCATACATATTTCCACAGTGGTATTCACTTCATCAAACAATTGCAAATGATGGCCAGACAGAGGAGTCCAAACAGGAAGGAAGTATGGAAAGATGACAGGGTATCGTTGGCACAAGTTTATTTCCCAAAGCAGTGACTTCATGAAACTTCTTCTTATTCTTCTACTTTTGTCTTGTCCCTTATTTAGGGTTTCTTCATCTCCATCTGTCCTCTGTATCTTCTACTCTGACTCCTACTACCTGCATGTCCTCTCTCTCCACATCCATCAATCTCCTTTGAATTAATTGAAATTACTACTTTTTTTTAATTTGGTATTAAAACCTTCTTCCTCCCCATTTGGCTTGTCCCTTTTTCAGGGGTTGCCACAACGAATGATCATTTTCCATCTCCCCCTGTTCTCTCCATCTCTACTCTAACTCCAACTAACTCTATGTCCTCCATCACTGCATTCATCAATCTCCTCTTTGCCTCCTACCTGGTAGCTCCATCTCTAGGATCATTCTCCTACCAATGTATCCACTGTCCCTCATTTCAACATGTCTAAACCATTTCGAACTGGCTTCTCTAGCTTTTTCTCCCAACCTTCCTTATTCCTGATCCTGTCCATCCTTGTCTCTCCTAAAGAGAATCTCAGCATCTTCAACTCCTCCACCTCCAGCTGTACCTCCTGTCTTCTGTCTTTAGTTTCTAATCCCTCCGTCAACAGTATCTAAACTCTTGCATCTTCTCAACCTCTGCTCCTTGTAACCGAGGGGTCTCAAACTCAAATAAGTTGAGGGCCACCGCCTACACCATCGCTTCCCACATCAGGTTTCAGTGTTGATTTGACAATTTTATAAAAAATCTGTTTCCTATAGATTCTGTGTAATACAACACTGAAACAGTAGGGGGCTGTGGACCAGGGTTTTGAGAACTGTAGGATTTACCATAAAATGAGGAGAACAAATCTATAAAATATTATTATGAATTCCTCTTTCTATCTTTCATATCAAAGTGGAGGCTGAAAATGTCGTTGGCCGCACATGGCCCACGGGCTGCGAGTTTGACACCCCTGTTGTAACCCCACCATTCCACTCATGTATTCGATCTTGCTACGACTGACCTTCACTCCACTCTCTTTTCTCCAAAGTCCAAGCCTCCACCTCTCTAGGTTCTCTTCAGATCACAAAATGTCATTGTCCATGGAGACGCCTGTCTGACCTCATCCGTCAATCTGTCCATCACCAAAGCAAAAAGGGGCTCAGGCCTGATCCTTGATGCAGTCCCACCTCTACCTTAAAGTCTTCTGTCCTTCCAACAGCACACCTTGAACAATTTTACAAATTATTTGGTGTAATGAGCATAATTATTTCCGTGGCCCTATAACTATAGATATCCCTTCACCTTCTGTGTCAGGCATTAACACTTTTCTGAAAAACTCATTTTTACATTTAAGTACCTTTACAGGGGGATAAGGAAGTGTCGGGATCACCAGATAATTGAAACCTAAAAAGGCCCTTAACGGTGAGTGATCTCACCCAAGAGTGCGAACACTAACAGGGTTGATTCATTCCCAGCGCGACAGATTAAAGATTAACTATGGTGTAGAATCACATTTCCTGGCTGTTCGCACTTTTGCACCAGATTAGGAAATCCATAGGTGCAGATAAGAGCTGCCTGGCTTCATTAACCCGAGGCAGCAGAGGAGAACCAGCAGGAGAGAACAAGGGGAGCTGTATACTTGCACATTTAAGTATTTCAGAAGGGTAAACCAGTGGTTGACTAATTGATGATATTTAATACTATATTTCATAAAGCTTAAGTTAAAAATAACGTAACGAACAGGAAATTGAAATAGTAGATATTGTACGATATATGTCCAGGTCTGTGTGACAACTAATGTCAGGATCCATAAATCTACCACTTGATTTTTTAAAGGTTTTCAAAAGACTGAAAGTCTAAGAAAAGACTCATTTCAGAAGGTTAAACATATTCATTACCAAGACAACACAATTTGTTATTTTTAACAACGGTACCTTGGCTTCTTTACAGTAAACACTGAGGTATGTGTGTGTTTGAAGGGAAAGAGTTCCTGGCGTACATCAGTGTGTGTGTGTGTGTGTGTGTGTGTGTTTGGGAAAGTAGAGACAGAAATAAAGAGCTTAAAATACACGCTGCCTGTATTGAGGTATCGGCAGTAAACGAACCACAGTTGTAGTTGGAATGTGTTGGTGGTATTTGGACCGAACTGTACGCATTACTGAGGTATCAAACTGGGGGGCACAAACCTAAAAGTTGCCGTTTAGTTCTGTTACTTCGGTCAACCTGGGAATATTTTTTTTCTTTCTAATGGTTTCTCAAGATGTGCCACTACTGACTACTGACTCAGTCTCTACGACAGGCACCCAAATCACACTGCACCGTACTGTGAGTCCACAGGAAAGATATGTATCAGGAAAAACTAATTATATGAGAGGTATCGACCAATAAAGGGTGACGATTTTATTTAACAAGAGGGCCCGAGGGCCATATGCGGCCCGTGTGTTTTTGTGATTTGGTCCACCAATCTTTTTTGGATTATACATGTCATTTATCTCCATCTATTTTGTATTTCATTTCACATTTTGCACTATATATTTGACTATTTGCTTTATATGTACATAGTAAAATATTTATCTTTATCTATAAAACCTGATTTTGTGTCATAAATATTATGACATGTCTTGCACAACAAATAGAATCATAATCGATTCTTTTAGTATAATTTAAAATGAAAAACAAGAGTAGTAAGAGTTTAGATTTACCTAGTGGTTTTCTCCTGGTAGTTTAATATATGCAGCAGACTAAAATAATAAATAAAACACATACTAAAATGTTATTCTAATAAATACCTTGAGGCGACCTTCACCATTTCTATCCAGACATCGGCAGGCGGCGTCTAGTTCCTCACCAATGGAGGAAAGGATTGCTTCTTGTTCAGCTTCCATCCGTAACAACTTCTCCTGCAGCTCTGATTCTAAATCAGATCTCCGTTCATCTGACTTGATCTGTACAATATGTCAGAGAGGAGTGTGAGTCTCAGGGGACACAAACAAGCCAGGAGTTGCTGGTAATTTTATTCACAGAAACTGCTAGGAAATATTCAAGAAATAGTTTTGGGGAGATTTCCTCGCACAACCTGGTTTGTAGATCACCTGATCGATGTTAATTTTATTACAGTTTCCACTTTACTAACAATAAATTAATGTAAACTCCCCGATACAAACACATCTTGTTCAGTTTTCTCCCACAGCCAGCTCTGCCATTAGTTTCGGGACACAGTAGATCAATACATCCAAGGCACAGAAGTCATCTGATCAGTGCCGCCTAGAGACCGTGAATCGTTATTCTGTCCCAGGGATGTTAAACCACCAACATTAAATTAATAAATGCCTCCTTTTCTTCACAATACATGGATTTGCCCAAAGCCCAAATGATTTCCAGAAACCAGAGACTTATATGTAGCTGTAAAACAACGTTGATGTAGACCAGTTAGTCATCTAAACAACATTTGGATTCAAAAGATCAGGTATGTTGTTGACAAATATAAAACACCTCTGTGGTCTACACTTATTTCACTTTGTCTTTGAGCCTCGACTATTAAAATGTCATCCCTAGATTTTTTTTTTAACAAATTAATCTGATATATTTATGGTCAGCTTTTTGCCTCCATCTTACTTTGTCATCCAGCTTCTGTTTGAGGAGATGGTACTTTCTCTGCAAGGCTTCCTGTGCTTCATCCTTTGTGCTCAGCTGTGCTGCCAGCTTATCACACTCATCCTTCATCCTGTCCAGCTTGAGGCGGAGAACCCCACACATCTCCTTGTCTGAGGCCGCGTCCGCCTAGTGGAACACAGTTGCAGAACGGTCATCAGGCCAACAACAGGTTTTATTCTGCTCCACATGCATCTGGTATGTTTGTCAAACACAAAGGAAAATACATGCAGACGTCATGGAGAGCTATTTCCTTTTGAGCTGCGGAGAACGCCGTGTAAAAGCTTCACTGAACCTTTTTAAATCAACTCCTGCCTGTATATTTACGCCCGCTGTGAAGGCTTCAGCTCCGGTATTAAATCTCTCTGACTGCAATAAGAACATTTTCATACAGAGCATAAAAAGGGGGAAATGTGAGATAAACAATGATGACTGAGAGGGAAGAAAATAAAAAAAACAGGATTGATTGGACTGAGAGGGGAAAAAAACTGAATACAAATGCTAAATTTGAACAAAAACTAAGTGTTATTGACATTTTGAGCTTTGTTCTCAAATAAGATACATTTCCAGAAGCTGGGTATCACCTTTTTACCTGTGATGATTCAGCAACTCCGTGATAATCAATTTATTGTTTACTGATATATGTTAAATTTGTCAAACTTAGGCTTGGGGGCTAAATCCGGCCCCTAATTAATTTTTATCATAAGTTGTGTCAAAATAACTCCATCTGGAAGAACTGATGGGCTACATTTAAGCTTTGTCAGACCCATGAGGACAAATCCTAGGAGTAGGATGATAACAATGAGTATTTTTAGAGAAGCCTTCCATCTCCATCACTGCCTGGATAAAGAGTCCTGATCTGTGATATCAAGTTTTTAAGTATTCATGGTTTGAGCTTTGGGTGCAGGGATCCAGGAAGCTCCAAAGACTAATAAAAGCTCCACTATCCTCGATTCATTTGTACCATGATGATGGAGAACAGCCCAATGTGGGGATTGGCTCCATATAGGAAATGTCTAAGCCTCACAAAGACTAGGTAGTACTTGTGTGTCCCACTCTGATATGTCTGCATATATATGTATATATGCTATAATACACAGTATATAAGCAGCTAACCTCTCATTTCAATGTATTTGTTTTGAAAATCTTTCAAATCTTTGGTTTACCGGAGCTTCATACGGCGAAGAACGCATAAGAAAAGGCCTTACCTTCAGCTCCATAAGGTGTAGCTGCATTTCACGATCTTTCTTCATTATGCCGTCTTCCATCACTGCCTTCATGTTTTCCAATTCTTTCTGATGCACGTCCCGTTCCAGCTGCAACTGCTGCCGGAGCGCCGTCTGCTCCTCCTGCGTCGTTGCCAGCTTCGACTGGAGCTCTGAGGCAACTTTGTGGAGCTCCTTCCTGGAAATCTCCTCTTCGGCAAGACGCTGAGCTAGTTGTGCATGGGCTGTGGTCATTTGCTTCAAAGATGCCTGCAGCTCAGCGTGTGCATCATGCTCTCTTTGATTACGACGCGCCTGGATGTTGGCTTGCTCTTCTAGCCTCTGGTTTTCTTCTCTGAGTTTTGCTTGAACAGCGGCTTGGCACTGAGCCTTTTCCTCCAGACCTGTTAAAGTTTCTCTCACCTGGGTATAAAAGAATATTTCCATGCAAGGGAAAATAGGGCAACTATATGAGTTTATCAGCAGACAAACGATTTAATATTTTCTGTTTAAAATGCTTGTTCAATAAGGCAAGAAACACTGGATGACCCTAGAGATGTAACAGAGGTATTTCTGGACATTCATTCTCAAACCTCGTGAATTTCCTGCTCCAGTGACAACTGCCGCTGGCGGGCATCGGACAGGGCCATGTCCTTGCGATGTAGTTCCTCCTCCCGGTGGGCCAAACGGCCTAGGATTTCAGAAAGCTCCTTGCGGGCAGCTTCAGTCTGCTGGCTCAGCACCTTTAGCTGGGCCTGTGAGCTCTCCTTTTCCCTTGTTGCCTGAAGGGAGAAAGAAAAAGAACATGAGAGGAGAAGGAATAAAAGAGACGAGAGGAATTTAAAAGAATATGACAAATGAAGGAGGAGAAGGAGGATGGTGTAAAGAGAGGAGGTCTAATAAAAATGAGGTGAGTCCATAAAAGAGTGACAAGGAGACAGAGTGGGAGAAACATATGCAGTACCAGCTCTCGTGCCGATAGGAGAACGCTCGCCTCCTGATAAGGGACAATGGCCTGGTCTGTTCAAAGCAGATTTCTCTAATACACTGGCTTAAAATGGAATTTGCTCCGACTTTGCTTTAGCTCAGAACCTAATCATTTAATTGAGTGCTCGATTCCCTGCTCTAATTCATTAGGGGGGGGAGAAATTATTCAATAATTAATTCAGGTCAGGATGAGCGAGCCAGGTGGAATTCTGTACATCTGTCGCTCTGTGAAGCGTAAGGCTGTCGACTGTGACTTCTGGGGTGACTCAGTCAGCCGAGAAGGGTTGAAATTCAGTTGTAGGTGACTTTCAAGATAATAAGAACAATCCAACACTCGCCTTGGCACATCCGATGTAGCAGTTCAGGTACCCTTGCCTGAAGTGTCGTGATATCATAGCTATTTTGGGGTTTTAAATATCACAAACTATTAAATATTACAATTTTTTCTTTTATCCAAGGAATGTGTTTTATGTGTTCAGTGAAATACAATTTATTGGCTCTTTAACCAGTATCAAGAATTACTTTAATGGGGATTACCTGTCATCAGTTCACTGTACTGTTAAATAGTAATACTAAGTCAAACATTAAAGAAATGACAATGTAAATCAGGCGTGGGCAAACTAAGGCCTGGGGGCTAGATGTGGACCGTTGAGCTCTTTAATGCGGCCCGCCAACCTTGTCAAAATGAAGTACTTTATTTATACAATCATTATACTTCTGCCTTTTCCCTGCAATAATGCATTTCCCCAGTACATTACGTCATAAAGGGCATTAGAAATTTAGGATTTTAGGTTTTATACATGTCTTTTACCTGCCATTTATGCTAATTCAAACAAATGCTCCATGTTTCTGCTCTGGACTTGGCCCCCGTGTCCAAATTTAGGACCAGTAGTTTGCACCATGCCTGATGTAGACTGTTGTCATAGTCCCTGTCTAGCGCGTTTAAAACAGACTACAGTATCTGAACAACAAAACTCTGCATGTGACAGCCTTTATTAACGTTCTGTAGTCAACGTTTATTATGCAGACACACTAATATATTTTGTACTGTAGAGGATCAGAAGTGTATTTTATGTGAAGGCGCACGGCATCAGCACCATGGACAGCTCTGAGCTCATGGTGTTGCCTCCTTCACTTTACCCAGTCTTAGATCATGATACTATGGCATCACAATAATATCAAATAAGTTGAGGGCCACTGCCCACACTATCATTTCACCGAAGGGCTCCGTCAGCTTTCAGTGTTCAATACAAGAGAAAAAAAATCATAAATATCAGTTTCCGACAGATTTTGTGTAATACAACACTGAGCCAGAAGGAGTCTCTAGAGGTTTTTGAGAACTAGAGGATTTACCATAAAATGTGGAGAACAAATCTATAAAATATAAGACTGGTTTAGCCCACAGTGCTATACTGTAGTACAGAACAGTACATCAATGTGTATATTATAGATACATTTACTGTGATTATGGCAAGTTCAGATCATTACGGTTGAATTATACTGTATATTCTGATTGGCAATGCATTGGATGAAAGTGAGTAGTCTCCATTGCAACATATCCATCCCGTTAATAAATCTTGTGGGTCACGCTAACGTTTCACATCAAGGTTGGCAAAATATTGTTTTACGGGCCGCAAATGGCCCCCAGGCCCTGAGTTTGATACCCCTGTATTACATACTGTGCATTTCCTAAAATCTCTTGCACTGTGTTTTACACACTACAATTTCTGTCCGTTTCAAGTTTCCTGTGTGAAAAAAAAAAAGAGTTCAGGGTCATACTGAAAGGGTATCGGAGTAATTCACACTATCCTGGCTGTGAATCCTTTCTGTGACACATTATACTCTGTAAGACAATCATCTACGAAATACCAGGATATCAGAGTAAATTGTGTAAAATAAGAAAAAGGACAGAGTTTTATATTGACAAAAATTATATCATTTCCTAAATAGTGTGGACTGAGGTGAAACAAATACATTCAGAAAATGTATAGCCCTTAATAATAAATACACACCAAAAAATATGAGAACATAATCATTGTTATTATAGTACTTAGTAAAAAAGGAAAATTAAAACTACTTTTTAATAAGATTTGTTAATTTGATCTGCTGCCTCCAGGTTTACGCCTCTAAGTTTTATCAACCACCTTAAAATGAACCATATAATTAAAACAAACGTCTTCATTTTTTCTCTTTAGAAATTCGGGCCATTAATGCGTCTCATCGTACCTGGTAAGCCTTCTCTGTATGGAACTGAACATGTGACTTTGCCTCCTCCAGCTCCTTCTGCATTCTCTTGCACTTTGCCCTCCACTGGTGCACAGCCTCTTGGGCCCTGATCTTCAATTCATCCCTGCTCCTGGAACTCTCCTGGACTAATGATTCCATGTGCTTCCTTTCTTCCTGCCCTCGGCTCTAAAGAGCATGGATGAAATTCAGCATGTGCTCAGTGCGTGCTGGGTGAATTGAACTGGTACTTTAATCATGGTGTGGATTTTTATTTTTTTTTTTATTAAAGGGCATTTAAACCACATACCTGCATCTCCCTTAACTGTTCCAGCATTCTGAGCTGCTTCTGCTCCCGTAGAACCATGTCAGACGACAGCTCCTGGTGCACAGGAAAGAGAAAGGTCAGCAACGTGTGTGGGGAGGCAGTTAAGGTTGTGGAGTTGAACCTACAGCGTTGTAAACCAGGGACACGTTGAGAGACTTGAGCAGGTATTCAGTTGAGCAAAGCACAGTAAACAGAATAAAAAGAAAAAAAAATTTGAGTTGAGAAATCCATTAGATGTGCTTTACATCCTACATCAATTAGGATTATACTTTAAACCAATCAGATGGAATATAAAAACTTTCAATTTGATCATTCCATTTTGTTTATTCGTTATCAAAACCTTCTTCTTCTCCATTTGGCTTGTCCCTTTTCAGAGGTTGCCACAGCGAATGATGAATGTTTTCCATTCCCCATTGTCCTCTGTGTCTTTTACTCTACCTCCAACTACCTCCATGTCCTCCATCACTGCATCCATCAATCTCCTCTTTGTCTCCTACCTGGTAGCTCCGTCTCTAGGATCATTCTTCTACCAATATATCCACTGTCCCTCCTCTGAACATGTCCAAACCATTTCAATCTGTCTTCTCTAGCTTATTCTCCAAACCTTCCTGTCTGTGTTGTCCCTCTAATCACCTCATTCCTGTCTCTTCTAAAGAGAATCTCAGCATCTTTAACTCCTCCACCTCCAGCTATTTGATAAGTGGCCTGTTTCATTGTATTTTATTAAGATCACACTGGAGTTTTTGCTGCACTAGAGGAGGACAGATGAGTCCTCCTCATGACGTTTTCAAGCCTGAGCTTCTTTTGCAAATGTCTCTCATCTTAGGGTAATGTAATGTAAATCTTTTCATCAAAAAGCATTACACAAAATAATTCCATTCATATCACACTGCAGAGACATAAAAACACAGAAGACATGAAATACTTAAACAATTACTAATAACACACCTCCACCTGCAGGCTGAGGCGCATCTTCTCCTTCTCCTTGCGGTCCAAAGCCCTCCTGAGTTCCTCCACCTCATCCACAACGACTGCTTTGCTCAGTTGGACTCTCAGCTCTGCTACTTCTTTCTCCAGATCTGAACGACCTAACACATTAACACGTACGCAGATTACAGGGACATTAAAAGAGGCAGAGAAACCAAAGACACACAGCACAGACATTTTTTTTTCTAACTGGTTGTTGCAGGTAGCTGCAGGAACAGTGTAGTTGTATTTTAGCTGATTAAATATTTAGCACACACGCCTTTGTATTAATTGTTCTAGTGCAACTGAGGTCATGAAAATCAGAATGTTTCATAAATCCTGGATGCAGTATATGGGTAACAAAGGACGCATGTCTTCTATTTGACAACATTACCATCAGTCGGTGCAGTGTTTAGTCAGTCGAGAGCATTAACACAAAATAAAAACTTTGCTGCATTACTGCCCCCTAGTGGGTTGACATGAAAAGTAGGAAAAATTAATCAATAAATAAAACATCTCCAAGATTTTCCTGGAGGGATATTTACAGATAATGTCAAACAGATTATTTCTTCAGATTTTATAAAATAAAAGCCTAAAAACATTAGTCAACGGTGAATCTCATATCCATACTACCTGGCCCTCTGAGGCCACTTCTTCCCTCCTCTCTGTGTTGGGAAGACTCCATCTGCGCTTTCTGAAGCTCACTGTTCTCCTTCCTTGTTCTCAGAAGTTCCTCACGCATGGTCTCCACCTGAGGATCACCGAGACAAACAGAGCTCACAGTCTGTCAACTAGAACATCGATAATTAACAAGTTTTTTTTTTTCATTATTTGTTCTCAAATGTGCAGAACCGCAAAAGCTAACCTGTTGAACAAGTGACTCTCGACTGCCTTCCGACTGCTCCAGGAGTCTCGTTGCTTTTTTCAGATCCTGCTCCATCTGAGTGGACATTATATTTAATTATATTTACAAGACATACACGAGAGACAGATTCGTTTTCTGCAGAATATATATCAGGAATGAGGTGATAAGAGAGACAACACAGACAGGACGGTTTGGAGAAAAAGCTAGAGAAGAGGAGGGACAGTGGATACATCGGTAGAAGAATGATCCTAGAGATGGAGCTACCAGGTAGAAGACAAAGAGAAAAATCTTCGCAGCTCTGTTCAAAAAGCACCAATCCAAAAGTTTTCTACTATAGGTGTGCCCTTTAACATTTACCACTAAATAGAACGTAGAAAAGAACTAGTACTTCACAGACATCCCTGCAGCTTCTTCTCTGAATTGTTTTTTTTTGTCTTGTCTTTTCATCTATTATGGAGGAACATCGAGTTCTTAGTAATGGTACCGATCTCCCATACATCATCCACTTGATGATGACTATCTCCACTGTCTTCCAGGATTCATCTAATACCTTTGAAATTATTTGTACCCTTCTCCTAACTTATATTTTTTCTGCAATCTAAAATCTTCCAAAGAAAATAACTTGAAACTTATCAGAACTTACTTTATCCATTACTAATGACTACTGTAGCTGCAAATGTCTGGTTTTTGGTGCAATATCTAAATAGTACATAATGGCCCATTTCCAGCAACTATCACTGCAGTGTTCTAGTGTATAATGTGTTAAACATTCTACATGTTATAATGTTAGCAACAACGTTAAACAATTTTTCTTCCAGGTCAACTTTTAATTTTGTGTACAATAATATTTGTGAACGAAAAAGAACTTGGGTTCACCACCTACAGGACGACTCGCAGTATGGTGCAGTGTGATTTGGGTGGCAGTCGTGGAGACTGTGATAAGACAATGAAGACGAACGAAACGTATGAATATATTCACCTTGGACTTTTCCGTCTCTGCCTTCAATACCCTGGCAGCCTCATCACTGTCATGGGCTGAGACTTGTCTCCCCAACGTCTACAAAATAAAAGCACGAATAACACGTAGTCACGACATGACCCAACTGTAAGGATGCAATATTCGAAGCAGTGTTGCATCATGTCCTCTCTTGCCCCATCTCCTCTAAGGCTGGATTTCTTTTTTTTTTTTTTTTTTTCGTTCAAGAGCCGAGTTCCCACTCAGACCAACTCATTCAGAACAGGCTACAGAGATGAACAACCAGCTGCTTGCAATAACTGCTTCCCAAGTGACTCATCATCTATTTGATTCACATCACAGCGGGCCCATTGCGGGGGAATAAATGTGTCCTGTGCTCTTCCTCTTCTCGAACTCTTTAGTAGTTAAAAAAAGGTTATTTTCCTCTTCATTTGCTCGTGCTTGTTTATTTACCCTTAATTTTCGGACAAACGCACTATTTCTCATCACTCCAGGCCCTGCTGGTGTCCCATTAGGGCCCTACAGAGGAGAGGGTTGCAAATGAATTGGTAGCTACTAGCAATTAAGAGTGTGTAGAAAAAAAGCCGCTCTCTCAGAGAACGGGTATGGGTCGAAGTGTGGCTCAACAGCGCCCCCCGGTGGTTTGCAATTTAACTGCAGGCAGGCAGGATTGATTAACAGCAACTGATGCCAAGGCGCTGATTACATTATGAAGCACTTGACTCCACACAAGTAACCCAGAAATGAATGGTGTTTATAAATGAACACGCGGCTTGTTGATGATGTACAACATGGAAAGTGAGGAGAGACACAGCTCTGCAATATGACTGCGTTCATCTGAGTGCAACCAGCATTGAGTCTCCGCCACTTGAGTGCTCACGATGTCAGAGCCCTCTGAGCTATTAAGGCTTTTAGCCAAATGTGTGCATAAAATAAAAAGTACCACAAAAATGACTAAATGGCTGCATCAGGACTATTTGCATTACATCAAAATAACTCTCCAGGTTTGTTGCAGCCTCTGGAACTAAGCAGAGAGACGGGCTGTCAGAGAACAAACAGCAGACAACACCGAATGGAAGAACAAAAACTCGGGCGCTGAGAAACTTGATTTTTCTAAGACTGAATTTTAGCAAAAGTAGACGATGCAACTGGATGAAGGATAGACCACTATATGTTTAACCATGTGGAATGACTATAATATTTCAATTCTTTTGTAGTGACTGATAATAAATTCTTATCAACTAATCTATTTGCTCTTGACATTTGCCAGCGAGAGTGTTCTTCAACTACCATGGGTTTTATAAAAACACCATTTTTACATTAACACTGACATTTGAAATGTTTTCTTTCATGCTGGAAAACATTTATATATATTAAGGGTACATTATTAAATAAATCAAAGTTAATTTAACAGCGAGCTGAGTTTAACCTGAGGTAAGAAGTCATAAATATAGATTTTCTGTAACACAGCGAAGCAAAATAAACTACATTTACCATTAATCTGGTAAGCAAAACATTTGCACAAGTTCAAAATTAAATTTTATTTAGAAATGATGCTATTATACCCTTACTACTTTACTTTTCTATTCAATTTGTTTTAAATTTAATGGCTTGAAGCTTAGTAGAGGCCACTATTCAAGGCTAAACTCGATTATTTTTATTTTTTAGATGTTCAACTACAGACTACAACATGCAGAGTAAATCACTGCATAGACTGACCTGGCCTGAATTTAATAATGAAGTAAAGTGTGTCACCTCCTGCATCGAAAGCCGTCTTTCTCTCTCTCTCTCCAAGCTTCTGGTCTGACCTCGCATCTCTCTCTCTAGCTCCTGAAGACGTCGCTCCACACGTGACGACATCTGAAGCACACAACATTGACAAAGAGAATGGCATAAAACATTAGTGTGGTTACAAAAGTTACAGTATAAGTCATAAATGATGGACCAGAGAAGTATTAGGGACATAAATATTGAGCTCATATTACAGCAATATTTGTAATGTAACTTTTTACCAGTAACAATGAGTATTAATTATATTTAAATAAATATAATTAATAAACTTCACACATATTGGAGGCAATTAATGTGTACTTTAAATGCTTTTATGCAAGAAAGTATATAAGATGTAGTCTAACATTTTAAAACAACTTACAGATTCTTGTCCGAGGGATGTTGTCAGATGTCCTGTCAGCTTTTCCATTGCGCTTCTGGTGTCAATATCTGACCTAGGACACACAGCAACATAGGGCATCCCAGAACTAAAATTATTAGACTTCCTGTTCATTAGACATCACTTAAAATACAACTGCATCGCTATTATTATTAATCTTATTATTGATTATAATAATATAAAAAAGTTGGCAGAGTTAAAGATGCTGGGGTTCTCTTCAGGGGGACAACAGGTGATTAGAGGGACAACACAGACAGGAAGTTTTGGAGAAAAAGATAGAGAAGCCAGATTAAGATGGTTTGGACATGTTCAGAGGAGGGACAGTGGAGACATTGATAAAATAATTATCCTAGAGATGGAGCTACCAGGTAGGAGACAAAGAGGAGATTGATGGATGCAGTGAGGGAGGACATGGAGGTAGTT
>JAFBJS010057698.1:34443-82417 GCA_016785265.1 Paraplagusia blochii
ATATTTAGTTTATTCCAAAATACTCTCTAAAAAACTTTTCTACTAAAAATGAAGCTATAACTGTTATATAAACGGTTAAAACAATTGAATTTATTGTAAAGTTTAAAAAAATCTTATGTTCCTGAATGCAACGTCAGGCCATATACCGTAGGTATACAAAACAGATAGTTTACGATAACAATAATGATCATATCTGGTCTTTAAATGACTATTAAAAAACAATTTACAACAAATACGTCACTTTATTGAATGGGTGATTTAATACTAGGGGAAATTAAATTATACTATTCCTCAGTCTGACACAAGAGTGTCTCAGAAGTCCACCTTTCATCATGACATCCGTGTATTATCTGCATCTTCAACAAGTCGGTAGAACTCCTGCAGGGAAAGTTAGACAGCACCTCCTCTCCCTCTTTCATCCTCCTCCCCTTTCTCTCTCTCTCCCTCTCTCACCCCCAGCCATTATATCCAGCCTTCTCCAAAATCAAACATCGCACTCGTCTTTTATTCTCTTTCTTTAATTTACTTTCTAAGAACACCAAGAGCAGCCCCCAGGTGGAGGCACACAATTCCAGGTCCAAGTGTGGGACACCGTCTCCGTCAGTCAGCATGCTCTGCAGCCTGCAGGTGATAACGTGCGCCGTGTTTACTCTGATCAGCCTCCCCGTCTGCAGCCTGTCGGAGGCTGACTCCTGCCCCGCCGTCTGTGACTGCTCCGAGTGGTGGCAGAGCCGCACCATCACCTGCTATGGCATTGACTTCTTCCCCAGGTTTCCGTCCTGCACCGAGTCTCTGTGAGTAGGCGTTCAAGACGCATCTGTGAATGTGATTTTTCTCCCACTGCCTTGGCCTTATGAATTTAAAGTGCTTTTAACCCCGAGGAAAAGTCATTATAATATCATGAATATTTCTCCTAAGTGTTCCCATGGGAGCTTGGCTCTGTCCGTGTTGTTAAGCATTTATTCTACTTTTGGAGGTGCACGTTGGTTTTGACTGGAGAGTTTGTGTGCTTTTCTTGTTATTAATTAGTCAAACAAAAAATATATCAAATATGCTGTCATAAATAATGGCTTCTTTATTTATATTTAATAGATTCATTCATCTTGGACTGTTGTTCCAGGTAAAATTATAAAAATAAATGGACAATCATCAACAATTACTGAAAATATGAACCCCAAAAAATACATTATATCTGATTCAGTTATATATTTGTCAATATTTGACTATTTACAGCATATTTACATCGGTCGCACACATTCCAGATCAGATCAGATTTTTGTAAACACTACTTCAAGACAGTACTTAGCATAATGTATATAGTTGACAAAACATAATAAAATGCTTAAAAAAAGGGACAACACAAGAGACTAGTTAAAAACTTTGTGTATCTTTATTATTTTATATTTTAATCCAGTTTAGTTTTTTTGACTGTGGTACAGAGTTGAAGACTAGAGTGGAGGCAGGATGCAACAGCAGGAGAGACGCTCAGGAGAAGAGAGTCAGCTAAGGTGAAGGGAAAGGTTTACAGGACGGTTAGAGGAGGACAGGAGGATTAGAGACACTAGGAATAGGTAGAAGACAGGAGACAGAGCTGGAGGTGGAGGAAGTTAAAGATGCTGAGATTCTCTTTGGGAGAAACACGGATGGACAAGATCGGGAATGAGGTGATTAGAGGGACAACACAGACAGGAAGGTTTGGAGAAAAAGCTAGAGAAGACAGATTGAGATGGTTTGGACATGTTCAGAGGAGGGACAGTGGATACATTGGTATCAGTGGATACAAATTGTAACAAAACAACACAGTGGGCCTGTACTGCATAGTAACTAGTGGCAGAGGCACGTACGATAGGATAGCAATAAAAAACAATTGTCTCCAATTGGAGCTATATTTATTTCAGAATGCTACAGTAGTACCCTTATTTTTCTTAAAATAAATAAAATAAAATAAAAACTTTTAAGGCAATTATGAATATGGTTTTGTGTTTTGATACATGTCCAAGTGAATGTCAAAAAAGGCTTTTATATAAACAACGTCGTCTTCAGCCTAATATTCCACCAGTAGCATCAAAACACAGCAAAAGCTCCATCACATTCTGGACCAATGTGACCCCAGTTCAATTCCAAGCACAAATACCAATAAAGTCCTTATTTTTTATAGCTATCCTGTTCTACCTTTGCCTGTGCCACACAGGTAACTCAGCGGTTTTGGCCCTGGGTGTTGTTATTTTACAATTTGTGAAAGTATTAACGTTGGCAAACCTGAAAAAGCAGACCAGCTAATTCAAGACTGAATTTATTAGTTACCTGCGCACCAAACAACTCATTTTACAGAGTCTACACTTAAGCTTAAAAATTTAAAGGAATTTTAAGTAGAATTTCTCTTTTGGCAAATAATATTTAATATCCACGTTATGCGATACGTCGACATCTGGGTAACCTGACTTACCTCGAGGTCTGGAGGCAATTGGGGTCACTATTCCAGGACAGGGATGTTTTTACACGATTATGTGCATTTTAAGCACATTTGATACTGTATGTATTAAACAGTAGGTTTTGTGAGAGGAACGGCTATGAGGGGAAAAAAAAATGTACGTTTGGACAATGTCAGATTGAAGGTTTCTGTTCTGTGTTTCAGTTTGCGCGTGGAGTAAGGCTTTTGTTCGGGTCCTTTAACTGGAATATGAAAACGGCAGGACTAAGTGATCTAATTCCTCATTAGAAAATGAATAAATAATTGTTCAATGTTGAGCTGAAGAGGGGAAAAAAAAGGCCTGTTCTTGACTGAAGTCCTCCAAGTGTGTTTAAGTGTGTGTGCAGCCTATCCATGGAGGTTATTCTGCCGCTGGGAGTCAGAGAGGTGGAAAGGAAAGCACAGACATACTTAAAAGTCTGTGTAGCGTGACTCCTGGCTGCGTCTGGACGATGCATTCAAATGCAATATTTACTTTTTACTGCACCTTTCTCAAACTCTCAGAAAGTCCCATTTGATAATCAGAGGAAAAGGAACTTCAGAAAAACCCCAAGGTGGCACCCAGCTCAACTGGAGTTGGGGAAAATTGGGAATGAATTAAAAAAATAGTGATAACTCGTGATCATTGCCCCCCCAAAAAAAATCTCTGAGTACAGATTGAAATTCCAAAGCGAGAGCCTGAATGGTAACAGATGAGTGGTGGGCACTTAATTGTAAAATAAGAAGCGGGACAGTGAACATGATGAGGCCTAACTGCGATTCCTGGAAAAACTGACAGTCTCTTCCAGCCATTAATCTAAACTGATGGGTCGTGTAATGGAAATTGTTACTTTTACTTTTAACATTCAACAATAATAGCATCGAGTGTTTATGTCAAAGTAAAAATGAATGAGAAAACATGTTCTGAGGCAGTGGTTCCCAACCACTGGGCCGGGGACCGGTACCGGTCCGCGGGTGAATTGGTGCCTGGCCGCAGAGAAATATTGTTTCCTTTTGGCCCCATCTGTCCATTAATTCCACTTGATCCATACCCATATCAACAAAAGAACTGACCAATAGAATGGCTAGGATTCCATCATCAATAATACAACTATATTTAATTTAAAAATATTCCTAATACGGGACTGGTAGCAGATAATTATAGGCTGTGTGCTCTTGAGAAATCCTTGTGTCCAGGCGCAGTTAATTTGGGTAGGAAGATTTTATAGGGAGGACAATGTTTCAGAACACCAGAAATTTCATTTTATTTAGGGGTATTTGTCTGCCACAACTTAATGACCAATCCCTGAAAATAGTACAAGACATTTAATTGGTGCATGGTGCAAAAAAGTTTGAGGAACCCTGATCTAAGGGATCAGATTGGACAGTTATTACAGTTTTTCTGTTGATTTGTTGTTTTTTTTCTACCGTTGTCAGTGCAGCTGTACTTAGCTCAGACGTTATGGACTTCTGACGCATCAGCATTTCTGCATAATAAAAAGTCTACACTTGTTCACTATGATTATGGTGCAGGTCGAAAGTGTAACATACTCTGTCTGGCAGCTACCGCAGATCTTTACAGATCAACATGAGACAGCGGCCGTAGTAAACACGGCCGTGTTGTCGATCCACTATTATGAATTACGTGGCTTCTCCCCACTTCAAACTCCACTGCCGCCGTGTTTGTTTTTCTCTAGTCTCTCTCATGAATTACAAACGGAGAGGGGTAATTTTCTCCTTAAGCCTGCGCGATGGGCCTAACTGCTCTTCTCTTCACACTCCTCACACTCAGGAGGGAAAACGCATGCCGGTATTTGGGTTTCGGCGTGGTGGCGAAACAGTAGGGTTCTAACAGGGGTGTTTGGTGTCAGGGTCTGCTCTGTATCCCTGTGTTTGTTTGAGCCTGTCAAAGTGTGTGCAGGGAGCTGTGCTCCGGTGTCTACTTAGTGACTCAACCCTCCCCCCATGTGAACATGATTTAAATGCCTGGACCTGATTTGAAACCTCTGAATTAGTCTATTGTTCCTGTGATGAAGTAAAGGTGCAGGGAGATGGTTGCTGCAGCCAAGTCGGTCCGTTTATTTGGGTCCAAAATGGACAACTTCACGACTGCTTATTGAGGAGGATTGGGTCGGAACATGGTTTGCAAGAGCATCTTACCGCGGAGCAGTCCAGGGCTGCAGCCTGACATTAACACTTGTAACGTCTTGATGTTCCTCAGACAGTAGACCTATGATATTAATGATCATTTTTGAAGCCATATATGGATGGATGGATGGACAGCCATGATGTATGGCGTAGACACAAGGAATAGGCAGAAGACAGGAGGCGGAGGAGTTTAAGATGCTGAGATTCTCTTTAGGAGAGACAAGGATGGACAGGATCAGGAATGAGGTGATTGGAGGGACAACACAGACAGGAACGTTTGGAGAAAAAGCTGGAGAACACAGATTGAGATGGTTTGGACATGTTCAGAGGAGGGACAGTGGATACATAGGTAGAAGAATGATCCTGGAGATGGAGCTACCAGGTAGGAGATTGATGGATGCAGTGAGGGAGGACATGGAGGTAGTTGGATGAAGATACAGAGGACAGGGTGAGATAGAAAATGCTGACTCACCGTGGTAACCCCTGAAAAAGGGAAGAAGAAGATATAAATTTATGATAGTTGTGGGAAAAAACATCTTAAGGCTCTTTCTCTCTTTTTTTTTTTTACTAGATGGTTTTTTGAGACTCGACTGTCATCAGTTCCTGCAGATGTGTTTGCCAACATGGTCAACATCACAAGGATGTAAGTAGCAAGTGTATATTGAACATAGTATATTGTATTATTAATATATATTTAGGTTTTGGTCTTGTTTTTTTTTTTATTTGCCTGCCACACATGATGACAATCTCTCTGTTCAGTCTCACCATCGGCCCCTAATCACAGCTGGAAACGCTAATGCACTCTTTCATCAGGAATGTTGGTCCTTGAACCGCAGAGGGGCCTGGACAGAGGAGCCGACTGCCGTCTCCCTGTAGACTTAAAACCCACTCGCGGACAGATCTAGAGTTGTGCGTGAAGAGACATGGAAGTGGATAACCTGTTGTGTTCCTTCAGGTTCCACTGAACCTACGGAATGTTCCAAAAAAAAATAAAAAATCATAGGCAAGATACAAATCCAGCGAATAGTCACTTTTCGTGGTGAGCCTGATCTAGTGCTTAGTTCAGAGTTTATTTTAGAAGCAGACATGTATCCAAGTAATAACAAATGAGAGTGAGACTGATGACTTGAAAATGTATATGCGCGGCACATACCTTTAAAATTGCTCCAGACTTTGGGGGACTTGAAAGACAAGGTGGGTTCACGGATCCAGGAAGTAGTTGAAGGATTGAAGATGATTTTAGGAACCACGTAGTTAGGACTGTTGAGCTCAGGTGTTAGATTCCAAGTCTTTCTTGGAAAGAAAGACAGTATTAATAAAAAAAAGGCAGTATAAATAATAAATTGTAATAATAATAATGTTTTATCCATGTTTTTAGATACATAGGGGTGGATATAAGCCTGCAGAGACTGGAGAGGCACTCATTCCACAGCCTGAAGAAAATCGACCACATGTGAGTAAAGGCAGAAAAAAAGACTTTCGTTGGTTTTCATTGATTAAACTGTTCCATTTTGTCTCTGTGGAGAAAATTGCCTAATTCTGAATGGGGCCTGCTGCAAATTATAGTGTGGGAAAAAGGCCAATTACATAAGCTTTTATCACCGCAGCACATCACTTACACAACCTCATCAGAATGATAAGTTAATAGCTGCTTGGCCAGGAGAAAAAAGTTACATCACAGCGGAGTTGATAGGAATCTATTATTATTAATAGGAAGGAGCGTTAAAATGTCAGAATCCGTCCCCGGTGCTATCTGTCCTCCATTTACCCCCATCCATAACACAGCAACGGTGAGAGTCACTTTACTGAGCCTTTAAACCCAAGGCCGTCAGTTCTGAGTTATCATCATTCACTGTTTGTTAATGTTCAACCCACTGTACATATTAAAGTCTCTCAAACTTCTAATAACGTGTGATTAAATGGCAGCTACACTTTAAAGATGGCAGCTGTACTTTTCAGTCAGTACTCTGTCATCGCTGATATCAAAATACAGGTTCGGGTCCACGTTCAGGTAGTGTTTTTTGGATAGATAGATAGCTAGATAGATAGATAGATAGGTAGGTAGGTAGGTAGGTAGGTAGATAGATAGATAGATAGATAGATAGATAGATAGATAGATCCATAACACAGCAACGGTGAGAGTCACTTTACTGAGCCTTTAAACCCAAGGCCGTCAGTTCTGAGTTATCATCATTCACTGTTTGTTAATGTTCAACCCACTGTACATATTAAAGTCTCTCAAACTTCTAATAACTTGTGATTAAATGGCAGCCACACTTTAAAGATGGCAGCTGTACTTTTCAGTCAGTACTCTGTCATCGCTGATATCAAAATACAGGTTCGGGTCCACGTTCAGGATAGATAGATAGCTAGTTTTTGGATAGATAGATAGCTAGATAGATAGATAGATAGGTAGGTAGGTAGGTAGGTAGGTAAGTAGGTAGATAGATAGATAGATAGATAGATAGATAGATAGATAGATAGATAGATAGATAGATAGATAGATTTTAGATTTTAAATATGGTACTTTATTAACACAATCCAGGAAAAAACAGAGGTCATCCAGTCAGCAGCATAAAAAAACAACCAGTGTGGCTGTCGCACGCTCTACTGACATGAATCCAAGACACTTTAGATAGATAGATAGATAGATAGATAGATAGATAGATAGATAGATAGATAGATAGATAGATAGATAGATAACTCGGTAAATGGATAGATAGGTTGGTAAGTCAGTCGGTACATAGATTGATGGGTAGGAAGGTAGGTAGGATAGGTAGGTACTTAGGTAGGTAGATAGATAGGTAGGTGGATGGATGGATGGATAGATTATTACATTTGTTATAATAAGTAGGTAGGTGAGATTAGATCAGATTGGATAAAACTAGATGGATGGATGGATGGATGGATAGATATCATCAGTTAAACTGCTCTCCTTTACTAAACATAGCCCTGGCGTGACTAAAATGACTAAAATGTAGTATTTAATTATATAAATCTTTTCATATTTTGGGATAGTATGACCAGCCAAAGTGTCCTTACCCTAAAGTAGGACCACACACAGAATTGAAAAATTCTGAATTCCATTCTATTTCTGATACTCAGATTCGGGATAACGACCAAGGTCCACTCCCAGACTTCCTCTGACCAGACCAAAATTCTCTGTTAGCATCAGTGAGTTCATGTAACAAAAGGCCAGAACGCGCACCACTAGAGAAATAAAAAGTAAACGATACAGCGGCGTTCAGCCCAGTGTAAACACACCATTAAGAATATAATAGACTCGAACTCTCACTGATATCTTGACCTCTTTGTTACACAACATCATGTCCAACAACATTATCATCCAGACAAATTAACACGTGTTTTGACTTTCCACTTTTCCAGTGAAATACGGAACGTCAAGACTTTAACCTATGTAGACCCAGAAGCCTTTAAGGACCTTCCCAACCTTAAATACCTGTGAGTATTTTCTCCTTTTCTTAACAGGCAGTGAGGAGCCCTTACTGACGACATGGCGGCAACAGACGCAACATCTATAAATCTTAAATCTGGCAGGAATTTAAACATTGTGATCTATTCATAGAGTTAAGTGTGTCGGTACGGGCAAGAGTGACTCACGATTAAATTGAGTTTAATGCAGTCACACAGTCTGTTTAGGAAATAGACGGAAAGCACTTGGCCCGAGAAAGAAAGTTGTCAATCTTCTGTGGATTTTTGTCTTTGGTAAATAAATAGAAGCCGTTGTTTCCTTTCATAACATGGAGATTTATTGGTTTAGACTGGTGTTAGTTTTAGAGTAGTGTTTTACTAGAGTGTACAAGTCGCTTTTACTTAAGTTTTTTTAATATTTTTTTTCATATAAACGCTGCCATTGTAATCCCTGCAGTTATATAAATACGTGCAAATAAAGTAATTCTTTTATTGCCTTGTCAGTCAGATTCAGGGTTTACTTCTCTGTTTCATAATTTTTTTTACCAATGTATTATTTCTGCATGATACACAGGAAACGGTTCGTTTTGTGATTAATTATGAAAATGTCAAGTAAATAAAAATAATCTCACATTGTCTTAAGATAGTGCAATGTATTTATTGAAGTTACAAGTATGCATTCTTGGTGTGTAGTTAAAAATATTAAGTTAAATCAGCAATATGAACTTTATTACAAGGAAAAGTCTTTATAGCTCTCTTGGGCCACACAGAAATGCTTTGTGCGCCACATTTGGCCTGCAAGCCTTGAGTTTGATGCATGTTTGAAATTACATTACGCAACATACTGTTGAAAATCTATTTCTTTTACCCTGAATCAGGGGTCTCAAACTCAAGTAAGAAAAAAATAATAAAAAATCAGTTTCCCATAGACTCTGTGTAATACAACACTGAACCAGAAGAACTGTAGGATTTACAATAAATCGTGGAGAACAAATCCATAAAATATAATATTATTAATTCAACTTTCATCATGCTGGGGCCTGCAAAACATTGCTCCACGGGCTGCAAATGGCCCACGGGCCACGAGTTTGAGACCCCTGCTGTAGATGTTTGCTATCACTGGTATGTACTATATTGAGTTTCTGTTATTTTTTTATCTGTCTGCTGCTCAGGGGGATTTTTAACACTGGCCTTACGTTCTTTCCTGATTTGGGTAATATTCAATCCCTTGACATGAACTTCATTTTGTAAGTTTTACTCCAATTTTGCAACTTTTGCCAGAAATAAAAACATATGAAATGTATAGAGTATATTCCCAACAAGGCTCTTCATTCTAGTCTGTGCCTTCACTTGCAGAGAAATGGTCGATCATCCCTACATCACTGAAATCCCAGCCAACTCCTTTTGCGGAATCACCAATGATGTGCTAACACTGTAAGTTAAGAGGCCAGGATTGTATACATACATAAGATACATAAAATATACACTTATCACTTGTAGTGTAATGCAAAGTAAACTATCTGCTTTGTTGGTGTAGCATGCTGTATGGAAATGGCTTCAGAGAAATCCAACATCATGCCTTCAATGGGACCAGGCTGGATCAAGTGTAGGTTGTCAAAAACTTTATATTTTTTTTGCGGTATTATTCAGTGTAATGTTGTTTTTTTCCTAAGAACTTTAGACTATGTGAGTGTAAAAGTACTCTGGTAACCAGGTGTATTTCTTAGCCTGAAACCCAACTGCATGCATCAGTGGCTCTACAGCGTAGCAGAGTGTTTCGCTTTTTATTTAAGCACTCATTTTTACTAATGAGGCTGTTTGTACTACCTGCATGATACTCTCACTGGGGTTTGACAACCAGTTCTTTGCCACTGCTTTTGCCATGTCAAAGAAAAGGTCTTTATTGAGAAATATTTACTGGAAACAGACACAGAACTGAAGCACTTTCACTCTCCAACAACTGAAATCAGTCCATTTTACCGTTTGGACGTTCCACTTATTTGGACACTTTCTCTCAGCAGTCTATTACTAAATACACACTATAAGCAGGGGGCACAACCAAGCGAAACTGTACCAACGAACATATGATGAACTTCTGTGTGTTGATTGTAAATTAGGAATTTACTCACTTTAAATCTATTTAGTTGAAGACAATGCTGATATACACACAGGAATTGAAGAAATACAGGAAAATCCCTTTTTATAGTATCTGCTGCCACCTAGTGGAACATCATTGAATTGTTAATTCAGCAAAACAAATAATTGACAGTTGGAATGCAGCACATGTATAGAGCTTGTATTCATTTATTTTTTTTAAATTTTACCTTTGATTTTAAGGGAAATATTTACTTACGTGTATTACTCGGTTTTTATTAACCTTTTAAGACACAATAAGGTTTTGTATATGTATATGTTTTTCCCCTCAGGTCAAACCATTCCCCACATCTGGCAGGTTTTTTTCCTTTACTCAACGTTTTGCTACAAAAGCAACGGTATCACAGCTGTGTCTTGGTGGACCCTTCTCAAATGTGCTAAAAAAAAAGAGGGGATTAAGCTCTATATTTGATTAGTAAGCTGGATTTCTCATAGAGAAATATATTTCCAAAAGTAGGATTCAAGGAGTGGGTATTGAGGATGTAGCAATCTTCCAAGTATTTATTGACATTGTAGTCTTGATTTCATACTTTTTTCACTGGATAAGTTGTTACTCAGAGCGAGGTCGATGGGTAAGAGGTGTTTTCTTTCATTATGTATTTTCTTGTCATCCCTCGTTCATGGTTCCTACACATTTCAGGATATGAGGCATTAACAATAAAATTATTCAAATCTTCTCTTTTCAAAACTTCTCCATGAAGCCCAGACCCTTATGAGAGTCTCATTAAGCCACTGGTCTGTGACTAGTGAGTCTTACCACATGGGTGTTTATGTTGGCACCTGAACTGCTCCGAGGGGAAAACTGATCCCAGCGCAGCTTGCCTAAGAAAAACACATCCCTCACAAGTCTATTTTCCTTATTAGAATTAGGAATTAGGGGGATGTGTAGTGAGGGAGCAGTATGTTCAAGGAGTATGCCATCCTGAAGGCAAACTATCAACGGCATGAGTGAGACCTTCTGTAATGTTTCATCCAAGACAAGAGAAAACACCGAAATGTGCAGCAAAGGAAAATATTATGCCTTGTCTCGTGCCCTGATGATCCGGTTGAAATGCGAAGGACAATTTTTCTTCACAGACACTAAACTTGTGCTTTTCTTGCCCCAGCGACCTCCACAGGAATAAATACTTGACCAAGATGGATGAAAGCGCCTTCGCGGGGGCCATCTGTGGCCCCATGTTGCTGTGAGTACCTGAGTTATAAACAATACCCTCTGTTTTTGTCTACTGATATATTAGGAAAAAATTTTATTTATCTGTAAAAACCACTGTTGAAATGAGCTGCAATGCTGCCACCCAGTGACTTTCAATGTCATATACAACTGTTTATCCCCCCAACTATTTTCGGGCACATTTATCGAAATCCAGGCATTGCATCCTGGAGTTTGTATTATTCGGCGCATATCACAGATATTACACTAATATGTTAATATTGAGCTAATAATATCAGACATCTGTAAAATACAAAACCAGGCTCTAGGGGGCACTAACCATTGTTTTTAAGGGTTACATCAGGAAGGGCATCCGGCGTAAAATCTGAATCAAAATCATTTCTGAATCCAAAACCGCCCGATACCAATAAGCCTGGTAAAAAATGTTATTTATCTGTAAAAACCACTGGTGAAATGAGCTGCAATGCTGCCACCCAGTGACTTTCAATGTCATATACAACTGTTTATCCCCCCAACTATTTTCGGGCACATTTATCGAAATCCAGGCATTGCATCCTGGAGTTTGTATTATTCGGCGCATATCACAGATATTACACTAATATGTTAATATTGAGCTAATAATATCAGACATCTGTAAAATACAAAACCAGGCTCTAGGGGGCACTAGCCGTTGTTTTTAAGGGTTACATCAGGAAGGGCATCCGGCGTAAAACTTTGGCCAAGTCAAAGATGTGAGAAAACGAATGATTTCCATAACGGATCGGTCGCAGCCCGGGTTAACAACGGCCGCCGACAGTGCTGTTAACGTGCACGTTACTGTTGGAAATTGGACTACGGTTGGTTGAAGACTAAAAAAGAAGAAGGATAAACTAAAAGCATATCTCTGTAAGATGTTGATTAATGTTCCAATCAAGCCACTAGGGGTATGAGTCTTCCCCCTCTGTTCAATTAAAGAAAATGTCCCGAGTGAGGTCACATCCTCCAGGTCATGAGCTAAACATCTAGGAATTATAAATTGAGACCAACGCTCCGAGGGTCTCAGCGGAGGTTGCTTAACTTTTCGTGCCTCAAGGGGAGAAAGAGAGGTGGACAAATAAGTGAGAACAATTAAAAGAGAACAATTGAGTTGTGTTTGCTTAACAAGATTATTCATGGACAGAAAAAATAGTTGACCTCAGTCGGATCCCCGATGGTGTCCAGTGTCTCTTTAAAGACAACGGAATTACGCAGGATGTTGGTGAGACTGATGATCCACGACATGTCTGCGTCCCAGTCAAGCTCTGGCTTTGGCTTTGACGAGACAGAGCAATACCACATGTAATTGCTTAAAGATGAAGTGGTAAGGAGCTGGCTCTGGGACACAGTTGAAGAATGTTGTCTAATCTGTGAGTTCTGGTGATGGTGATATTATGTCTGAGAGCTATTCGGTGGTGACTGCCTGCTGTTTCATTTAGACAGATGAGATGTTATTGCTCAAGTACTCGTGGCGTGACTGCTGTGGGACTGTATAACAGCAGAGTGCTGGACATTGTCTGACTTTCTTTGGTAATATTCTGTCCTTAAGAGATGTCTCGCAGACGGCCATCAGATCCCTGCCTACCGTGGGTTTGGATTCTCTCAGAGAACTGAAGGCACGCAACACCTGGGCCCTGAAGAAACTGCCTCCCATCAGAACGTTCAAGCACCTGGCCATCGCGGATCTGACCTACCCCAGTCACTGTTGCGGCTTCAAGAACTTCAAAAAGAAAAAAGGGTAGGCTTTTTGTCGCAAAAATAGGCTGAAGTAGTAGAAGGTGCTATGCTTCTGATCGGCCATATATCTTTGCGTGTACATTTTTCCAGTTTTTGGGAATACAACATCTGTAACCTGACGGCTCTTCACGAGCAGCTACACAAACGTTCAGTCGCACCCCTGCTCATGCCGTTGTTCCAAGACGGCAATGCTGTTGAAAGGGTCCCGGAGTCTATCGTTGAGTTGAGCGACGAAGGTGGAAGGGAGTCACAGCAGGATGGGAGGAGCGGCGACTTCCATGGCAGTCTTTATTACCACGCCTACTTTGGGGGACAGCTGGAGGAGCACGTGGGTTTCGGAGAAACCCTTAAGAATGCCCAGGAGGACACCAGCCAAGATTTTGACAGTCGTTACGATTATGTGGTGTGCGAAGAGGGAGTGGAGGTGGCGTGTTCACCCATCCCCGATGAGTTCAATCCTTGCGAGGACATAATGGGTTTTGGCTTCCTCAGAGTGTCTGTGTGGTTTGTGAGTCTACTGGCCATTCTGGGAAACGTGGTGGTTCTTCTGGTGCTGCTCACCAGCCATTACAAGCTCTCAGTCTCCCGCTTCCTCATGTGTCACCTCGCCTTTGCCGATCTCTGCATGGGGATTTACCTGCTGCTCGTCGCTTCTGTTGACGTCCACACCCGAGCTGAGTACTTCAACCACGCCATAGACTGGCAGACAGGTCCCGGTTGTGGACTAGCAGGTTTTTTCACGGTGTTTGCCAGCGAACTGTCCGTCTACACGTTGACGGTCATCACTCTGGAGAGATGGTACGCCATAACTTTCGCCATGAGGCTGGATCGCAAGCTGCGTCTCCACCATGCTGCCGCTGTGATGCTGGGTGGCTGGGTCTTCTGCCTGGTCATGGCACTGCTGCCTCTCATCGGGGTCAGCAGTTATCAACGGGTAAGTATTTGTCTGCCGATGGACACGCAGACGACGGTGGCCCAGGTCTACATCCTGTCTGTGCTGCTTCTCAACATCCTAGCCTTCCTCGTCATCTGCGCCTGCTACATCAAGATCTACTGCGCTGTGCACAACCCGCACTACCACTCTGGGTCAAAGGATACAAACATTGCCAAACGCATGGCCGTCCTTATTTTTACTGACTTCCTTTGCATGGCACCCATATCCTTTTACGCCATGTCGGCGGCATTGAATCGCCCCCTCATTACTGTCTCGAACTCCAAGATTTTATTGGTGCTTTTCTACCCTCTCAACTCCTGCGCCAACCCTTTCCTGTATGCCATCTTCACGAAAGCCTTCAGAGGCGACGTGTTCATCCTCCTCAGCAAGGTGGGCCTATGTCAGCAGCGAGCCCAGCTGTTCAGAGGCCAGACGGTCTCGTCGAAAGGAAGTAGCGGGTCATCGCAGGTTCGTAAAATGAGGAAAGGAGGAAGCACAGGGCAGGAGGAGATGACCGTTCACCTGAGGAAATCCTCGGGACAAAACTGTCTCCAACCTGGTGGGCGGCAGACAGACGGTGAAGAGAGCCAGGGACTGAAGACGTGAGCCATGTACCAAATCAAAGCAGCTAGAAAAAAGAGAGGACAGACAGCTGTATGGTGGACATCTGTTGGGGACGTTGACAGATTAATACTGTGTTCTGTATGTGATTGAAAATGATTTTGTGTTTTCTCTTGTTGGGAAAATTATGAGTAGATTAAATATAAACTTAATTTAATCTTTAATAAACACGCTGCATAATAAAGACACTATATTTAAAAATTACATAATCAATAAGAAAAAATATGTATAATATAATTAAAGTGTGCGTCTAAGTCAGCCCCAGCACAGATGTTCTAAAGATGTTTTTCAAAGTGCAAAATTTTGTTTGTTTTCCAGACTAAAAGTCGCACCAGAATATAAGCTCCAGATCTCGTGCCCTCTAGTGGCAGTGGGAAATTAACAAACACTTGTAACAATGACTTGTATATATTAACGTACAGGTTGCATCTGAGTATAAGCAAACCGAGCCAAAATGTGCAACGTATAGTCCAGAAAATATGGTAGTTACTGTTTGAATTAAATAAATTTATTATAAAATATATTGAAATATTTTTGAAGAGTTTTTGTGAAATGTAATTCTGCGATTATGTTCATCAGGTGCCCCAAGGGATCATGTGATCCAACGACAAACGTAAACACGAAGCATATTTGAAATATTAGCATTTCGCTACAAATTACTGGCAGGAATGATAATCATCGTATGCCACTGGTCCGGAATGTCGTGGTTGTTTTTCTAGCCGAGACGTGAGATTTTTCCAGTTTTTTTATAACGGAAACAACTGACTTAAACAATCACCACAGCAAGTGAGGGCCCTGGATCAAATGAAGCCGAGACCTGTTTGAGATATGGAGCTATTATCAGGTTAAGGACACCTCTGGACGGCGGCGGCTTCACATCTGGTTGGCATTTGCACGTGCCTTCCAGGAACAGAGACCATTTAAAGTTTCGTTCAAAACAACTTGCCCCGGGTCGGCTCACTCCATCACGGAAAATATAGCACAACGCGTCTTAATCTATATAACTTCTCTCTTTTTTTTCAGCCAATCAGTGAGGCTGAGTGGCTAAAAACCTCAAAACTGGAAGTTCTTTCTTTAAAATGGAATTGTAAAAATTAAAAGCGGCATATGCTCACAGTGTTCCAGGGGACTAACAGGGCATCATTTTTATTCCATAGCCCAGTGTCCATCGCTTCCAGTCACTCATTACCAACAATCCATCGCGGGCTCTTCAAATGCTGAGCCGACAGCGCCGGGGCATGATGTGCCTGGCTGCGTCTGTAAGTACCATTTCCTCCCCGTGCCAGTTAATGTTAACTCAGAGTTTTTGCTCGTTCCATGAGTATGTGCACGTCAAGGCAAATAAAAATCACCGCTCCACACCGAGGGCCGGGGCGAATACAAACAAACCCAGAGAGGAGACACTCGCACTTTTAAGCAATCATTAGGTGTTTTCCGAAAACCATCGGTGTTTGACGGAGGTAGAGTAAGGCTAATGCAGAGAGGAGATAGACAGGAGGCCTGGGCGAAGGGCTAGACGAGATTTATTTTGACAAGATTTCAGGAATGCCAGATAAAAAATCCTCCTGGAGTTTCAGGTAAACACACTGAAGCACCTTTCTCAGCAGATTAGGTGAAGAAGGATCATGGAAACGCGAAGAAAAAAGTTTTCGGGAGCCACAGAAAAGGCTTTGGGGACAAGTCCAACAACGAAAGTCTCTGCTCTTGTGACCGGGTCAGTAAGTCTCTTGAAAAGTCATGTCCTCTTAGAGAACACTCTCCAGTCAGGGCTTGAACGAACTGAAGTAGTTGATAAGATACAAGGGTTTGTTTGTACAGGTTCTCGGTCGGTCACAACCCCATGTAGTGTCTCCCGAAATTCACATATAGTTGCCTGAAAAACCAAGACGAAACATGTTGGGAACCAGCGTTCTAAATGTTAAATGTCTCTAAAACCCCAAAAGTGATGTTTTTTGGTTATATGACAACTTCTTCACGCTGCGTCTAAGCTAGCAGACACCTTCGCACTTAACCAAAAAAAAAAACATGAAAGAGTCGTGATGAGGATTTCTAGCAATTGCATCACTTGGTGTGAGCGAGTATCTGAATCTGTTAACGTTGTAACTTTGACAGGGTTTATGAGTCAATCTGCGGACTACACACTTTTTTTTTTTTTTTTTTTACCAGGGCAGACATTTTAACTGGTTCATCACCTCTGTGTTATTATTGTGAAAAGCATTTATTTATTTCAAGAGTCTAAAATTATTATAATTCAATTTTCCAAGATTTGTTTAGATGCTTTCATAAGACACACAGAATTGCAGTGAATTGAGGGATTGTATGTTCGCTAATATTGGCGGATTTATATTAAGACGATAAGTATGTATGTAAGAATCATTATTGCTTTTTGTTCCAGTTAAAAAAAATTGACAACGCAATGTCTGGGCTTTGCTTTTAATTTTGGGGGTAAAAAGTGAAATCAGTAGATGGCAGCATTGCAGCTAATTTTTCAATATATTTCAATAACCAAGGATTTGTGTAGTATGTAGGCTAGTGCCAGAAGACAGTGGGAGAGTGAAAAAACATTTGTCCACTAGAGGGATGCATGGCAGAAAATAGTTATAATGTTAAGTCTGTGAATCACCATGACACTAATGTTCCATTTTATTTGTCACCCCCCATGAGGGGGAAACACACTTTTTACAATTAGTGTACATCAGTGAATTGTTTTGATAAAAAAAAGGGCCAACTAGCTAAACAGTTACGCAAATGTAATAGAATCATTTTGTCGTAACAGGTTTGTCCTCACAGCAAAGGCAAGGCAGGTTATGCCACTGCTGAAAAACAGGCAGCTTGATTGGCAGCCAGTCAGCAGTCATGTCATAGCTAGACATCTCCGGAGCCTCGTTATGAGACCCATTAGCAGCGGCGAGTCATACTGTATTCTAGTGTTGGCGTGAATAGGCGTACTGTAGGTAGAGGGCCAGCTTCATCGGAGTTACATTCTTTCACAACTAGGTCTGTTCGATGTGAAGTGAGCCGAGCTGTAATAGCTTCAAAAGTGGTCACGTAAAAAAAAATAATAATTGCTGATTGGACTTTAATCCCAGACAGCACCGTTATCTTATAATTACCCACAAGGAAATATGCAGGGATTGTATCAGTTTAGATTGGAATTGAAAGAGGAAAACGCCCATCCTGTTCAAACCCCAACTGCCATTCGGGTGCTGGGTTACACTGCTGAAACGGAGCAACTGAAGACTAGACTGGGAATTCTGGGTTCTGTTGATGTTACGACAGGTAAATGGGCCCAGAATGTTTCAAATACAGGGATTGGGGCTCACGTCTCGGTGTCCAGAAGAAAATTTCAAAGACATTACATTGCGTTAAGAACAAGACAACCTTACTTTTAGGTAAATGTTGAACTCCCTACGGCATCAGTACAAGTTTAAACATCAGTAAATTCTGAATTCCTTTCGTTACTTTGCTGAGAGAAAAATCAATGTGCATTAAAAATCTTAATCCGACTCCTATTCTTCCAGGAAGACATTGTGCTCATGAAACCTTCTACTGCTGGAGGATTATTGTGTTTCCTAAAACTGGGGTGCTTTAATTAATCCACTTTTTGACGTTTGATGAAAAGGTCAAATGCAATTAAACAGGTGCAACAACAACTATAACACAAAAATAACCAGAACCGCCCCAATAGGTTATAGGATTATTAATTCATTACTTGTTTTAATTAATCTATTTAAGCCTTTTTTAAACATTTAATAAAGTTTGAAGTCCAAAAACAACAAACTGCGTTTCTTTGGTCTTTAGCCAAAGATAAGTTTTAGGTCGAATTTCAGTGAAAATTCAACACAAATATGCATAGTACATGTCAGTGTGTACTTTTTGGTTACTTTAAACACACACAGATATATACATATACAGTATATATATATACACACACACACACACACATACATATATATACACACACATATATATATATACACACATATATATACATACACACATATATATATACATACACACATATATACACATGTATATGTACATATATATACATATATATGTACATATATGTACATATATGTGTGTATATATATATATATATGTAAATATTGCATGTTTAGTGAACACGATAGAAACGGAGGTCACGTTATTCACAAAACATTGAGAATTTTGGAATCTAGTTATATGGGAAAGCACAGAAGGGAGGAACAAATAGAAATACATTGAAAGTGAACCATTTTAATAATGCATTATTTTGTAAGTATCAGAGCATTGGAGACTGTGGTGGAGAGGTGAAGAATTGAGTGGAGGCAGCATGGAACAGATGGAGATAAGTGTCAGGAGTGATTTGAAATAGAAGAGTCAGTAAAGGTGAAGGAAAAGGTTTACAGGACAGTGGTGAGACCAGCCATGATGGATGGAATAGAGACACAAGCAGAAGACAGGAGACAGGAGGCAAAGCTGGAGGTGGAGGAGTTAAAGATGCTGAGATTCTCTTAAAGAGAGACAAGGATGGACAGGATCAGGAATGAGGTGATTAGAGGGACAACACAGACAGGAAGGAGTGGAGAAAAAAGCTAGAGAAGACAGATTGAGATGGTTTGGACATGTTCAGAGGAGGGACAGTGGATACATTGGTAGAAGAATGATCCTAGATGGAGCTACCAGGTAGGAGACAAAGAGGAGATTGATGGATGCAGTGAAGATTGGACATAGTAGTCGGAGTAGAAGATACAAAAAACTTGGGGAGAGGGAAATCGTTGACCCTTGCAACTGAAAGAAGACCAAAAATATCTGAAAATAAAAAAGAAAAATCACTGTCTACTTTAGCAAGATGGATATTGAAAGGTAGAAAAGTGATCCCTGTGCTTCTGCTCCCTTGTTTACTGGAATATATACAACCAAATCGACACAAAAGTCAAAAAAACATACTTTATTTCAAATTTCTGCAACAGGGGCCACTAAAAACAAGCTGCAGTGACACACAGGCCCCAACACACATCGATAGAAAATATTCTTGCTTTTAAAAAAAAAAGACAACATAAAACCCCAGGAGAGTTATGGATGAGAAATTGGAACACATCACTGGGCAGCGTTACTCAGTGAACAGAAAAAAAGGAACACTTATTCATAAGAGCACAGTTTGGTGCGGCTTTCCGAACTTTTCTCCAAAAAAAAAAAAAAAAAACCCCAAACAAAAAGGTGACGTCAGGGTTATGCAGTGTGTGAAGAAAAGACTGCAGTGAGGACACACACATATTCTCTCACTCACACACACACACACACACTCACATCAACATGCACCACATGCCTATGCAGCCAATCACTGACTGACGTCCTGTGAAAACTGGAGAGGACAGAGCACGCCGTGGTCACTGACTAACAACACGCCGATCAACCTGACAGTGCAAAAATTTCCAGCTGAATACAGGAAAAGCTAAAACAAGAGGCAAGCAACAGGACAAACGTTCAGACGCTTTGTACAGTTCGTAAATGTCGGATTCTGTTCTTGTTTTTCGATTCGTCCATGTTCCGGAAAAAAAAAAAAAAAAGGCCAAACGAAGAAAAGGGACAACTAAAGAGGACTGCTTTTTCTGGTTTTCGCTCCAACTTCACACTCATTGCTTGAACGCTTAAAATATATTTATATATTTATATCTTAAAAAAATTACTTAAAAAAATAACAAACAGTTAATTACAAAAAAACACTC
Source organism: Paraplagusia blochii (assembly GCA_016785265.1). Classification (NCBI taxonomy): domain Eukaryota; kingdom Metazoa; phylum Chordata; class Actinopteri; order Pleuronectiformes; family Cynoglossidae; genus Paraplagusia; species Paraplagusia blochii. The sequence continues at coordinate 54,816 of JAFBJS010057698.1, forward strand.
TGAAAAAAAAAAAAAAAAAAAAAAGGCCAAACGAAGAAAAGGGACAACTAAAGAGGACTGCTTTTTCTGGATTTCCCTCCAACTTCACACTCATTGCTTGAACGCTTAAAATATATTTATATATTTATATCTTAAAAAAATTACTTAAAACAATATCAGACTGTTAATTACATAAAAACACTCTGGAGCGCCATCACACACTAGGGGACAAAATTACAATCTAAGAACAAAAAAAAAAAAAAAAAGCCACAATTTCGATTCTGGTCGTACTAAAAGGCAGAAATCCTGACTGGTGGCACTACATTTATGCTTAAAAGCAAACGGGAGTCAGTCCAGTCAACCAACTACAGTGCATTTTGAAGGTGATTCTCAACTATGGGGGCAATAATGAACAACCACTGAGCCCCTGCATCAGGGCAAGTCACGTCGCCCTGGTCCACTACACCCGTACCATGTGAATGTGAATTTCAAGAGGAGGACGAAACCAAAAAAAAGGGAAAAAAAAATTGGTGAAATGATGATTAGCTCACAGGCTTTTCTTTTCCCTGCAAGTTTGACTCGTTGGACTTGGTCTATTTTACAGTTCCCTCACAGTCCTTTGGGCTTTGTCAGAGTTCTCAGAGACTCCGAGGATGATTTTTTTTTTTTTTTCCTGAAACGACTCTGGTCGCAGGATATGGAAGGGTACTGAAGAGTCTTGCTAATGTAGGAGGAGTTTCAGAGTTCCCGCTCCTGCTATTTTTTTTTGTGTCTTATTCACCATTCTGCATCACCGATGGCTTTGGAGAAGACATAGTCTCTCCCATTCAGGTTCATGATTCCATCTTTCAGATAGAATTTCCATTTGTTCTTACTTCTGTGAATCTGAGGAACAGAGAAAAAAATAAATAAATTCAGCAAATCTGTCAGCCACTGGATGGTCGTATCCGACCGAAGCTTGACTAACAACATTAGGACTCCAAGTCAGTTTTCCAGGTAGACAGAGTAGAAGTACAGTCAATTTCCAAGGGTCCAAAACCTGTATTTCTTCAGATTGGCAGTCAATGTCTTGTGCAGAAGCAAATGTCAAAGCGCGTCTTAGTTCAGCTTCCTTTCTTGGACATCGAATGATTTGCTTTAGCATTTTGTGGAATTTCATATACTTTCAATGAATGGAGGACTCTGTTAATTGTCAGAGGACAAGTTATACTCTTTGGGGGTAAGAGTAGACTGGATAAAGGCCGTTTGTGTGGAGACCAGGGTAAAAGATCGCTATCGTGAGTTGTGGCAAAGCCAGGGGAGAAGATTTAGGCTTACATAAAGGGTGGAAGTCTATACTATGTTAAGCAACATATGTTTATTAGAGAAAATATATATTTTAACATCACAGACACCACTGTGAATACAACAGTCAGAGAAGATCAGATCTTCCAATAGACTCACCTTGTCATATTGGCACACTACTACATTCTCTGTATCAAACAGCTCCTGGTCCTCTGCATCGCTCACATCATCACCACTGTTCAGTGGTTCCTGGAAGAGAGACACAGTAGAGACAGGTCTGTCATCTGTTGCTAGGAAGACAAACTGCGAGTCTTATGAATTGGAGTCTTCATTTCCTTTCAGGGGTTGCCACAGCACGTCAACAATTTCCATCACACCCTGTCCTTTGTATCTTCAACTCCCTCACTGCATCCATCAATCTCCTCTTTCTCTCCTACCTGGTAGCTCCATCTCTAGGATCATTCTCCTACCAATGTCTCCACTGTCCCTCCTCTGAACATGTCCAAAACATCTCAATCTGGCTTCTTCAGCTTTTCCTCCAAACCTTCCTGTCTGTGTTGTCCCTCTAATCACCACATTACTGATCCTGTCCATCCGTGTCTCTCCTAAAGAGAACCTCAGTATCTTTAACTCCTCCACCTCTGTCTCCTGTCTTCTGCCTATTCCTAGTGTCTCATAACTTTCATAAGTTTTCTGACTCTGCAGCTCAGTGTGTTCTTCGCAAACTCATAATGATGGAGTCATCATTAATGACATGACGGTGCCCACCTCCTCCACCTGCCCATCTTCCACCCCATCCTTGTCCTTCTCCTCCTCTTCATCCTCATCGTACTCCTCCTCGTCGTCGTCGTCCTCCGATGAGGTGTCTCCGGCCCCGTCCACCTGCAGCATCAGCGGGGGCTGCTGTGCCTGAGGCTGAGGTTGAGCCTGGGCCTGCTGCTGAACCTGGGGCTGCTGTTGGGCCTGTGGTGCAGTGGCACCCTGTACCTGCTGTACCTGCTGAACCAGAGTTGCTGCCGTCGCCGCTTGACCAGGCTGTGGCGCCGTAGCTGCTGCCTGCATCACCTAATGGAAAGGAATAGGAGGGTGAGTTTGCAGGCACTTTTGTCATTGCCGACTATGGAGGAAAACAACTAAAACATAAGAGTAAATGTATGATGACAGGGTAAAATATTTTTCAGTGAAATATATTAAATAAAAACATTAAAACCTAAAAAAGCTAACCTGTGTATTGCCTTGAAGTTTGTTGGAAGCCAGGACGATCTGCTGCGGCTGAATGATGACTCCTGTTTGCTGCGGCAGGGCTCCCTGCAGAGGAGTCAGCACCTGGACGCAGGACAAAGTCCACACTTAACAGCGTCCTTTAGATTTAGTCCAATCTTGTTAAATGTCAGAAAATGCTAAATCTCAATTACTGCGCTGTTTTCGTTGAAAACGGTGGCGGTGGCATGGTGGTAATTGGAATATTAAATTTCACTTAAGTCTGACAGTTTGAAACGGAATTATGGACAGAGGGGTCGCACTAAATGGTAGTTTAGGAAAAGTGATGTGGGCAGTTTTCCTGATTTCCCAGAATTACTTTGTGTTTTTCATGTTCTATTTTTTTTCTCTTAAACCACCATGTTTCCAAAGTTCTCGTGTTGCTCTACTGCCAGGAGAACCACAGATGCAGAGCACTAACGCTTCTCAGTAATGGACAAAGTTGTCAACTGATTTAAGTAAAAAAAATGGTAGAAGTGTTTTTTTCATTTTGTTGCTTTGTGTTGAAAAAAAAAAAATACTGTATACCATTTGTCAAGCTTTAGTTGTTCTTACAATGTGAATATTACATCATTTCTGCACATTACACAGATGCTTTTATCTAATGTGACTAAAGTGAAAAAGATCCAAATTACAGTTATTGCAGAGAAAACATAAAACAATAAAAATAAAAAAAATGAAAAAAAAAGCAAAGTAACTATAACTATAACAACGTGAAATGGATTTAAGATAAGGGCTAAGACAGGTGTCGGCCAACTGGGTAACGACATAAAAATAATTCTTAAAGGGTAAAATGCTCTGCGCTATACAGGTGTCAAACTCCGGCCTAGGGGCCAAATCTGGCCCGCAGTGTAATTATTTTGGTCGATGAGATAAAATCAAATGTGTACCGTAGTTGGCCCACCAGTATGTAGACCAGAGTAATCACAAAACAAACCAATTATAAACCTTGTTAGCTTGGCGGTTGGATTTAATTAGTTAGCCCACGATCCTGGGCTAAGATACGCTATAAACATATTTGCATTATTTTCGTTTTATTAAAAAAAAACTCTAAAATGAGTTGAGTTGAGTTAAAAGAAAAGAAAAAAAATACAAACCTGTTGTATGACAGGTGCCTGCACGCCACCAGGCTGCATCTGCTGCTGCAGCAGAATCGGCTGCTGCGGCTGCTGGATAATGTACTGAGCTCCGTTGGGGGCACGGACCACCTGCAAAATCTGGCCTGAGATGACAAAACAAATAGTAGACAGATAATTGACGAGGGCCCTTGGTTTACAGTTGTGGTCTCACCTCGGGTCTAAAACTTCTAAATTTGTTTTTATCACAACAGGAACTAGGTTCCCTAGGTTTGTTGCAACATCTTCTGGAAAGTTGTAAAAGCAGAAAAAAGTTCCTCTGTTTGTTCTTACCTTGGCTGGTGATGAGCTGTTGGTACGGTTGGACCCCCGGGGGCAAAGCAAGTGTTGCTGCGGTAGCTGCTGCACTCTAGAGGAGAGATGCAACATTGCAACCATCAGTGCTGGAATTGTTGTGAGAAGAACCCACCAACACAGCATATATCAATTGAAAATACTCAGTTAGCTCAGTCTGACACTAATGTTTCTCTGGAGGGATTTGTAAAATTTATGAAAACATTTTAAGCGCCAATATTCATAACTACTTAAGCTATTTGTTTCTTTGACTATCAAGCGATAAATATGTTAAAGACACTAAAAAGGGTTTTGAAGTTGAACAACGGCGCAGATGTTAGTCTTGGCACCAACAGATGGTTAACTCCACCATCTGTTTCCTAAGTCACATAAAAGAGCACTTACACTGCAGCCTGGAGTTAGACCTGTTAAGACTAAACAAAAAGGTTGACTTGAAGAGACGATGGAAGCACAAAAGAGAATTTATTTCTGCTGTCCTTGTGTCCACTGTGATCCAGTCTAATAAGCTCCTGTCATAGTCCTTCCTCACCTTCACTCTCCTGCCTTCTCTTCCTTTCTGCCTGTTATTGGACCATTTAGCCTGCTCTGAGGAGAAGAACTGTGGACATGCATTTTTGGTCATTCTCTTCTTTCTTAGTTCTCTCAATATGTATAAACATCTCCTCTGACCTTGACAGAAAGAACACGTCAGATGTTTTTTCTATGTCATTTTAGTGCAACATTATTCATTACATGTAAATTAAGGCTGGCTCATACTTTCCAAAATCTCAGAGATGCATGGAGCAGTAAGCAGCATTTTCAATTCTAACTGCAAATTTAAGATTCGTTCATGACTCTGCCCACCCACCCACACTGCAATAACAAATTGTTTCACTCCTCTGCATCAAAATGTTGTTTTAATTCATCTTCATTTTGCTGTTGTTGAATTTATTGTTTTGATTTAAAAAAAATGCTTCGCAAGAATAATGTCGACAAGAGAAATCCAGCTCTTGTTTTCACTCACTTGAAATGACGAACATTTCTGGGTTCTGGCAAAGAATGGACCAGCCTTTAGTTAGGCGCCAAAGTTGAAAGATGAAACTTTTGTCAATTGAAATGGATGTGAGTGGTTTAACACATTCTTTTCTTTCATTGTTTGTCAGACATGAACTGAGATGAGTTACGTACCATCCCCGTTGCACTCATGTGTTGCAGAATCTTCGAATCCTGAACAATGACTTGCTGTTGTGGGGCTAAAAAGACAGGAAAGAGCAAATAAGAGGACAGCATACTCAGGGTGTGGGAAAACCAGATTTCTCGGGTCGATAAATTGTAATCACAAATGTAGGACTTTCTCAATGCGTTGAGTAACACAGACCGGTAAATATCCAGTGTTCTGACATATTTTCCTACCTATAAAATCTCCCTACCTGAAATAAATGTACATGCACACAAAAAGGGTTTCCCAAGGCCACATAGCCTATAGTTTTCTCCTACCAGACAGGTATAAAAAGTTAATATCCTGTATCAATGACTCTGTGCCATTTTGAGTTTATTGTTGTTATCTTCACTGAGAAAATATTTCCTAATCAAATATAGTTGCATTATTGATGATGGAATCCTGGCCATTCTATTGGTCAGTTCTATAGTTGACATGTGTATGGATCAAGTGGAAGTAATAGACAGATGGGGCCAAAAGGAAACATTTCTCTGCAGCACTGAAAATACACATGGCCCAGTACCGGACCCCGGCCCAGTGGTTGGGGACCACTGCTTAGACTGATTTGTGCTTGTGATAACTAACCTTGCTGCTGCTGTGGGGGCAGGATGACCTGCTGAGCCTGTGCTGGCTGAGTGACTTGCTGCACCTGCTGCACTTGTTGCACCTGCTGTTGTTGCTGCTGCTGCTGTTGCTGCTGAGCAGCCTGCAGAGCTGCTTGTTCCTCTGTGTGGAAACCATCCACCGCCTTGGACTGCAGCAACTTGTTCTCCCATAGCTGAAGAATCAAGCAGGAAGATAAATAAAACACCAATCATTTGATCAACTAAACACTGGTGATATACATAACTTCAACTCTGTATCTGAATATCTCACTTCACCACCAGAGAGTTGCTAAACAGAATCTTTGGCTGTTCGGATGTAAAATAGTACCAAGGACAGTTACCGTCTTCAGCTCCAGCAGCACTTGCTCATCAACCCCCTCATCCAGGAACAGCTCTCGTACATCGTTGATCACGTCCTCAATCACAGATTTATATAATTTAGGCTAAGAGAGAGAGGAGAAGACATCTTCAATTTCTTTTTTTAATTGTCACTAAAAAATTACTTTACATCATCTGAATTTCAAAAGCAATATCTGTTGAATATGTGAGGCCTTTCATTACATGTGTCTCTGCAACACAACACCAACAAATCATGTGTCAGTAGACAATAAATATTGCCTGTGTTGGTTGGTTGGCAGTCGTGTTAAGTGGCAGGTGGCATCCATATTGTTGCATTAAAGCCTTCTTGGAGATTCTCCTTCCTTCTACATTTCTCATCTTTGTTAAAAAATAATCTCCCCTTTTCTCCTTTGCGTACAGTTTGGTTCACTAATGTGGTCAGTGGGAGGTTGACGGCGATTGGTTTTTGTATTACTGGCTTGTTTTGAGTTCAGTTATGCATTAATTGTTCTGAGTGATGATTGGGCCTAGATATAGTCTGCTAGATAGATTGTTTTGTCTCCAGCAGACTAGATACAGTCAAGTGGATTTCTGCCTTCAGTCTGGTGTGGAAGTATAACTCTTTACCTTGCGTTTGTTTTCAAAGGATCAAAGCCATACCTCCACTTCCCCCTGGTGTTCGACGTAAGTTTACTTGGCTGAACACATTATGTTTAACTTGCATTCTGTTTTCCTTTTAAGGCTTTGAACAACATAGTATCACTGAATCTGTTTTAAGACAGGCAGAGACTGGAAGGATCCTGACTGAACTGGTTTAGGGTTGTGTGCAACTGCTACTTTAACCTACTTGCCAACTTGAAACATTTAATGATGACATATTGAGGCTAACTGCCAGTAAAACACCTTGATGCCAAGTCAGTTAAAATGAACCATGGCGCAATATTGCTCACGCTGTACATTACGTTCCTCAAACACAAAATAAAGCTTGAATTTATCAATTTTTCTTGCTTTAAATACCACATGGTCCCAATAATCAGTAATAAACAAAAAAGGACCCATTGGTGAGCATCACATTTCAGCTTTATAAATTAAAAATAATTGTCTTCTCTAGACTCTTATCACTTAAAAACATTTTATTACGCAATATGGCGGTTTGGCACAAGCTAAAACAAGTTGTTGGATAAAATGTTACATTGGTGTCAGCAAAGAAATGTCCCAACACTTCGCACTTCAACAATTGCACTTTGTATGTTTAATATCATTGAGATTGTGCAATTGGCATTTATATTTATTACTAATTTCTCTATATATCATGCCATTGTGGACAATGGTTTCCATTGTTATCTATAATTACATAATACAGGTAAACAGATGTAAAAATGAACAAAACGAGAGTTCAATATCATAGGACAACAGTATATTCAACGGTTCATCAACTGAAAATAAAAGCTATCGCGTTGGGCTTTGACGTCATAAAAGTATCGCGTGTCTTCGAACGCCGTAATCCAATCCAAAAGCCTTCGTCCCGAGCAGCAAAGCTATAAGAGGGCATTAAAAACACTGGCGTACACGGCGGACGCCTACATGGCGTTTAAAGGTACTCAGACCGCCGTGCTGTGTAAACCTAAAGACGCCCCGCAGATACACGCACACGGAGCAACACTTTCGCACCGAGCTCCCTGCCACGGCACACCGTCCCGCCGCGTCCGCAGTTCGGCCCTCGGTCTCTCCTTCCCTCCCCCTCGGCCTGTCTCTTCTCCACTATTTAAAGCACAGTCTGGTGTTTATATGTAGAGCCGGTGACGTAGTGTCGAGAAGCACCTTCCCATCCCGGGCAGTCTATATTAGAGAGCCAATATGGCGGTATAAAACCAGGCAGCGATAAGGAGGAGGGTCAGAAGCGGAGAGACGGGAGACGTGGAAGCCATTTTACGGAGCGGCGAACGGCGCGCTCTACAGCTCTATGCTGAGGACATTGCGTGACGGAATTTAAAGGACATTTATGTTTTTTTTTCTTATTTGTGCCCATTTTTTAGATAATACGGTGATATCGACAGGGAGCGGGATAAATGGGCATTTATGGTGGTGCTTTTTGGGACAGCTAGCATGTCTTCTGGGCGTGGAATGGTGGACAATGATGAGGCATTGACTGACTTTTGACGACTTTCGACGAAGGACATTTTCATTTCCTTCCCTAAACATAATCTAAAGATATCGCAATGGACAATGGGAAGGTGCTTGGCGAACATAAGACAATTTAATCTTGTTCTTTACATTAAACTTCGCTCAAAGCTCACTCCAAACACCACTTTCTCGCTCTTTTAATCAGACACAAACCAGGTCAAGAAAGACCTACATTAACGGCACAACACGCTTTTCTGCCTTATCAGTTCCCACCGTTAAAAATATGTTTTCAATACAAACTGTCCTTTTTTCATAAGCTTCAACCTGACACATGGTTCTAACAACTTCCACCAACATCACCAGATTTCCACAAATCCATCCATGCAATAAAATATTAATTTTCGAATCTTGGAGCTGAGAACACCTTGATCCCAACGATTCTATATGTAAGCTCGTGACAATTGGCGCAACTTTTAAGTCTTCATTTTATTTCAAATAGGAGTGAAGTGTTTTTTAAGACACATCAGTTCACTGTAATGAATTAAAGCCACTTCATTTACAGCGTCTAAATAAGTTTACCCCCATTTCCCCGTTGACAATCCCGAGAGATTCATCCTTACCACTGAGTTCGAGTTAGCCGAGCTCGCCATTATACGCGTAGTGTAAAAACCACACGGAAATAGGCGAGAAATAGAGCCAAAAAAATTACAAAAAACGAACTAAAACAACTGGGAAAGATAATGGTAAAACAGCCGGCATAACTTTTGTAAATAAAACACAGTTTTGTCGGTCTTATTTACAATCCCGGGCTGCGACTCCCCAGCCGTCCTCCTTCCGTCGTTGTCCTGCTTTATATACTGAGCATGGAGCTGCGAGTGCGCGAGACATAGGGCAGGGTCAAACCCCAAATCGCGCGAGACTTCGTGGTGATTTGTGATGACTCATGACTCTTGCTGAAGCTGGGTAATGTATTTTACATGCCACAGCATGGTCAGTACGTGTATGTAAAGCTCGCCTTACATTGACATTTTCCTCTCTGGCTGTTTTACAATAATAGTACGAACGCTATGCATATAAAAAACAAGTAATCAATACCTATACTAAATAATGTCAAACAATTCTATAAGAGTAGCAACAATACGCCACGTTATTTAGGAGTAAAAATACACGTATTGATTTAATATTTTTATTCATATTTATGGTTTGTATTTTAATGAACATTCATTCGTTCACTCAGGCATTTTATATTTATTACAAAAATGTTACATCGAGTATTGATATTTAAGTAAACTAACGCTTGAAATTACTATCATTAAAAATTATTGTTTTTCAAGGGCATGATTAGACCTGCCTGTAGTACTAACTTTCTATCGCTAGAGGGTGTTCCCACTACATCTAAAAATCTAAAGCGCACGAACGCGCACTTATCCTCTTTTTTGTGTGCGTGTCTTTAATGGGCACAATGGATTCCATTACTTCTTATTTTTACATTGGCATTATACTCAAATATTTACGGTATTCAAACCTCACACTAACAAACCAGTTTGATCCTAGCTCATGTTGCATCTCTACAATAAATGTTAAAACACCAAAAATACGCAGGGACCTGTGGACAAGGAAACTGTCCTCACAACAATAGATGACAAAATACCTATTAATTTACGTTAAGAATGAAGCTGTGTTATATACAACGCGCTTGGAGGAGATTAAAGTGACTCATTTGCTCTTGTCTGCCTAATCCAACACATACCTGCGCTGACTACCGAGGGAAATATCTATAAACAATAAAGCTTTGCAATAAATAAGAACTGACAGGGGAACGTTACCTCTACTACTGTCTCCATGGAAACTTGCCTCACTGGTCATTGTGTGGATATGGATGCTATAGAGCGGGAAACACACATTCCCTCTGTGCATCAATCCCATCAGCACTTCAACAAACCTTCACCGTGGACTGTTACAACTGTTGGCTTCCATCAGATGGAGATAAAGGCTGATGTGAGGCTGACCGCAGTGTTTTTATTGTTTTGTTAAGGTTCTATAAGGTGAAACCTCCAGGTCCCACTGGGGCAATTTTCTTCACTGGGAGCAGTCAATAAAAATGTAAATGAAAAAACATATGTAAATCTGTGCCAAGTATTTGCTAATTTGTTGCTGAAGCAGGTTGTTGAAGAAAAAAAGTTTTTTTTTTGTTTTTTTTTCATTTTTTGACTATTTGTTCACTTCCTAACTCAACAAAATCCACACTTTGAGCTTGTGGTTGATAACAGCAGTTTTGTTTTAGTTCTCTCTGCATAATTGCATTTTTTTTAGTTTTATTTTTCATTTTTTTTTCAAATAAAAAAAATTACAAAATTTAAAAAAATTAAAATGACATATTAATATAATACAAGCCTAATGATGAAAATTAAATTAATTTAATATTGAATTTCTTAACTCTAATTTATGTTTTTCCCTCTCTTTTGGATACTTGTTAACTTCCAAACTTAGCAACCAATAACAAAATCCCAAATCATTGATGAGGTCACTGCGTATTTATTTATTTTTCTTAAACCTTTTGTTATGAGAGGCCATAACATTAGCAATAACATAACATAACATTAAACGTTAAAGGAGGTTGGTGTGTATCAGTGTATGCAATGAAATGTTGTATTTACATTTTTATATAAAGCACATGAAGAGGTGATTGATGACTCTGGAGTGCTGGATGTTTGACAAACTATCAGATGTGATGAAACACTAATCAGCGTTCCATTACCTTTGAGTGTCTGTGTTACCGGGGGAGTACGATGCCCTCTGAAGATCTACTGTAGGCACACTTTTCTTCCCCCTTCACCGCTTCTTTGCTGTAGTTGCATAGCAACAGAGGAGCTGCTAGCTCCAGTTGTGGTGGTGTTGGGAGTGTGCACGGTGCTGCACAGGGAGACACTGACTCCAGATTAAGCCTGTCTGGGCTTCAATTATGAATGGACTTCCACTGCCACACATCCCCGAAATGGCACTTGGATTGATAAGACGTCCAGGAACCCTTCGCTTGCACTTAACTCGTACACTCCTCTCCCTACAGGGGGCTGCCAAGTTTGACTTTAATCAAGAGTATTGAACTTAAATGATTAGAGGAAGTAAATGAATAATTAACTGTTGGAGGAGGCATGGTTATGATAAGACCCATGTTGATAGGAACGTGTGAGGTTAATTATTGGGGTCAGTCTCAAAAGCAAATCAAAGCCTTCCTTCTCACAAACGCTTCCCCGTCGAGCTGGATGTGAGTTGGTGCTGAGCAACTCTACTCAAACACAAGTCTGATTATAATATATAATATATGTTATAATATTATGTAATGGCTAAGTGGAAAAGATGGATACACACACATATATATCCTTAAATATATACATGTACAGGTACATACTTCCACATATTACATAGGTAACCATACAAACTGTATATATTGGCATGCATTTTAGTAAATAAGTCCTTGAATAAATATATAAAATAGATATATATTAAGTCGGATTAGAATGTCACTTGTGATACATAATACGACACAATGTATATAAGAGCAAATAAATATACCCACATATATCCATAAATATATACATATACAGACATATCATATATAACACATACCTGTATATATGATGACATGTTGGTCTGTATAAATATACATAAAGTGATGAAGATATATATATAATGTACAAATATATATACATAGATACATACATTCACACATATATTTATATATATTTGACGGCAGGCTATCCTGTATAGATATAGCTTAAGTCTAACTATAATGTAATATGTAATAGATCATACCTTTTTATAAATGCTGTATATATAAATATACTGTATATGCAGTATTTATAGCATACAGCATATATGATATATATATGCATATAAATCTATATATATATAATACAACCCTGTCTCTTTGTTTACCCCATTAGCGTATATAATATGTATATATTTTTAAGACAAAGTAGAAATTAAAGATATCATTGTTTCCACCTATTTTGTCCAACAGTGATCATAATAACTGTAGTATTGTTTTTCAAGTTCTTGGCTACACTATGTGATTTATCGCAGGTTAATCGCTTATCATGTACATAAATGTGTGAAACTTTTTCTAGTAGTTTCTAAAGTAGCAGTCTCAATGACCGCTCCCGGGCATTCCAGTGTTAAGAAGGCTTTTTCTACAAATGGATCTCAGATCTCAGACTAAAGGAACTAGACCAAGAAATACATTTTTAGACTAGATGTGTAGCCAAAATGTATTTGTCTTACTTTGGGAAGAATCAGAGCATATTGACATAGATTTATTTGCTTGTTTCTTCCATCAGAAGAGAGGAGGCAGCATCAACTTCTGCAACTTGTACTTTTTATTATTGCAACCAACTGGAAGACAATACATCACATAAACATCATTGTAGTTTTTCAGAAAATGGAAAACAAAATAAGACAACATTTATATATTTTTTTTGCCACAGTATTGGACAACGTTGATATTTACATGTAGTGATGAATTAGGTTTTGAAATCATTCTTTGGCAATATGATTGCACAATAAGGAAAAGGATCAAACAGTTACTGAAAAAAAAACAAAAACAAAAACAAAACAACACCCGGGCGCACTCTGCATCACATCTCATGGATCAATAAAGAGTTTTGCTGTCAGACATCTCTTACCTATGGCTTTCCAAAATTCACCTCAGACGGTCACGAAAAAAAAAATTGATGGCAGTTGTCTAGATAATTATCGTCAGAGAAGAAACAAAAACACGGAAATGTGCAAAAACAAACATTGGCAAGTATGTGATGTTTGGCAGGATTAGGTTTAACACTTGCTTAAGAAGGGGTTTTTTTCAGGCAGTGCAGTGTTTTACTTTTGCTTTACAACACACCAGGTATATTTTATGTGTTTTTTTTTTCCAGGACATGTAGGTCAGAGGTTCATCTTTCCTGCATGTCACCGAGTGAGTCAGAGGGAAAAAAAAAGGCTGTTGCTAAAGCAACACATTCTCCCCTGACATGCCTCTGCCAACTGAACACATTATTAGTCACCACAACCGTGGATTGTTGCTGCGAATGCAGCGGAGTACTCGACCTGGGCTCCTGGAGCACTCAAACCCATATCAGACGAGAGACGAATGGCACACAACAAGGGACACTGACGGTGTCTCGTTTTGTCTTTTCATACGGTGGGGACATCACACAAAATACAATGCCAGTAATGCATGCTACAGGTGGCAAAAGACTACACCGGTGGATGGGACATGCACTTGTTTGCCGACTTGGCTCGTTGACTGTCACTCAGCTTCGACGGAACAACGTGTGACTCCCGATCCCGTGAAAGCTGCTCTGCATATCTGCATGTGAGGGCGAACTAATACTTTAATGCACTGCAGATTTAGTGAAAGCACGTCAAATATTGGCTGTGTAGTTTCTATTTCTGCTGCGTCGAAACTCTCAAATCTGGGAAAATCTCAAGTAAAAGCAACTGGAATTCAACCTCTTATCTTGAAATTGGACATGTTACATCAATTTGTCATGTGGCACACGACTTCTGAAATTAAAATCTCAATAACAATACTATCCATCCATCTTTGTACGCTTTGGGATGAGGTATGGAGGTAACAGTTGAAGCAGGGATGCCTTGACTTCCCTCCCCCTAGACCAGGCATCCCCAAGCTGTTCCAGAAAGTCCCTGCTGTGCTGCCTGGTCTTAGTTCCAACCAACCAACCAAGAACACACAGGTCAATCAGCAATCAGCTGTCTGAAGACCGAATATCTGCAGCCACAGCGGTGCTTTCTCAAACATTTTTGGGATGTCTGCTCTAGAGACCTTCTCCAACTCATCTGGGGTAATTCTGGGGGACCCGAGCACTTCCCAAGGAAGGCGTCCGGACAGCATATGAGGTAAATGTCCAAGCCACTTCAACTTTTTGATGTGAAGGAACACTGGCTCTACTACGACCTCCTCCTGGGTAACAGAGCTCTTCACCCTATCCCAGGGAGCGCCCTGCCACCCTGTGGAGAAGCGTCATTTCGTCCGCTACTATCCAGGATTGTGTCCTTTCGGTCATGACCCATTAGGATAGAAACATTAATTGACGATAAATTGAGGGCTTTGCCATTTGGCTTAGGTTTTTATCACCACAACGAACAGCTACAGCAACCGCAGCACTGCTCCACCACGCACATAAGAACACTGAATGTAAATAAAGAAAAAACTTAATTCTGACCTTTCATTACTTTCTAACTCTCACTCATGTGATTTTTACTTCCAGGTAGCTGTTTGTAATGAGGTTCTTACAGGAAATCCACAAGGTTTCTCTGCTCATCCGATCCACACACTTATACAGGAAAACGCTGAAGGCATAGTAGGACACATGTACATTTACACACGGAAGAGGAAACGAAAATGTTATAAATAAAGACCAGTTATCGTTCTGTCGACACCTGTCGGAGACTTGACGACAGAGGAACAGAGGGCAGGCAGGCAGGCACAACGTTTCAGGTCACATGTTCCTGGGCGCACAGACACGTACGCTCTACAGACGAGTTCAGAAATAACAGCGGGGGTTAAACGCTGAACACGCACGTGTGACTGTACAGGCAGGAGACGACAGAAACCCACCCTTTTGAGGTGATTCTGCTGGCTTACGTACAGTAGCCTAAACCCAACGCCCAGAGGTGGCACCCTTGAGCCTCTATTCGCAGAGTGATCTTCTATATTCTTCCCTGAAGCCCGCCCAGAAAAAAACAAAACCCAAACGACTGAAAAAAAAAAAAAAAAAAAATCCGATATAACCACACAGGTATAGGAATTGGCGGCAAAACTTTTTTTTTTTTAACCTCTAGGATCAAGATTTATATGAAAATAAGTCATGCTTCATGCTAAATACATCGTTTATCTTACATGATCTTTGAATAAAAAAGATTTGCTTTTATCTTATTTACAAGCACCCATGCAATATAACTGAGAAAGTCCTGCAGGTCAAATTGCTTCAATTAAGAAAGGAAAAAAATAAAATATTTTCTAACCTTTTTACAGAGTTGTCCACGTGGGACAAATTGCTTATATCTTTATGAGGGTAGAATGAGGGTAAACAGACAGGAACGGAAATCGAAACCCACAGTTTATGTGATTTTTTTTTTTTTGTCAAATGAATAGGAAGGTGTGGTCGCTACTGGCAACTATGGTATCTATACCAGGTGTCTACATCTATGGACAGAGGTACTGGGGATTTTTTTTTTTCTTTTCATTATGCAACAACAACAAAATGAAGGAGATATTGCCTCAAACCCGGCACACTATCCACCTCTGTGGTGATAAACATGATCATTTTTGTAAATTTAATATATCTATTCTTAAATACTATGAGTGCTCTGGAAATAAACCATGTCTTTACCCATGATGCTTTTTATTAAGTGGCGTAAAATAATCTTAAGTGCATGAATATATATATCACATTAGGTTTTACAATTATTTTGACACCTTCGGTCATTTCGTCTAGCTCCTCTGTTCTACTACCCCTGTTTTTTTTTTTTTGTTTTGTTTTCGTCCGCTGTCGCATGGGCTACATGAAGCAACCTGGTCACTTATCTTTGGCACAGTCTCACAATTGTGCTCATGGATGTCGCAGAGTAATGCAAGCACGCGGGCCGGAAGAGCTCCAAGTCTGGGTGAGTAGGCTTTTCGTCTCGATGGCTCTGCGGCCTATGCTGGCATCACTTCGAGATTGCTACAGATTCACATAGAAACAAACAGATAAGACAAAACAGCCATCGTCTGTTCACGGACTGTACGTGATTCGTCATTTTTGTCGGGTTCGATTTTTTTTTCTTTTTTTTTTTCCAAATTAGAAACAAAAACGTGCTTTTTATGGCTTTCATCCCCTTTTGAAAGAACAAAACGACAAAGACGCATGACATATACCCACTGATGTTAGTGTCGCTGAACATGTAGGAAAACATAGATTTTTGATATTGCCACATATAAGTAGGATTCACCTAATGCCCTGCAGATAGATAGAGGGTGATGGGAAGTGTCCTTGGAGACTAATGCTGAAGTAGAGTTACCTGTTGACCTATTTGTGTGTTGTATGTTTCGGTGTGCTAAGGTGTGTGTGTGTGTGTGTTTTGATCTGTGTGTGTTTGCATGTGTGTCTTAGTTTCTCAGGGCCTCCTTCTGCTCTTTCTGGCCCTTGGCGGTGCGGTTTGTGATGTTGTTCAGGCAGGCTCTGACCCCCGCTAGGTGGAGCAGCGACCCCGCCGCCTCCTTCATCTCCTCGTCGTCGCTCTCCGGCGGCTTCTCCACCGCCGCCGCGCGTCGCTTTTTTAGCGGGAGCGTGTCGCTTATGCTCCTAGCTCGGTTTTTGGTCCAGGGCAAACTGCTCCCCGCCGGAGTCCCAGCTCCTGATCCTGAACTACGTCTCTGTCCACGAAGGGCCTGCTGGGAAATGTAGGCAGTTGTGGCAGTGGTGGTGTGAGAATCCAAAGGAATCTCCCGGGGCTCTGTTTTGACGTCTGATTTGATCTCTACAGCGATTATGTCGTCATCGTTGTCCAAGGGGGACGAAGAAGCTGCGACCTGGGAGGGGCAAAGCCTGCTGGGAGACATGGCGGTGCTGTAAGTGTGGTCATCCTGGAGGTCTTCGCCGCAGGGTGGAGGCGTGTAGCGAGATGGGCTGTCCTGTCCTCGGCTCAGATAATCTCCTAGGGATGATCTGTAAGAAGCAAGGACACAGAGCGGGAGGGAATATTGTTACTCCTGCTGTCACGCTGCCATGTGGCCTGCCTGCCTCTACGCTCTCCACTTCACTGAAGCTGCCCCAGTTTGCGCTGCATTTGGCTAGAAAGCAGAAACCCTACTAATAATCCATCACCCTCCAATAGCCCCCTTGGGCCTAATGTGCAGTGCATATTTCTAAGGTCAGATTAAACCCTTGTATCTCCAACCGGATCCAGTCTTTCCTGCAGAAATGAGCCGGCTCATTTTCAGAACGCTGCATATGCAATTTTTTTCAAATGGTACAATGCATTCTGGGCCGCTCCCGTCCTGCCCCTCAGGTTGTGGACTTTGCTCAGCAGAAAGAAAGGGACCTTACGAGCCTCAAAGTCAGATGCCTGCACGATGGCCCGCCAACGTCATAGGGCAACGGGCCACGTAACTACCATTCACGATTGGTCGACTTAGAATGCTTTAAAGTATATGTAGCCTTGTTAGTCTGGAAGATGTCAAAGGACAGGGACGCATTTAAAACCACCAATATATCAAAAGGTGCTTAAGCAGCGTCTCTGGTCCCCTGGAATTTTTTTCCCTTCGGAATCAAAGAGTTAGCATATTAATATCTTATAAGAAAAACATGCCCCTTACAGTGATCAAATATTCACTGCATACCTTTTGCGAGCCTTCGGACATGTTTAATTCATCAATTCTGTGGTGCGCACCATTATATTCTTGTGCTACTATGATGGATGTGCATGCCTGTGCATGCTCATGGCTGTCTCCTGAATCATGAGGTCCCTCCCTCCAACAATGCCTTGTATATGTTTGGAATTGTGCCTGCGTGTTCGAGAAAATGTTATATAAACAAAGAAAGTTCCAGGCAGCAGGGGACATATCATACTTTTGAAGAGAACAGAGATAAAATTACGTAAACTAGCAGCGACAAAGTATCGGCACGAGGTTGGGTTTTTACGGGTGTTACGTCAAGGCGGAGGTGTGTCCAATGAATGAAAGGACAGGAAAAGATAATCCGTTCCCGTAATTACATGGATGGAAAGCGACTACTGTAGCCGTTACCCACCTTATGGTCGAGGTTCTGCTCCCCACGGGGCTAACAGGTAGGGGTCTGATCACGGGGAAGAGGGCTTGGCTCCGGACCCGGGCGCCATTTTGGATTACACCGCGAGGTACTGAAATAAAACACAGAACAGAAGATCTTTGTGAGATACATGATATAGATGATGCCAGGACAAACTGTGCAAAAATAGACAATGATAAGAAGCTTCCGGAATGATCACTGAGAGTAGGAACAGAATTAAGTTATCAAGAATGAAAGGTTAGAAGATGGTGAATATTTAATTGAAAAAAAAAAAAAATTGAATTGGGATTCAATTCTATCTGTAATATTACTATTACAGATAGTTTTACATTGCATGTACATTACAAAGGTGAATAAAGTAAAGATAATAAAACTAAATTAGTTTCATCCAATCTGATCTAATCTAACCTACCTACATATAACAAATTTAACAATCCATCCATCCATCCATTCACCTATCTATCTATCTATCTATCTATCTATCTATCTATCTATCTATCTATCTATCTATCTATCTATCTATCTACCTACTCACCTACCTACTTACCTATCTACCTATCTATCTATCTATCTACCTACCTACCTACCTACTTACCTATCTACCTATCTATCTATCTATCTACCTACTCACCTACCTACTTACCTATCTACCTATCTATCTATCTATCTACCTACCTACCTACCTACTTACCTATCTACCTACCTACCTACCTACCTACCTACCTACCTACCTACCTACCTACCTATCTATCTATCTATCTATCTATCTATCACCTGCTATATTATTTACCTGCTTACCTACCAACCAATCAATCTACCTACCTACCTGTCTTACTGTAAATCAAATGCACATGCAAATACCCGAGATGACACAATTTGAGTGTCCCATGAGTTTTGTAAATGAGTAAGAGTAGAGAACAGAAGCTGAAAGTGAAGCGCCGAAAAACGTTCCATCTGTCAAACATTCAATGCCGTCAGTTTCGAGCGTTGCAGTAGCTGTTGCTCTGATTTGTTGTTAGAGAGGCTGTTTGTCCAGTTTTCATTTTGTAGCCTCGTATAGACCAGCTTGTCTAAGTTTTCTTGTCACGTCATCTACTCGTCTAACCAATCTGTACTTGAAATAAAAACCCAAAAATGTCTCCGGGGTCGGCAGAAATGTCCGATGTCAAATTCCGGTGTCACAATCCACTGATGTAGGTGCGTCAATACTTTTAACTATCCCGTTGCAACACCTCTAGGGTGAATAGAGACATTTTGGATTCTCACATCTGTCTTCATCATGTCCCTCAGGTTCAGAGTAAAGCAAAAAGTTCACGAAACCCTCGTTTGACCTCAGGAAAGAGCTGTGCTGAGATGTGGACGCAGACAAGCGTGCAAGGAAAATGTTAAAAGATTCAAAGTTTCCAGGAGCGCAGTCCATCATTAAGTGGAAGAAGTCTGGTCCTATCAGGGCTCCGGTCAACAGTAACCAGACAGGAAAGACTTTGGTCAACATGGATGCCAAAAGCAGCTGAGATTCATAAAAAAAAAAATCGTCAACGCTGCCAGAAGGACAGGCAGCTCCTCAGTGCTTCGTTATACACTTCTGAGAAACAAACATATGGCAACCACACCTGGAGTTTACCAAATCATGATTTCTCTCATTTAATAGTGACAAAGAAGAAGAAAATTTCCCGGCATCTAAACAGGAAAAAAAAAACAGGTGCTGTCTTTCACCTGGGCAGCCAGCTGGTATTACGGTACCACCGCGGTGCAACTGCACATTCTACAAATGGACAAGAGAGACCATTGAGGAGAGAAGAGATGCACCTTCTTGCAACACAACACCCTGTTCAACAGCCGTAGGATAATAGAGTGGCTTTGGAACAAATCCTCCAGTGTCCTCGAGTGGCCCAGTCAAAGCCTACACTCCAAGCCATTCCAGAATCTATGGTGAGAGCTGAAGATCACAGGTTTCAAGCAACACTGATCCACTCGTGGAAGAAGGCGGGCTACGAGCTGTGTCAGACACCATCCATGCTGTGACATGGTTGCTTCTGCCCTACGCTTATTATAAAAAAAATGCAAAAAATGTAGTTGTAATGTTGTAATGTAGTTACCCTGAATCCACCAACTTAAGTGCATGTCTGAAATATCTATATACAACAGTGTAAAATACTGAACCTATTCTGTGAATTCCTTCAATAATTTCATTCATCTTCATCTGCTCAGGGGCAGCACTCTTCACGACTGTCACCCAAATCCCACTGCACCTCTCTGTGATTGGAGCACCTCAGTGGCAACCTGGAAATCTGCCAATTGACTCTCATGCATTGCTTGCTCATGCATTTGTTGCATCGGTTGCAGTAGCAGCAGTTTCCACCACTGTCACCCAAATCCATTCATTCATCCATTTTCATCTGCTTGGAGGGATACCTAGACTTCCCTCTCCCTAGACACTTCCTCCAGCTCATCTGGGAAAATCCTGAGGCGTTCCCAGTCCACCTGGGCAACGTTAGTGGCTTTAGCGTGTCCTGGGTTTCCTCTGGGTCACCTCCCAGCGGGGCTTGATCCGAACACCTCCCATAGGAAGTGTCCAGGGGGCATCCGGTGTAAATATCTAAGCCACCTCAACTAACTCCTCTCGATGTGAAAGAGCTCTACTCCAAGCTCCTCCCTTAACTCTAAAGGAGCGCCCTGCCACACCTACAGAGAAAGCTAGGTCCAGGATCGCGTTCTATCGGTCATGACCCAAAGTTCATGACCACTCAAATCACACTGCTCCATACTGTGGATCCTTGGAAGCTATACAGTTAACCTGGCAGCTGGTGCATTAGAACCCGAAGCCTTGTGGACCAAAGTGGTATACAGACTACTTAAGAAAATTTGTCTTTTGTCTACAATTGGGTGCATATGCACTTTATGTAAATGTTTAAAAATGTGCATTTAAGCTGTGAATTCAGAAAAAAAATTACATCTGCCTTTTGCCTTTATCTACTGCACAGGAATAAACAACAAGGTTATTCTGAACTTTTGAACCCTGAAAATCAAAGTTTCCCCAACTATTGTTCTAGGGATCAATGGTTAAGTCACAACAATAAATGATTCCAGTCAGTATTCATTATATGTAAATTACTACTGAACATTAATAAAAATATTTCATTGACAAAATAATATCTGAAGAACACAAATGATTGTGAATTCTGCAAAATCCAAAAATTCTTTGCGAAACAATGCTGTAAACAATAAATAATCTCTCTTGTGTTGCATTTTAAATGAAGACCACAATGTAAGAAAGCTAAAAATAAAATTTCTGTTTCCACCAAGGTCAAATATTTGCCTTTGGTTTTGTCGTCATGTGAGATGGAGGGAAGAGGAGAGGAGAGATTTGTAGAGATGCAAGAAGAGAAGAGAAGAGAAGAGAGGAGAAGAGAGGACATGTCAGCCACCAGCTCTCATTACTTAGGGCTGGCTGCTCACCACAGCCACACAGTTCCCTAAAACAGCTGTCATTTTCATCTCTAGGGTCAGTTTGCGTTTTGCAGATGATGACCTGCTGTTCGCTTTGTCTGCTGCAGCAGCATTTGTCAGGGTGCACATGCGAAAAACATTTGCCGCAGCACCAATATACCCTTGCCGGAGACCCCTCTACACCCCCCCGCCCCACACACACACACACACACACACCCCCATGCTGAGCCGATATAGTAAATTTATGATCGATGTTATGAGAAGAAATCTAATTCTCCCAAGGAACCGCAGCCTCATTAAAACATACAAGTTGTCATGACGAGGCTAGCCAGAAAACAACTCCGCAATGTATTCGCTTCACACAGGAACACATGATGATAAATTATGATAGGGTTCTGTTTGTTGTTTGTCAGTGTTGCTGTGTTCCTCTCCCCTCCAGCCCCCGGGCTGCTGGCTGCGTCCACAGTAATCGTATTGACTCCAGTTAGTGTGGCTCTGCCCCTGATATCTCCAGCTCTGCTCTCCATAACCTTATAAGTAAGTGGCTGCACAGAGTCTCTTTTGTAATCTTGATCATTCGTTGCTTGGTTGTGTGTGCGAATGTCTGTCTGGGCAGTGCATTAGGTCTCCCCGGGCTGACACGCACCCAGCCCGCCCTCCTTCTCCCTTTCCCTGCCTCCCCACCTCTCACTCCAGTCAGGCTTTGGGTTGCCATGGCAACGACTCGCCTTCCACATGCCACAGAGTGGTAGATCATGCATCAGGAGAGAAAGTGATGAAGAAGAAGAAGGAGGAGAAGGGGGGAAATACCGGGGTTCTGTTTGAAATGCCTTCAATCGCCCACTCCACCAGTTCCGACAAATGTTGACCCTGGACACATACGCTCACACCGGCAACTCTATCGTCTTCTTCTTCTTTAGCCGTTTGAAATTCTCGGCAAACACGTTACTTTGTCTTTCTAAATCTGTCCCCTCCAGTTGACTTCTCTCCCCCTCTCGCTGTCTTTCTGAGCCTCCTTGTCATTCTATGTATAGTGGTGAGTCACATCTCCAGCTGAGCGTGCACGCTGTCTCTGCAGGTAAAGAGCCCGGGACATATGCTGAGGAGGTGAAGTGACAAACTAAACTGGGGAAAGCTGCAGCAATCCTAACGCCTGTCCAGGCTAAACTGAGATTCGCATTGAGAAAAACATTTTGCAGACTCAAAGAAATGGAAAAAAAAAAAAAAAATCAGAAGAACACTGGTTGGCAGCAGACAACAGGACATGTTGAGAATAAAACAGGGGGAAAAAAAAAATCGTGTCTCAGTGAACGGGCTTTTTCCTTGAGGAAAGAATAAAAAAAAAAACCTCTCAACTGTATTTTTATCAATGTCTGGTCAGACTTTGTCTACTTCCTATGTACTCTCTGACTGCTTTTGCTCTTTGCCTCCCTGTTTACCCTTTTTACTGCTCCACTTTCATGTGCCGTCAACACAGGCAGCCTCCTCTGCTCTCTCCTGGTAAATGACTTCCACATGGCCCTGCAGGTTGCAGTTGCCGCGCGGCCAGATGAGACGCCAGGCAGACCCCGAGTCGAAGACGCACACACTGGGTGAACCACAAGTCAGAGAGTTGAAAGTTCACTTCCAGCAGACCTTGAGAGTGGGACTGTTTCAGAAGGGTCCACTGGCTTAGTCAAAACAGTCCACCTTCCCGACCCCGGCCCCCCCATCTCAGGGCCCTGCTCGGCTGCTGTGGTTTCACCGCGCACAGTCTGAGGGCAGAGAACGCTAATGTTGTCTGACTGACTGGATGGCTGGTGGGCTGAAGTGGCAGGCGGTTTAACTGGCTGGCTAACTGGCCTGTCTTTCTGTCACCTCAGCCTGAGTGTGTAAGTGGATCGCTGACTGACGTGCCGTGACTTCCAGGAGACGAGGGAAAAAAAAAAAGAAAAAAAAGACTGATTTATTGGCTACTGCTCATTTTATATATATTCATATTCTTGGCATTAACGTACACTCATAAAAAATATATTGGACCATCCTTGTTTTTGCATTTTAATGCCTGGTACCACTAAAGGTATATTACCTATAGAATACAATGAGGAGGAAAACAGTGAATCTCCAAAAAGCCCTGTTTTTGGCAGTGCAATGACATAGCTATCGATGTAAGAGCACTTTCTAGAAAACCATGCAAAATCGCTAGATATATGCTCTAAAAATTAAACTCCGATGAGATGTTTTTGCTGTTATCATTATATTTGCCCAAACAGATGCTTCTTTAGTGGAACCAGGCCTTAAAATGAACAAGAAAGTGAAGAAAACAGAAGTGTGTCCTGAAAGAGTCTGTCTCTTCTGTCTTCTTGTTCCTTTTTCAGGAGTTGCCACATGTGGACAACTTTAGAAGAACATTTTTGCCACTAAAAACACTGTATGTATCACAATATTATGAAGAAGTTTTATGGCAGTTGCTGCAGACAAATTGAAATACAAACTTTAAAGATAAATTGCGTCAGTTGCCCAGACAGTTGTTCTGACATTTCCCTTGATCCCAAGTGGACTCATGCGATTCGCTTGTCAGCAGCTGGGTTCAAATCTCCCAACAAATCCAGTGACTCAATCTAGAGTCATTAAATTGAGTTGCCAAATCAGAGACGACGTAACTGAGCAACTGCTGGAAACTGAGCCTCGCGTCTTCTAAAAGATATATGATAATTCTCTCCATCTCTGGGATCCTGGGAGTGAAATGTTTTTAGCCAGAAGAATCAAAATATTTAATATCTTGACTGATCTTCTACCAACTCCTATAATGTCTGTCACAGTAAGAGACGACAAAATAACACAAAACGTCTCAATCTGGGGTCGGCTCAGTCAACTCTTGGTAGATAACATATTAAATGGTTTGCTTTGCAAAGGGGAAACTTAACAACTTAACGGCAACTTGGATATTGCTGGGGAAAGTTTCCAGATAAAAAGTTTCACCTCTTTTGTTAAGGAAGGTTTCAGGTTCTAATCCTCGGGTGGCAGTCGTGGAGATTGTTCCCCCTGAGGCCAGGCAACAGACTGGTTGCCTAACAAAGCAGTCACGATTTTAACAAATTAAAAGTTAGCGAAAAAAATGCATCAGCCCAAAAAGTGATAATAAGGTGAAAACGTCCTTATCTTTATAACAAAGAGAATCTGAACGATGATGTTGGTGTAGAGGTGGAGTATTGGCTGGGTTATGGTCCTGGCTACTAGACATTGTCCTTGTGTTTGTCCTGAGCCAATGGTTGGCCACAAGGGGAGGCATATTTTGGCCCACATCAACTTAGGGAGCAGGGAAACTCTGAAAGCTGTGGGAACAGGAGGTGGATGTAATAACAGGGAGCACTAAAAGCTCCAAACTCACTCTCAGTGCCCCCCAAGCCCCCACTCTCTTTTCCTTGTTTTTGCCTCTGGCTGTCTACCTCAACTTTCTTTCCCTTTCGCTGTCATGGTATATCAAACGCAGACAACCTGCCATTCCTCTACATCATAAACACATGCACATTTAAAAAGTTCCTCTTTTCCCGTCTCGGCTTGTCGTACGCGAACTCAGAGCCGTCCGTCCACGCAAAGTCTCCCTCTCCGTCTATCTGTAAATCCATCGATCTCTCCGGCAAGCCTCTCAGACACATCATGCTCAGATTGTGTGTCTAGAGGGAGTCCAGGTTTTCAGACATTCTCTCCAACCTCGGCTCCTTGACCATTACTACTCCATTATCAGCAGCAATGGAGGGCGCGCCGCAGACGCCTAATGTATCCATTTCCCCCTCCATTTAGAACTCGGCAGCCCAGCGAGCTCCCGGAGTGCTGCCTGATTGGGATTGAATGTCCATTTAAATTGCTGTCCAGCCACCAGGGGAGAAGGTCGGAGAGATTGGGAATAGAGGGGCAGGAAAAGAGGGGTGCAATATGGGGGGAAAAGGTGTCAACAAGAGTGTAATCCCCTGCACAGTAGCCCTCGTTCCTCGATCAGCTCGAACCTCAATTGCGCTTGAAAATAAAAATGGGTTAATTGACCATGCAGAAGGAAATTAACAGCCAAAACCATAAATTATCCATGATAAAATATTCATATAAATATTCACGTTATCTGACGTCTCCTCCTCTGAAAGCGCCCTATCCAATTCCTCAGAAGCGCCCATAAACCACCACAATCATTGTGACCGCTGTTGTTTTTTTCATCTTGAGAGACTTATAGAAGTTCCCAAATAATAAAAATGACCATATCGATCGTATTGTTAAACTTGGTCACTAATCTCAGGGAGAGAGGATGGAGCTTTCAGCTGACCTTCCATCAGGCGGGGAGGCGGAGCTGGTACTAGCAGTGGTAACGATAAGTTTCCTAGTATCGTGGAAAATATTTAGCAAAAGTTGCTTACTTAAAATATGGAAAACTACAGAGCAGGAAACAACAAGACAAAATGTATAGATTAACACCAAGCATCTGACCTGAAGCCTTTGCCCCCACCCTTTCCTTCTCCATCCCCTTTCCTCTAGGCTTACAGTACCTGCCCCAGCTCAATCAACCCCCTCTCTAGTTCTTTTTTAAACTTTTAAATACGCCCCCAAAGAAAAGGCAGCCCTCTGCTGGCGCCTCTCCATGTGTCAGAACACAGCACTCTGTGCTGCTAAGGTGCGCTGCTCAGAAAAAGCAAAAAAAAAAAAAAAAAGGGGGATTTGAAATTTGAGATGATTGGAGTTGGCACGTCTATAGAGGACGGAAAGAGGTGGTTGCTTTGGGTAGGGGAGGCTAAGGTAAGGGGGGCATTGTGGAAAAGAATAAGACAGAGACAAAGAGCAGCAACAAAGGGGGAGATCACTCACTCGCACTGGAAGATTTGCAGAGCAGAAACAGTACCTTGTAGGAGGACTCCGCCGTTCTTCCTGAAGAGGGAACTCCCTGGCCACAATGGAGGACTGGAAATTAGAGAAAGAGGTGATGGGGTTGGAAAGAAGGAGACAAGGAGAAAACTGGTCAATCATTTGATCGCGTCGCACTGGCTAACCTGCCCAACAGGCTTCATCATAAGGCAGATAGTAAGGCAGGAATTTGAGCCCATAAGCCAGTGTTTCTGATTATAGTGATTAGATTCCCGGGTGTCCCCACTGTTGCCATTATTCCCTGTGATTACCTCGGAGAATTACAGCCTCGCTGCTGTAGTCCATGGGGGTAATTTCTCATGACAACCTCCCACCGTCCATCCCTGTTCCATTCATACACATTTAAAAATGCAAAAAAAAAAAAAAAAAAAAAAGTGCAGCGTACATACTGTATTTGCTAATGTCACATAAGGCTGTTGAAGACATGCACAGCGTGACAGGCTCACACTGATGCTGCAGAGACAGAGACAGACACATACCCCCACACTGGGACTTATGCACATACAGAAGAAGAATACACACAGCCCTGGACTCACTTTGCGTGATCATTGCACGGCTAATGAGGGAGGTAATGATGGCATTTCTCACGTAGACAGAGACATTTTCCCCTTGCAAGAACACACACACAAGAAGGCACAATTCCGCCTTTATTTCCGTTATTTTACGACAAAGGGAGAAAGAGAAGAGTGAGATGGGGGGGAGAGCAATAGTTGGAGATTCGTCATGTTGAGCGCTGTTTAGTGCCCCATTAGAAAACACCACTGACGGCTTAGTCTTTCTCTTTTTTTTTTTTTATCTCTCTGAGTTTGACAAGTACAACATACCAGAGACATGCGATTTGTTTATATGTAAACACAGAGACAGGCCAGCAGGGGGAGGAAACGCATGGCCGAGCTGGGATCCCTTAAAGAGCTGCCCAATTCGCTCCCGCCGGTTTCCACTCATCAGGAGAGTTTCCTTTGTGAAGTGAGTCCTAAGGAGAGGATTTGGACGTCGGCACTTGATGATGTCTCCACGCACGCGTGCACACACCAGAGAGGACAAAACACAATAGAAAAACCAAAAGCACCACGCAAATTTTAGCCCTCAGCCACCTGCTGTTGCCATGGAGAGTTGCCACATTGCGTTGCCACGGCGATAACATATTTTTCCTGCTCTTACAGCCTGTCTGTTTTGCCTACCACCCCACCCATTTCATCACCCCCCCGCTATACCGCTC
>JAFBJS010057698.1:82719-105192 GCA_016785265.1 Paraplagusia blochii
TTTTCCTTTTTTTTTTTTTTTTTTTTTACTCATCCTTTCCCCCTCTCCCCTTTAACAAATGGCTTTACAGTGCGACAGCACCTGCCCTATACTACATGTGTTGCCATGGTGGCGTTGCCGTTGCCGAGGCAACACTATACATTTAATTTAGCGGTCCAGGGGCTAAACCTGTGGCAGGCCCCCCCTTACTACCCTCCACGCTTAACATCTCCCCTCATTTATATATATATATATTTTATGCCAAGGGTAAAGAAAGGCAGGGTTGGAAATATGGGAAAAGTGAAATGAAATGAGAGTGAGTAAAAGGGGTGAAAGAGGTTCCTTCCCCAAGCCCTGTGAGACAACCTCACCTCCTTCCATCCATTCTTTCCTCCCCCCTCCGTTTCTCCCTGTTTCTCCTTCCATCCAGATGCTGATGGGCTGTGAAGGAATGCACCATGGAGCTGACCTCCAACCAGACTGGCTCTCCCTCTCTCTCTTATGCACACCCACCCATATGCACACATATCCTAACACATGTATGATACACGCACGTGTATATCCATCCATCCATCTACACAACGAGATACAGAACTGAGAGACACAATGTTGGATGCTGGGTGTCCAACTGGGTTCTTCGCACGGCTCACCCATGAAAAACCAAGAGGTGCGAGTGACAAAGAGGAGAGGACAAAGGAGCGTTATTGCCCAGCCGCCCTACGCACCTCTTTTAAGACTCCTCTCCCCCCACTTCTCCGTCTTCTCCTCCTGCCACTTCCTCACTCCTCCAGCTCCTCTTCCTCTCCTGACTTGTGCTCGAGACAGTCCTTGACCTTATGATACCAGACACGCGGCACATCCATTTGCAGTCATTACGCTCCGTACTGTAATATTCTCGAAAGAGAGGGCTCTTGAAACAGATATTGCCCTATATTGATTGGAGACACGGAGTACTCTGATAAATCTATGAAGGTAGGTGGGCGCGGGGGCAATTATTTTTTTTCTCTTTATATATCATGCCGTGATTTCCATTTTTGTTCATTTCATTCTGGACACATTTCTGAGATCAACCAAAATGGGTCTTCAGGGGCCGATACCAATACAGATTGTTAGGAAGCAGAGAAATGCCGAAATGGGATCGATTTCTTTATATTGACCCATGAGATTATAAAAGAACAATACATCAAATTGCTGGATATGGCGCCGATAATCACAAGAATGCACGATTCATCTTTTATCTTTCTAAGGGAGAAGGACAGATGAGAGGGCGATGGAGAAAAAGGTATAGTTGGGGAAATGTTAAACTGAATCACCTCTGATGGGTCCATCTTCCCAAGTTTTACAAGAACAGCAAACTGAAGACATGCAATTTATAAAGATAAGGAGATATTTCTAAATATTGGTGCAGGTAATTGGTAGGATATCGACTGAAATGGTGGCATACTTTTATGGAAAACCACCTCCTATGACATTTCACAATCCTTCCAATGGGCTCACAAAATGCAGGTTGGTCCATGAGGATCTGGTATGGTGCAGTGTGATACCGGTGGCAGTTAAGGAGACTGTTACCCGTGCAAGCCGGTAACAGATAAGCGAACATTGGTGGATGGATTTCTGCAGTAAATATTTATATATTCAGGGATATCATACCGGAAAGACTTTAAAACAGAATGGTTATCCACTACTGGGCGGCGACATCCACCCAAATCACGCTGCACCTTAACGGACCCTTGCAAACCGAGGCAACCGTGCAAAACTTTCGCAATACACTCACAAAGGTAATTGACATAATGCACATTGAGCTGCTCTGTTGCTCCATGCAGCAGAAAGCTGAGTGTGTACTGGAACCTACATATGAAATACATGTAGGCAGCAAAATCATTGCTATAAATTATGACAGCGAGGGGACAACTTGATAAAGATTGGGAGTTCTGCGCTGTTTAGGGAGTAACCTAATAAGTAAGACAATTGAACAATAAATCCTGCCCCCTTCCACACAGTGGTGAGTCGAGCAAGCCTTTGCAAACTGATAGTTCTGAGCCTTTGTGCCCCCTGCTGGGCTAAATTATGACACAGAGCTTTAGCTGTGAGTAATAATTCCCCTTAACCTCCTAAATTTACAATAAGTGCCTTCAAAGTTAGAAACTACGCCCCCCCCAACCCCAACACCACCACCACAGGATAACATCGCACATCTCTCCAACACAAACATATTTTATTACTGCGCTGTTGGATCAAATTGAAAATCACAGATCTTGTGGATACACTTTAACATGGTTTGCTTAGTGAGACTTAATAACTTGATTTCTCCGGCATCTCCGGGAGGTGGCTCCATTATTATTGTGTAATAGAGCAGCAGCACAACGTTACTGAAAGAAGTGTGAAACATCACACGAGTGTTTTTATGTGTTTTATGCCGTTTCCCTGTAGCAACACATTGGAGCTTGTTTGTTTTCTACCTGATTGCAGTGACAAAAAAAAAAGCAAAACTACTACTTTAACAGTTGTAATTTAACAATAAAGAGAAATATAGTAAGATACAGTCATGAAAAAATGATTAGACCACCCTTGTTTTCTCCAATTTCCTGATCATTATAATGGCTGTTGCCACTTAAGGTATATTAAATAAAAACAGCACAACATAGAATGCCTAAAAGCACTGTTTCCGGCAGTCCATGCCATGGCTATTGAAATAAGAAGTGTTTTTGGTTACTATAAAATAATAACTAATAAATACTAATACTAATAAATAAAAATATTTGACTAAACATATGCACCTTTAGTGGAACAAGGCATTAAAATTAACAAGAAATTGAAGAAAACAGACCTAAAAACTGTAATAACTGACTTATATTCATTGAATCCAACTTTTTAAGGACTTTTTGAAGCAGTTATGCAAGAAATGAACTTGACGTCTGCTGAAAATGTAAAATACACACAATACACTAAGTAAAAATACATGGATTCCTGCAATCCACATGGACTGTAGGGAAAAAAAAAAAAACTCTCCTCACTCACTATCACATTCAATACCGCACGCCACAATGCAAATGAGCAACGTGCCGTCTCCTCCACTCCTCCCCTCACTCCCTCCATGTGCTCCTCACCAGACCCCCACTCCCTCTCCACCCACAACCCCCCAATTTGTTCCACTTCCCCATACCTCATTGTTCAAAATGACACTTTTACATTTTATGGTGAACCAATTATTCTGTCTTACACAGTCCGCTGGCTCTGCAAGCCAGCATGCCTGGATCAACTAGGGAGAGGGGTGGAGAGGAGGTGCTGGTCTTGGGGTGTTCATAGAGGTGGAGAGCACAGGAGTGAGAGTGAGGAAGAGAAAGAAAATAGACGACTAATGGTACCTCTCACTGACATATCCACAGGGATGTGCAAAAGAATCGGAGACCGGGAAGTTACAAGCTCCCGGGTGGAGGAGAGGTCAGGGGAGGAGAAGGGATGTGTGGGAAACAACACAGATGGATACGTCTACGTCGGGTGTGCACACACCTGCCATCAGAAAGAGGTGAATGCAGACAAAAAAGCATCTAATTGAATGATAAAGTGTTGGAGTGGAAGTAAAAAGACTGGAAAGCGAGCGGGGATAAATCACAGCAGGGGTAAATAAAGAAGACGGAGTTGCGAGCGCACCACCGGTTGTAATGTACGCCGGAGGACGAGATATTAAAGGAGAAGACAAGAGAATGGGAAGAGCCGACCAGGGGAGCTAGAGAAAAGGCAAAACAGGGGGGAGGAGTAGTTAAGATGGGGAGAAGGTGAGGTAGGGAACATGTGAAGGGAAAGGGAAAAAAAAAAAAAGGAAACCAGCGGTTTTACATGTGAGAGGCCTGAGGGGGAGGGAGATTGGAGAAGAGACAGGAGTGTTGTTGTACCGGGCGAGAGAAAAAAAAAAAAGAAGACTTAAAAAGCATGAGGCAGGTCACCTTTCTAATGCCTGAGGGACGAGAGTGGAGGAGTACTTCACAGGTGCTGCGAGCAAATAATCCTCTTTTTTCTAAAATAACTTATACTCACATATTAATTTAATAATTCTTCAACGTGGTTTCCGTAACCCTTGAAATTTCTCAGTCGTAAAACTACTTGATGAGTTCCCGGTGCAAGTAGGGATAGAAATAAATAGTAGTTCCATGACAGCCAGCCCTTGATTATCAATCAGGCACTTGATTGTATTTATTACTAGATAAACGTCTGAGTTAATTTAAATCAGTGTCGAGACACAAGGAGCTCGACTTTTCCTAAGCAGGTCTCCCAGACCAACATCAGTGCAAATGTCCACACCACAAAAGGTCTTTTTAATTGGGCTATTTATCAATATTGAGCTGATTAAACTTCTTCTATCCCACATTCTTACAATTTATAAATAAAAAGGACATTCGGTTTATGGTGCTTTGGCCCAGAGACATTGACCTTGTCTTTGGTGTGGAACACCTGTGTTCAACTCTTGTGCAAGATAAGCACTAGTTGGGGCAGTTGTGCCTTCCCACAGTAAGGTTTACTGGCAGTGGCAGTGTGATATGGGTGGCAGTCATGGAGACCACTGCTTCCGCGACTGGTAACAGATAAGCGGACGAAGATGGACTTGGCAAATTGTCCATTGCTTGTAACTTGTTTTCAACAGTGTCCCTCTGTCCGTCCAGGGTGAGGACTCTTTTGTCTATCAATCTGAGGTTTCTTACTCTCTTAGTGTTGTGCTTGGAAGATTTTCTCAATCAATGCAAGGGTCTATAAGGGCAGGGGGGCATCTTGTGGGGGCGCTGCAAGGTACTACCTTAAGTGAACTAGTACTTTATTATTATTGGCTTTGTGGCATTGCACCGTTCTTTCTTCCAGGGGACTACCAATAGAAATAATTGGGTACTTCTACATTATTTGTCAAATGTTCATTAACGTACATTGTCCCTCTATTACCAATAAAAGGTAAATAAATATGAACTATTTGCCAAAATCCTACACGTCAATGCCGTCCAAACGCTTACTTGTCCTATTCACATAGCACCAAACCTATATGTGAACCGGATTGTCTCCAAAACTGAGGCAAATACCTTAGGACATCAACAGGACATCACCAGCGTATTTGGCATAGGGTTATTGGAGGAACATGTGACAATGAAACAGAGAAAATTGATTGGCCGATATTAGATAATAATGCTGATCAGCCCTTAATATCTTTTGGATAATACTATAGGACATCCCAAATAATAAAGCAATTTTTATTTCTTAATTTTGCAGCCTGGGTTGCAGTCCCAAACTGTGGTGAGTCCACTGAAGGTCATGTGGGTCGGCACAGTGCTATGCTCAGTGGCAACCTGGCAACAGGTGGATTAGAACCTCAAGATTTGCAGACGTCAAAGCCAAGTCAAGTTCCTTAACCACTAGGCCAAGTTCATAAGATATATTCCCAAAAATCACATTTAAAAAATCATTTATAAGTGCAAAATATAAGCCCCCTCACTTGTTACTCAAGAAAAAATGAAAAAAAAAATCCAAAAAATGCAAAACACTGAACTCCAAAAATAGTTGTCGGCATGTTATACCAATAATGTAATAGTGGGGTTTTGGGGGAATGGGAATTTACAAGCAGCAGACACCTACTGGAAAAAGAAAAAAAAAATCATATTCAGGTAATATCACAAAAGAAAAATAAGCCTGAGCAAAGTTGTCAGTGACACAGATGGGAGTTGAAGATAAAGTGACTGTCAGCGACAGGGGAATGTTACAGCCAGTGGCTCCTGTCATTTTGTCAGGTGCCACAAAGAATACCGAGACCTGACTACAACTATCCCAGGTAATATAAGACCTAACCTGTGAGGTGATACAATATGCACCTCTGGTTGCTTCGCTCATAAAAACCATATAAAATATGATATAAAGTAACCAGTGAAAGAGTTGTTGTGTCTAGGGATGCTTAACTCAAGCAATTCTGATTTTTTTAAATATAAAATAATGTATTCCAGTGCGCTTACAGTATGGTGCAGTATGATTTGGGTGGCAGTGGTGGAGATTGTTGACATTGAGACCCACAAAAAAATCCCTAGTGGCTAGTTAACAGAAGGACTGTTTACAAGTTTTCCAATAGTCGCTAAATATAAATGGAGATTGTAATTAAAAAAAAGGTCTGTCCAATAAGCAGTGGTTGACTCATGCCTGCTGTAATTGCTTAATTACATTTGTTTAATTGATAAGATTAAGCCAATGCAGGTTTAATCAATGGACTTTCATATGAAGGACAGATTAATGCAATTATTATTTTCCTGTAGCCTAATGGCCAGATAAGAGGTTTATCCTTAATCTTTATGGTATATCATGATGTAATTTGAAGACCTCCCCTGCAGGTGGTGCTCATGATTAATGGAGATGCAAAGGCGCATGATTATTATTGCAATTATTGAGTCACACGTAAGAGATGCGATTATGACTGATTTCGCAACTCAGAACCATTTGTATCTTTGCAAGAAGGTCAACCAAGAGCTAAATAACACGTAGCAGCGTTTGTGTTACGTACAAGCGTTTCTTTGGGAACATTGATCCACCATGTCTAACTGTAACTGGTGTCTTCTTTGATGAAAGCATAATTATCCGACAGATTACGCAATAAAAAGAGGCAATTGTTCCCGTAAAACCCCGAGAATCAAGATAATCCTTCTTACCTGTGATGAAACGTCTGAGGCAGAGTCGGTGGAGAATTGGAAGGTGTGGCCAGGCTGGGCGAGAAGGGATGGTACGGCGTCTTCTTCAACGCCTGGATCAGGTTGTGCCTATACTCCGGATCTATGGACCACAGGGAGCCTTTGCCTATGCTCTGAAGGAGAGGGAGAGGAATAAAGACAGAGGCGGGCGGTAGGAAGGAAGTGAGGGAGGAGTG
This sequence comes from Paraplagusia blochii, assembly GCA_016785265.1. NCBI lineage: Eukaryota > Metazoa > Chordata > Actinopteri > Pleuronectiformes > Cynoglossidae > Paraplagusia > Paraplagusia blochii. The sequence continues at coordinate 89,582 of JAFBJS010057698.1, forward strand.
GATTGAGGCACAGGGAGAGACAGATGAGAGAGGTGTTATTTGAAGTGCTATCGGGCCCCTTAGAGCACATCACAAACACAGCACACTGACCTGAGCCAACAGGTCTGAAAGACCAAACACGAGCTCAAAGTACCGAGTGAGCGTCGATCCCTATTTACTAAACCACCTGTACACACACACGCAGCCCTGCTGCATTCCCACAGAGATAAAGAGCTTGAGAAAAATGACATCCTGAGCATCTCCTGGCTCAAACACCAATATGCTTCGCCTCATTCACCCTTCAAACAAAAACAAGCCTCCCATCAAATCCTCGGGAAAACATTAGCCAAAAAAAATCCTCTATATATTTTATTGTTTATATATATATATATATATATTTAGAAAGAAAATGATCCTTCCTCAATCCACATTGACACTTCTCTCAGTATTTTTCAATCCTCTGCTATCCCCCGGGGGAGTAAAATCATCTTTTTTGGATTAAGAGACAGTGAAAACTCTTTAACTTTTTTTTTTCACTCCAGAGGCGCTGGTGGTGTATATTTTTAGATCAAAGCGGCTTCCTCTTCACCTAATGAAGCTGCCAAATGTGAGTGAAACCAGTATGTAGATCACAATAAGGAGAGCAATCTCAGATGGGCTGCTGTGAAAAATACTCTCCGTACTCCGCACATTGGGGCTTCCAGCTACTGTGTCGTACAGGTTTGGTTGAAACGTAGAGCACCACTGAGACTGAGCCTCGACAAGTTGACGCTGGGATGGAAGTGAATATAAAAATTACAGTTACAGTAGCCCTGCCTCGTTTCTGCTCACTCTGTTACCCACTGTTACGTTTCAGGTTCGGGTTACAGAGTTGTCAGATACGGCAACGAGATATATGAGATACACGACATTATCCATTAGCAGTCTCCACAACTGCCACCCAAATCACACCATACCGCTAGCCTTCCTGTAGGTGGGGAACCCACTGGAAGTTATGTCGGTCGGGATGGAGCTTCTGGAGAAAAGTCCACATTTTTAACCGCTAGTACCATATGTGTACCAACATGTAGTACAGTTAAGTTAAAAAAAAAAACGAAAAGTAAACCAATTTTTTCTAATCTGCCTAAAAATATTTCAGCAAGAGGCATTAACTATATTTGCATGGTGACAGGCCTTTTGATTAATCAAAATAAATATATTCCATATTTGTCTTGTTAACAATCCGTTAACAATCAACTGAGAATAACAATAAAACGGAGAATTAAAGAATAGGAGATAGAATTATATGCTTGTTTTAAGGGTCGGTACAAGAAATGCACAATTTAAAACTTTTATGGGATGCCACAAAAAAATTACATATGGAAATGCTTTGGCAAAAAGCATTGAAATAAAAAATACTTAATTTACTCACAGTTTAATTATTATGAAATCAGAGCCTCTTTAGCTGAACACCATGCTCATATTCAATATCTACACTTTTCTTTCCTTTTGACCTTCAGTACATGCATATGTAATGAGTATATCTAAAAACATGGTGGCACATATATTAAGGTTCCTTCCATAATCTAGGGTTCCTAGTGAAAGCCCTATGATATAAAAAAAATGACCTTGTAGTGTAAATTTACCCACGGTTTACTTAATATGAGATTGGAGCCTGTTTAGTTGAACACCATGCTCATATTCCATTTCTACTTTTGATTTCCTTCTGTATATGTATATAGCTGGTTGTCAACGATAAAAAAAATGTCAAAACATATTTTAAGGCTCCCTCCATATTCAGTCAAAGATACTGAAAGACTTAGGGAGCCTGGTGAAAGTGGAGAGGACCCAAACTGCATTGGAATTTGCTTGACATCTGAGACCTGACCATACCCCCATGCATGTAATGGACAAAGCCACATGTGGACATAGTTGAGGAAATTCTTATTTCTCCATAGAGTCTGATGATCATTGTATTGGACAAAGACAAAAAAAAGGAAGCCAAATATGATGGATGTCCTAAACTTTAGATAATCTAAGACATATGGCACAAATGTACATTTTTTTTTTCAATTTTTCTCATATAACAATGTCTTTAAATTCAATTTGTATTTGTTAAAGGATAAATTTAGTTTCTGACAATGAAAAGATATGAATAAATAAAAACGAGTTATTTTTCACTCATTTCCAAAGGAAAACATTTATTTTCCAAATAAAAAAAAACAGTATCCCTAAATAGGCTCCAGAGATTTTGTTGTTTCATGTTCTGCACTGGTTAGCGCAAAAGAGCTGCACATAAAAGATGCATTCACGCCAAAATATTCTCTAATTACATCACATGAAAATTTAATAAATTCACAACTGTCAGCTCCATTGCGAAGACAGGATATTTTATAAGCATTTAAGAGCATATCCTCTTATCTGCTGCACTGTACTTATATCGCCTGCAGCTTTAAAATATCAAAGTGAATTAACACACACATTTATTCCGTCCCGATAGCTGATTTTCCCTGTTTGAGAGATAATTGGGTATTAAAATCGTAATAATAGCTCCAATGATTTCTAATGAGTGATTAAAGTAAAAGTACTCTAGAGCATCCGGAGTATGACCCCGAGTTTAATGGGGTCCCAACCCTCCCCTCACCCCACGGCGCGTCATGCGACCTTGCAAGAATGCATGAAAAATCCGTGTCGCACCTGTCGGTATCTCCGCATTAGTCTGTCATTTCTACTGAATACAGGCGGTATGCATTGGTTCTGCCGCGTGAGCGCGTGCACACGTCTGTGTTTTTGCATGTGTGTATTCAGTTCCCTAGGGAGTGTGATATTACCCAGCATGGTCCGCTCCTGGGAGAGCTTCTATTACTGCCAGCAACGCCTCTCCTGGAGAGCATGATATTACACACACATACAATCGCTCCCACAGAGGTGACCCCCACTGGGCCAAATTTCCCCTTGCACCTTCAGCCGCCAGCCGCCTCTCAAAGTGTGTATGCGAGCGCATCTATCCGCGTGCGCCAACTGTCTGCCTCCCCGGCAGCCGATTAAATCAATGCTCAGCACAGAATCTCAGTCTGCCGGGGCTCCTGCCTATGACAACAAACCAGCCATTAAAGGGCTCAATCTCTGGATACCCCAACCTCGCGAATCTCTCTCTCTCGCACACACTTACAAGCATTGTCAGCAAGCCAATCACAGGGCACGGCTCACAGGAAGGGTCTGTCACCTGGGTTATAGCAGTCGCCTTGGCAACAGGCATCATCCGTGCTCGGGAGGAAGAGGAGGTGAAATGGACTTTTCATTTTCTGACAAATCCTAAAAGTTGCGAGCAAGGCAGGCCTGTCTTAAAATCGATTGCCGTAAAAAGTACTCGAAGGCAGGGATCCACGGTTTTATGTTTTCTGAAGTTGAATTCAGACTTCTAAAATTCACCCCGGATGGAATTCAGAGCAGCTGAGCAACTCGGACAGGTGTCCGAAACAGCGACTTCACGATATATTTACTAACAAGCTCCTCAGGCTGGAGCCGTGTATCGCTGCCAGAGTTTTCATAAAAGAATAAAAATCTCGTTGCTTTGTTTTCAACCGTCGAAAAGTGTTACACAACAAATAATCCCCAGCAGCACGCAGTTAGACTCGATGTGACATACATAGAAAGTTCAATCCCATATATGGTATATGCCTGCAACTAAGAATGTAATCAGAATGATTTGCGATACATTAGTCTGATCCTAACGTCTCTTAATATCAGAATAGGACAAAGAGAAAAAAGGCAAAGACAGCAGGGAAAGGAGAAAAAAAAAGGAGAGAAAGAAGGAGGGAGCAATGAAGGGGGGGGTAGAAAGAGTAAGGGAGGTGAAAAGGAGAGTGAGAGGATGAGGGAGTGATGATTGTGTGTTGCCAACATCTGTTTCCTGTGTTATATAAGCTGTGGGGGCTGGACTCCCTTGGAAATAGGAGATATTAAAAAGTCCTGCTGCCACTGACCTCCCTAGTACCACTACATTACTGCTACTGCATTCCTGACTGCAGTATTATCCTAGCTCCTATGGTATACAATAACAATCAATACTGCAAACGTATACCAGAGTATCGTATGCAACACCAGAATGTACTATAACGAGAAATGCTTTGAAAGGCATTGAAGGTCAGGAGAAGAAAAACAAGAAGAAGAAGATGCCAATTTTTACCTTAATATGACTGTTTTTCATACATTTTGACAGCTAATGCTTATTCACTGGTTCCTGAAACTGCAATAAAAACTTCGGTGACTAGTTTTGTGCTTCAATTAGAGCCTTTATTCAACTATCTGTATAAGAAAATAACTTTCAGCCACAGCTTATTCCTCTGCGTCCTAAACATTCAGAAACAATTACGAACCCGTGATATGAGAAATGTATTTAATGGGAATAGATACAGCCCAACAGACTTGTGAGTACTTCAGGAAATCATTGACTCTGTACGGATTCTCTCATGACTATATGATGCAAAAAAAAAAAAAAAGGTTCATTAATTTGGGCAAAAAATGAGTCACGTCCTCTGGGCTACAGCTCATCCGAGTCGAGTGTTTTCAGATGAGTCTTCAGATAAGTCTCATTATTATGGTTATTTTTAGGGAACCAGGACATTGTGGTCTACATGCTAAAGATAGACGAGACCATCCAGACTGCTAACCTTTTGCTGCAGCGCCACCTGTTGTAGATAGAGCAGGACTATTGTCATATGCCCTTCCTCAATCTCTAATGAACTCGGCATCCAAAAGGGTCCTGACCCCTATTTTTGGGAACAATTGATGATAGCATGCTTGAAACACTGAGCTGGAAGTTTCTGCCTGCAAGTAATTGAGTGTCGGCCATATTGTTTCAGTCAACATTCTTCACATAGAATGTTCTGGACTTCAGCATGGGACGTGAGGGACGTACTCGGCTTTAAATACACAATTATATGTTTCAATGTATCCATGTACGGTGTATTTAAATTAATATTTAAATGCTTGTTGGGTTCTCTTGGTTCAAAACAATGTTGTGAGTATATTGCCTGATTATTACTATACAGTTGACATGAGCAAAATAAGGCCCGGGGGCCGGATGTGGCTCGTTGTGTTTGGTAATTCAACCTGCCAAAACTAATGTTTTTAATGCAACGGTCCGCTCTGCCCTATACCCACTTTCTCGTGAGAACTTCATTAAATCTCCCGGTGGGTCTGAAATATTTCCACGCATGCAGTAAGTCAGTAGAAATTTGTCATTTGCATTAGCCAAGTTATGAGTCGGGATACCGGAACAGCACGATACTCCCGGTGCCTTTTAGCTGCAACAATCTGCTCCGCAGCGAAAAAACTTGATAAAAAAAAAAAAGGCAAAATAGTCGAAAGGAGTTCGACAATAAATGCAATAAACCACATGTCAGTGTCGGCGATGAGTTTTAACGTCAGAGAAATGACTGCCTCAGGTCATCTGTTACATTCGTCCTTTGTTATCTGATGAGAGATGTTGGGGGAATACAGCGTCTGTACTGAGATGTCAGTATTTTTTACCATCTGCCAATAGAACTCTTCTCCCAGTGTTTCATCTGATTGCAGATTTAACTCTGTAATCCAGTGCATTATTATAACAACTGATATAATGCAGCGAATGTCACCGTTGCGTATCACTGAACCCATAGCACTAATCTGAACTAAACTTGTTAGGCAACGGTTCTCACAGCTGGAGTCGAGGCACTAACCCTGGCAAGGATTTAAGCCCCAATAATCCACGGGGATAGATGTTCCGTCATTACTGAGAGCATATATACAGACAAGCGCGGGATTAATATCATTGATAATGTATGTGTACAGTGCTGTTTAGAGGGAGACAAATGAGCTGAGGTGAAAACCCTTCCGTACGTACGCAGAACAGAATAGAATTACAGCCGAGGATCCAAAGGTTCCACAGCATGAATATCTTCTCATCCAGAAGATGCGACTTCTATTGTTTCTGAAGGCCATTTGACAATGGAGGGAAGTCACGCAGATGCCGGGAGACAGTCGGGCGAGGAGTCAGATGTTGCTTAAACAACAGGCTTGTTTTCGTAAGCACGCAGAAAAGAGAAAACGTGGAAACTTCGACTACAGGTGTTATGAATCGACTTGTTTTCCCATGTGGCTTTGATTTAGTTCAAGCCTGCCCCACTTTTTCTTCTCATACAGACGTTATTTATTTTTTTTTTTTTACTTTTTATTTTTTTTTTCCACTGGAGATTTAGAGCGGAGGCACAGATCAAATTTTGTTTTCCTAAAGATCAAGGCAAAGAGAGAGAGAGAAAAAAAAAAAGTTCAACTCCGGTTGGTATTTGTGAAATACAGGTATTAAAGGTGTCAGAGTCACAAACTAAATACGCTGTCAATAGTGCGTTGAGATGATGAGGTGACGGATTCGAGACACAGCAAATACCAGTGTTGGCTGATAAAACAAATGTGGCTTTATGTGTCAGGTGTTATGCAGGTTTTGATCAATCCACATGAGATATTTTATTTCTTTCCCTTCTTGATATTGAACAATTTTAAACTAATTTACTGCTATTTACAAGCTGTTTTTTTTTCTGTAAAACTCCCACTGTTGTATTCATTTGATGAATGCCTTCACAGCTACAGTGCATTGTTTTGGCATTCCAAAAATAACCCACTGAGATCCAGTCTATGTGAGCGGTTTAATATATTAAGACACGCTGTGAGTTTTACATTTGGAACTCTGGTGTTTACACTGTTTCACTGCTGTGCTTCATTCAACTTCAGATTGATAAATCCCTTTGGAGAGTACACTGTACTTTAAAGTATATTTTCTGAATACAGGATATTATACAAGACAGCAGGATGTGGTATTTTTTTTTTGGGGGGGGGTTGCTTTTGGAAAGTGAGAAAATATGAGATAATGTAAGAAGCTGCTGGATAAAGTATTGGTGGAAATTGGTTGCGTCAAATGAAAATTCTTGGCCAAATTAATAACCAAAAATTAACAAACTAATTCCGAAAGACCAGAATTAGAACCATTGCATTTTTGGTTATGTCTGTGGACGTCCAGAGACAGAGTAGTCCACCTTGTAAATCCATTCCTTCATTAACTTATCTTCGTACACTTATCCAATTCCGGGTCTCAGGGACGGCAGTTTCCACTACTGACACCCAAATCACATTGCTCCATCCGGTGCTATGCTCAGATCACATTGGTGAAATGGTGGACTAGAACCTGATGATTGCAGAACCAAGTCTTCTAGGACAGCACTACCGGCTAGCTACAATTCTCCGTTTCTAAGTGAAAGTTTTGCAAGTCTGCACTGGGTATTTTTTTTTTACATTAGAACTTCCTGTTTCAACCATTTCGTTTGATGCATTTTCGGTGCATCAAGCTAGGGAACAGTGTGTGGGGCAATGCCAGGTTCAGTGCACCTCAGTGGTAACCTGGTGGGCTCGAACCTGACACCCTGCGGACTCAAGTCCGGATTTATTAAACCACGTAGCCACCACTGCCCCAAGAGGGTACTTCCTGTTTACTAGACAGGTGCTTTAAGGAAAGAAGGAAAGGAAAGAAAGTTAATTTTGGGCAGTTGGTAGCCTATTGGTTAAGGAAGTGGATTTCCTTAACCACCGGGTCCGGCTCAAATCCTCCTACCCCCGTGTTACCACTGAGGTCCACTGAGCAAGGCACCGTCCCCACTCACAGCTCCCGGGGCGCTCAAAGCTGCCCACTCACAATGACAAGAATGGAAAGGAAAGGAAAGGAAAGGAAGGAAAAGAAAGGAAAGGAAGGAAAAGAAATCTCTTCCTTGTCATTGTGACATTGTGATTCCCACCACTGCACACCGCAAAATGTGACCTCAGTATTTAACCCATCACCAAAGTGAACAGTGGGCTGCAGTGAGTTGGAACAGTGCCTTGCTCATTGCACAGTGGTGAATTCAGACCTGGAAAACTCCGGACCCAAGATTAGTTCATGAACCACTAAGCCACAGCACCATATAATAACACAGTATATAAACAGTGGTAATTTTTGTATCTGAATCAGCTCTGCAGTGAGCAACCTCACCTCACCTCACCTCACCTCTCCTCTCCTCACCCCCAGGAATTCTCACTCCCGTTAACAATAGGAGTCTACGTGTAAAACGCTGCCTCTCATCCAAACAGGGAAAGGTTAAGTTAGAGGTGACACACTTGAGAGCAACATGGAGAGACTTCATAGCAGGTCTTAGATTACAAAACTGCCGGTTCTCTAGGCGGCGGTTTCATAAGGGGCTGGCAGATATACATCACACGCCCCACACGCGCTTGCTCCCTTGTGTGTGTGTGTGTGTGTGTGTTCCTGCTACATTTTATGGCACTAATCTCCAGCCAGGGCTACAACACTTGTCATTAAAGCATCTCATTTAGCGCAGTCAAGAATCCTGTTTGTAAACAATACCATGGCAACTGTGCGACTCGCAGTCTCCCTCGCACGTTCTTCCGCACCCAGACTGACGTGCGCAAGTGTGCGCTCGTGCCAGCGCGATCACACGCACATACTGTACATATATGTAGATATATATATATACATATACATATGCAAACTAATCCCCATCGTGTCATCTGCCTAGATATGACCCAGAAATACAGTCAGTGGAACAAATAGGCCGCAGTCATATTAATCCCCACCTCTGCGGATTGATGGAAATATGATTTGGTGCGTTCACAGTAACGACCACCCATCCATCCACGTTTACCTTCCCTCTTACTTTGTCTCCCTGACCTCTTCCTCACACTTCCTCTCCCTGTCTTCCAGACAGAAACAGAGCCATGAAGTAAAAAAAAAAGAAAAAAAAAAAAAAACAAACATTCATATGCAGATATTCTCAGCTTTGAAGGTGAGTGGGACTGAAATTACAGAGATTCTCTAACTGCGGCTTCGGATGGAGCTTAGCACTTGGCAGGTAGAGAAGGAGTCTGCAGAGATGTGCCCTCATTTCTACAGCCCCCTTTTTTTTTGAGCATTCATGCATACTTGCATGCGTGTGCATTATGGGTACACGCCTGTTCGTAGGTCTGTTAGGGTAAAAAGAAACGTGCGTGCATGAAAGAGAGGAATCGAGAGAGGGAGAATAGGTTTGAAGGGTTAATTAGTGTGCTGTCTTAGCTGGTGTGCAGTGACAGAAGACAAGACATGGTGTCCTTGCCAAAAATCACCTCTCTGCAAGCTGCCACACACACACACACACGCGCGCACGAGTCCTTGTCCCATGTACTTGTACTACGTTTGTTAGGACGACATAAAGGTTAGGAGTACTTCGAGGCTTCGGTTCGTCATCGGTTCAGGGTAGGACTTGTTCACCGTCAGTAGGGTTTCTAACGAATCTACAGAACGCACACACCTTAGCCAGCAGAGCCAAATCAGTTTTGCCGTTGCTACAGCAACAGCATACTTTTATGTCAACTGCAACCCAGTTGCTATGGAGATATGTATACAAGAGAAACTCTGTGCCGTTGTAGTCAAGGGCCAGATGACAGCATAGCGTGAGGGACGGTTTACACGCACACGCATGCAACGCACTAAAAAAGGAAGAGATTCAAGCACCAGTCAAGCAAGAAAAAAAAAAAAAAAAAACAGAATTCTCCCATATCTTCACATACACTCATTATCAGCACACTAAACACACAAAGCCAGCACCGGTCCATGTTGTTTACCCCCACAACCCAGCCACCCCTCAACACCCTCAGGCAAGATGAAATCTAAAGTCTGCTGGCATCTGTGTTATTAAATCCTGCAGTATTAATTTAGCACTAATTGAGTGAGGGATTCGCTCCCGGTTTACCCCGGGACTCTAATGGAGTAAAATCTAGATGGGAAAGCTGGTATAAAAGACTGCAACAAGACTTAAATCAAAGGCAAAACGCTGCACCCACTGGGGAAATGGGTAATATTAACACACAGTGAATGAAATGAAAGCGGGGATCATCAACAATTGATAAGGCCAAATCTGCTGGAGTTGTAGACAAAATGCGCTCGACTTCAATTGGAAACGGGGCCACAAGCTGCTGACAACCGCCGAGATCTGTGATATTCATCACCAGAGGTGAGTGATTTAGAGGGGAAATTAGGGCAGTTTCTACAAGGTGATGACAGCAGGGTTTTACTGCAAGCTTTGGAAATAATAATAATAATAATAATAATAGAAAAAAACAGAAACTGACTTGGTTGAATCCTTACAGACACCAGAGCCAGGGTTTGTTTGTTTGAGCAGGGGTGAAATAGGACGAGTGCATTTCCTAAAGGTCTTTGTTACATAAAAACAATGGAGCCAGTATTATTATATAAATAAAATGTGCAGCACTGGTGTATCTTCGAAGAGGGAAATAAAATTATGCACACTGTGTAACTAAGTTTGAAGGTAAAAAAAGTAAGTAAAAAGTAAAAAAAAAAGTCCTTAAGAAAAGCTTCAAAATCTGTATATTTGTACCTTAATTATCAATAAAACTGTACACTGTATACACAAAAAATGAAAAACATGTTCCATAGTGACAGGACACTACCTAATGTTGCCAAAATATTCTGTTATACTTGCAATTTGTAAAAAAATATATTTTTTAAAATACATTCTAAGAAAAATACTTAATAACATATGTCAAACCGATGGCCCGTGGCCCGAATGCGGCCCGCAACATCCTTTTATGTGGCCCACTTAAGCTAATCATGCACATGGTTGTCTTAGAATAAATGTTGCTCTTAAAAGTGTCAAGATTCTTGTTTAAAACATGGGTATTTTTCCGACCGACATCATGCCAGTGCAATAGATCAGGTGTGGGCAAGCTAAGGCCCGCAGGCCAGATGAGGCCGGTTCATGAGTGCACATAAATCCCTGATGCAGTCAAAAAGTTTGCCATGAGTTTGATTTCCAGTTTGATTTTTTTATATATATGTATATATATATATATATATATTCACTGTGCCATTTTGATGTTTTAACACCGGCACCTCTGAAATCCATGGCAATATTAAGATTTAAATATAAATTACACATAAATAAACCCAAGACTCTCAATGTTCTGACTTAGAGCAATTAAAAATGCTTTACTTCAAGATGATGAGAGTAATTATTTCGTCTTTACCTGACTTCGATCTTTATCCACTTTCTTGAAGCACTTGTTCAGAGACAGATTGTGGCGTACCGAGTTCTTCCATCCTGTGGGGGCATTTGCAAAATATGGGAAGTGCTCCAGGATCCAGCCGTAGATGTCCTTAACCGGAAGCCGTTTGTTTGGTGCATCCTCGATAGCCATAAAGATAAGGCAGCTGAAAGAATACGGCGGTTTTCTGTTTGCACCTGCTGCCAAGTCGTACGCTGAATGTGCATCACCTAGCAGGGGGTCGTCGGGCAGAGGAGACGAGGAAGAAGGCGAGCGGGGATGCTGACCGTCCGAGTCCAAGAGTGGGGAGACGCTACGCAGCCCCGAGTGGCTGAAGCTGTTGAGGAGGTCCGTGCTCTCGTGCAGCCAGGAGAGGCTAGTGAGCTCCTCGTCCTCGGCCTTGGAGAAGGAAGCGGAGAGGGACAAGGAGAGGTCAGCCGCCTCCGCCTCCGATGCTGCTGTGGCTGCGTCACCCTGCCGATACGGTGGGCTCATGCCCTGGGAGGCACTGGCTCCACTACTGGGGCTCTGGGCCTTCTTGCTTGGGGGCATGGTGGGTCCCATCCAGCCCAGGGCTCACTCCTGAAGAGCAAGGAGAAATTAAGTTAGAACATTTGCTTTGCAAAAAACAAAAACCAAAACTACAGATTTAGTGCTTCAGTGGATAAAGAAAATTACCCTAATATAGCTTATTACTGATAATATAAAAAAAAAAACAATATGAGGTTCCAGATCTCTCGTTACTGTGTTGCACTGCAGCAGTCTTCACGACTGCCACCCAAATCACACTGCACCATACTTTGAACCTTCATGTTGGTGTGGAGCCCAGTAAAGATCATGTCTGGCAACCTGGCAGTGAACATGAACCCGAGTTAGCTTCCTCAACCACTGCCTGTCTTCTTAGGATAAGATATTCTAGAAACATTTCGGGAATATCTTACGATACGCTCATAGAACCTTTCAGAAACCTCATACCAACCAATTAAAAGTGGGTTAAAAGTGACTTCTGCTCTTAACGTCTCAACAGTATGAGAGAGAAAAAAATACTTATTGCCAAGGTTGGAGCAATGACTGAGCGCAAAAAATAAACTTGAACCATACGATTTAGTTCCACAGCAGGATCCTTGACCAGAGATGACCATGACTGGGAGATTAGCCAAGAAAAGAAAGAAACAAATTAGTCCATCCCGTGACTAATTAGACCATTATTCTTCTCACATAGGAGCGATGTTGCACCAGTTAGATGCAGAAAGTGAGTGTGGAAATTGTTCCGAGCGTCACGCCATAATCAGAAGCTTTGCAACCATGTCTTTGATTGTCCTGTGTTGCGGAGACAGCCATGGGAAAGACTCAGGCAGCCCCCACAGCAAAATGTAATCTGTTTCACTCACCCTGTGAAAGTGCTTCAGAGTGTGGACAACCTCAGATTCACACTTGCTCCATCCCTTTCTCCTCCCATAGACGCACACTAATTCAGAAGTAAACAAATGTTTGGAAAAAAAAAAAGAGCCTGTGCAGCTATAAAGATGTATGAACATGTGCATGAGAAATGGCGTGCATGCAAATGTCGGGGCGAGGGCATGCGTTAGGTCCAGATATAGTCCTAGCGTTCCCTGTGCACTGTGGTCTCGCTCTAATCCAAGGTGATCATCAGCCGTTCTGTCTCCTCCATCCCTGCGTGATGGATTGACAGCTGTCACAACTGTCAGCCTGCTACGGCTCAGGCCCCTGCGTCACCATGGCAACAGAGAATAACAACTCCTCTCCGGAGCAGTCAACGAGTTGTTTTTTTTTTTTTCTTTCTTTCTTTCTTCCCGTCTTCTTGTCTGCGTCTGCCGCTCTCCAATCTTTTTCTCCCCGCTCCCCTCTCTTTTCAACCAACATAGATAACTCTGCTTAAGTGTTGATAGGCTGTAGTGGAAGAACTGAGCTAAATATAGAATTGTGATGTATAGCTGCTGCACCGTCGCTTCGTGTACAGCTGGTCAGCTGCGCAGTCACCCAGCCGCTTTGTCTGACTTCATGCACGGAACGCGCGCAAGTGGAGCTTGCCGCCTTTGACCCCCGCGGTTCTTCCTCTTAGCAACGCTGACACCTTTTGGGCATCGCACTGACGGAGGAGTTTGACCAAGAGCAGAATGAACCCAAACTACAAAAGTGAGAAAAATGGTCCTAGAGCTGATGGCATTGAAGGCATGACTAAAGGGATGGGAATGGGGTTTGATTGGACGTTTGAGGTACAGGAGGTACCAATGCATCTGTGTCCGATTGTCTCAAAAGACGGTTAGAGCATCACTGTGTCATTGTCCCCTCTACCAGTCCTGTGGAATGCAGAGATGTCTCTGATGCTCTTTTTTTCCCCTCAATCTCCTCTGCCTCCTCCTTGTTATGTTGCCATAGCACCAAGGGGGCCATGAAACATTATGGCTGACAGTAAAGTCATCTCATTTTACTGTTGCTATGACAACAAACTCCTCACTGTTGGTTGGGGCCAGCACGAGCTGCCGCTCAAGCCTCGTGCCTCGATGTGTGTGTGTGTGTGTGTGTGTGTGTGCGCAAAGGGTTGGATGTTTGTGTGTCTGAGCGTCGCACTTCTCTCGCGGGCTCTCTTAAAGCTTAACACACTAGCTTTGCTTTTAAACAAACTTTTACGCAACTTCTTCAGTGCCACCAGTGCCTCCCCAGGGCCGGCTGCTAAAAGACAAATGCAGATATTGCTCATCATTTGCAGGCCAGATCAAAGCTGCCGCATGCATCCAAGTGTCAGTGTTTAGAGAGGGAATTTTCGTACATTTTCCCGACAGATGGGACTGTGCGACTGTCATCTCCTTCATCACTTTTTAAAGATCCTTACATGCGTTTACATTCTTTGTTTTTATTGCGTTCGTCACTGTTTCAAGTCCATATTTGGAACAGCGTGCACGTGGTGGACGCAGTGTTCAAGTCCAAATTGTCATGCACTATTCTAGAACTGCTCATGAACCTTCCTGCGATTGTTGAGGTCACTTGGAGGTGTCAATTGCCCTAACTGTGATTCCATCTTACCCAGAAGGTAGAACCTCAAGTTTAACGAGTTTTTTTTGGGAATATACTGAAACATTTCAGTTGGGAAACATGCATTCATTCATCTTCATCTTCCTATCTGTTAGGGGTCCCTATTGGGGTCCTGAGGGTTCAAGGTTCAATTCCACGAATGGCCATGTTGGCACCACACCCACTCACTGCTTCCCGGGAGCTCAAATCTTCCCACTGTTCATTTAGGTGATGGTTGTTTGTATCACAATGACCAGGAGATTGCTTTCCATTCCTTTCCTGTGGGTAGTGAGCACACTAGTGGATTCGAACCTGAGACCTTATGCACCCTTGTCCACACTGCTGCTCTGCCTTATTATATGTAGTATAAAAAAAAGCATCAAGCATCAGCATCAAACTGGTTCTGTTTGCTCCCTGATACTAAAGGTTTTAATCAACATCATTCAATTAGAGTAAATGTTCTTTCACATTTGCAGCTAAGTTCTCCTTCAGCGGTTGATTGGTCCAGTCAAGCCATACCACTCCTGTTATTACGCTGCCATAAGTACGACCTTTCGAAGACTCTAGACGGAGAGGGAAAAAAAAGACCCTGGAAATTACTGTGGCAACTGGGCCCAACTTTTCAAACTCCTGCAGAAGTTAAACACATCTCCAGTCAGCGATTTAATCATCGCTGGCAGAGAATTCTAAAATATCAGTGTGTTGGTTTGACTTAAATCTATTATGATGTTTCCTCACATCAGGGTTTTAGTCATTTGAACAGTCAACTGAGCAATGAGAACTCAAGGTTGAACCTACTGCATATCAGTGCCAGTCAATCTCTTTGTACATCTGTTTTTCATTGAAATACAGCAGCTGGTGTTGTGATTTCATTCATCCCACAAACAGGAAAAATGAAGATCTTTACTGTTGGATAAAGACACTGAAATATTATTTTTGGTACTAGAAAAAAAATCCTGGTTTTTGGACTTGGGTCCAGAAGGGGTTTTTGGGTTCTACTATCTGCCAGGTTGCCACTGAGGTGCTCTGATCATAGCACCGTACAGACCCACGTAACTACCAGTGGGCTCACCACCCACAGGAAGGATCACAATATGGTGTGGACTGATTTGGGTGGCAGACGTGGAGACTCTGTGACCTTGTGGAACCACTGGAGGTTCTAGAACATTGCTGACAGATTGGCGTTAACATCCAGAACACACATGAGGTTGAAGAACTTCACCAACCAAGTGTTAATGTCCAGAACCATTGAAAGTTCTAGAACTTTGCTGACAGACTGGGCCAGAACCATAGAAGATAAGACGGATATTTTTGATCTTCTTTCAGCTCCACCCTTTTCAACGTTAACCCATCTACGCCTGTTCTCTCCATTATTTACTCTGATTCCACCTCCATGTCCTCCCTCACTCCATCCATCAATCTCCTCTTTGTCTCCTACCTGGTAGCTCCATCTCTAGGATCATTCTTCTACCAATGTATCCACTGTCCCTCCT
>JAFBJS010057699.1:0-11130 GCA_016785265.1 Paraplagusia blochii
TCATGCAACAACAGAAAAATCACAGCTCAACAAGAAAAGTGTTTTTTTTTTTTTTCTTTTCTCTAGTAAACAGGTGGTATTGACTGTGACGTTGGACGAAGGCTGAACGGGTGAGACAGAGGGCCGGGGTTGAGAGAGTAGGACCGAGGACATAGGCTGGGTTAGTGACAAGGAGGATGGAGGCTGAGAGAGTGAGACAAGAAACGGAGGCTTAGAAAGTGAAACGGGGGATTGAATCAAAGAGAGTAAGACGGAGGATGGAGGCTGAGAGAGTGAGACGCAGGACAAAGGGTGAGAGAGTGAGACGGAAGACGGAAGCTAAGAGCGTGACACAGAGGGCGGAGGCTGAGTGAGTAAGACAGAGCATGGCGGCTGAGAAAATGAGACAAGGTATTGAGGCCAAGAGAGTTAGACAGGGGATAATGGGTTGAGTGAGACGGAGGACAGAAGGTGAGAGAGTGAGACAGATGACGAAGACTAATAACGCGACACAGAAGATGGAGGGTGAGTTAGTAAGACAGAGAACGGAGGCTTAGAAAGTTTTACTGGGTTGAAGGCTAAGTAAGTGAGACAGAGGACAAAAGGTGAGAGTGTGAGACATAAGACAGAGGCCAAGAATGCGACACGGAGAATGGAAGCTGAGTGACTGAGACAGAGAACAGGGGCTTAGAAAGTGAGACACGGGATTGAGGCCAAGAGAGTCTGACAGGGGAGGACGGCTGAGAGAGTGAGACAGAGTACAAAAGGTGAGAGAGTGAGACAGAAGATGGAGGCCAATAACGTGACACAGAGGATGGATGTTGAGTGAGTAAGACAGAAAATGGAGGCTGAGAAAGTGAGACAGGGGATTGAGGCCAAGAGAGTTAGACAGGGGATAATGGCTGAGAGAGCGAGACAGAGGACAAAAGGTGAGAGAGTGAGACTGAAGACGGTAGCCAAAAGCGTGACACAGAGGGTGGGGGCTGAGTTAGAAAGACAGAAAATGGAGGCTGAGAAAGTGAGACAGGGGATTGAGGCCAAGAGAGTTAGACAGGGGATAATGGGTTGAGTGAGACGGAGGACAGAAGGTGAGAGAGTGAGACAGATGACAGAGGGCAATAACATGACACAGAGGATGGAGGTTGAGTGAGTAAGACAGAAAATGGAGGCTGAGAAAGTGAGACAGGGGATTGAGGCCAAGAGAGTTAGACAGGGGATAATGGCTGAGAGAGCGAGACAGAGGACAAAAGGTGAGAGAGTGAGACTGAAGACGGTAGCCAAGAGCGTAACACAGAGGGTGGGGGCTGAGTTAGAAAGACAGAAAATGGAGGCTGAGAAAGTGAGACAGGGGATTGAGGCCAAGAGAGTTAGACAGGGGATAATTGCTGAGAGAGTGAGACAGAGGACAAAAGGTGAGAGAGTGAAACTGAAGATGGAGGCCGATAACGTGACACAGAGGATGGAGCCTGATTGAGTGAGACAGAGAATGGAGGCTTAGAAAGTTTTACAGGGTTGAAGGCTAAGAGAGTGAGACAGAGTACAAAAGGTGAGAGAGTGAGACAGTAAACAGAGACCAAGAATAACGGGTCTGAGTGAGTGTTAAAGAGAATGAAGGGTTAGAGAGTGAGACACAGGATTGAGGCCAAGAGAGTTAGACAGGGGATGACGGCTAAGAGAGTGAGACATAGAACAAAAGGTAAGAGAGTGAGACAGAAGCCAGAGGCCAAGTAGTGACACAGCGGACGTGAGTGAGATAGAGAAGCAAGGCTTATAAAGTGAGACAGGGGGTAGAAGTCAAGAGAGTTAAACAGATGATTAAGGCTGAGAGAGTGAGACAGAGGCAGAGATTGTGAGACAGAAAATCATTGGTTTATTAAGGCCAGGCAATGGTTGGACGTATTGTGTGCAACTTAAATCCCAGTCTGAAGTGAACCAGGTGAACCAGAAGAACCTGGTGAACCAGGGGAACCAGGTGAATCTTGAGAACCAGATAAACCTGGAGAACAAGATTGAAACTTGTGAAACAGATGAACCTGGGGAACCAGAAGATCCTGGGGAACCAGAGGAATCAGATGAACCCTGAGAACCAGGTGAACATAGCAAACCAGAACCTTATCAAAACATCTTAAACCACACCTACTTGACAATGGTTTAATATTTTTTTTGACAAGAATTTTTTGAAAAAAAAAAAAAAAAAAAATGACCAGTGTAGAAATGTGTAGATTATCTTAGTAGCAGTGGCATATTGTACAGAATAACATAATTTAATTATTAAACTAAATAAAAATGTAAAATTGTTTTTATTTTAGTTGCCTCAATTTTTTTTTCTAAATTTTTCAAACCCAAAAAATTATTTAAAAAAAAAGATCTAATATGATCTAACCTAAAATAACTAAACTAAATTTTTCTTTAAACTATTGTAATGTAGATCTCCACCTAGTGTATATATGAAGGTACTGCAGGGTTCTACTATAACAAGTTTCCTTCCTACATTATTTTCATCTTACTGTATATTTACAACTTGTCATGCCAACTGCTTATATGGCTAAAGTAGACAGTACTAAAACTGGAGTGGTAGAATTATAAATCCCAGGATGATTGCATCTTCCTGTTTACCATTTATATTTCCGCTCTTTTGTAATAACCTTCATTGTCATGTGACGCATGCAGTGGAATAAAGGCTCCGTTAATGGAGAATCACTCTGTTCTACCCTGTCATTCACATGTCAGCGTGTTCAGACGGGTCTCCTGCCGCTCGCTCCAAACCTGTCAAAGAGTCGATCTGTTGTGAGTGGCCTCCTAAAAAGGAACTGCTGCCCGGTCATATTTGAAGGGGAGTGGAGCCCGTCACTCACCGACATCCTCCAAAGAGGTTGACTGCTGAGAAACTTGACATTTGTCAGCAGTTTGGTCCATTTTCGTATTTTTGCAAAAAAAAAAAAAAATGTTTGGGGCATAAAGTGTTGGAGTGAAGGGTCAGTGTTACTACAACTCCCCAATGGATGACAAACTTTCTGTGTAAAGACAAGTTGAAACCTGAAGTTTTACATTGGCGGTATAGAACCCCGCAAAAAAAAAAAAAAAAAAAAAAAATTACGTCTCGTATACTTACTTTTTTTTTTTTTTTTTTTTTTTTTTTTTTTTTTTGTTCTTTTTTACTTCTTGTACACTTTATACATTATCTGTATTTAAAACCAAAATTGAGCCTAGCATAGGGTTAAAATATTTATGCGGCTATTGAACAACAAATTTTTTTAGAAAACCCTCCACTGGAGGGATGATTCCTATTTGTTTTTGATTCCTATTTGTTTTTGTTTTTTTTTTTTCTTCTACTCTTAGGGTTGTCATAATGGGCTACAACAGTCATGGTCAGAGTGGATTTGATGAGGCGCTATGGTTTGTTAGGGTGGTTCTGATAGGTTGTTACAGTCCCTTTCAAGGTGGTTTTGATGAGATGTTGCAGTCATCATGAGGGTGGGTTTGATGGTTCATTACCATCAATGTCTGGGTGGTTTAGCTGGTACATCACAGTCATTGTTAGGGGACTTTCAATGGTTTCCAAAAAGGAGTTTAGTTGTAATGGGTCAATGGGTTGTAGCGGTCATCCTAGGATTTTTTCAGTCTTTGTCTGGGTTTTTTAATGGGTCACTACATTCATGGTTGGGAGGGTTCTTTCTAGGAGCGGTAAGCTTATTCTAATGGGTTGTTCAATCCGGGTTTTGGGCGGTTTTGATGGGTTGCACAGTCATCAGGTTTTGACGAGTCGTTATAGCCATTGTTAGCCAGGGTAGTTGTGATAGGTTGTCATTGTCTGGGGGGGTTTGATGAGATTTTACAGTCATAATGAGGGTGGTTTTGATGGTTCATTACCATCATTGTCTGCGTGGTTATTCTGGAACATAACAATCATTGTGAGGCGACTTTCAATGTGTTGGAACCATTGTTGGGACTAACGTGTTACTTGTAACGCCGTTACGTAACAAAACTTTTTTACTTTTCTCGGTAACTAATAGCGTAACGCGTTACTTTTCACAAAACTTTTTTTTTTTTTTTTTTTTTTCCAGAAACGAATTACGTAAC
This sequence comes from Paraplagusia blochii, assembly GCA_016785265.1. NCBI lineage: Eukaryota > Metazoa > Chordata > Actinopteri > Pleuronectiformes > Cynoglossidae > Paraplagusia > Paraplagusia blochii. The sequence goes on from JAFBJS010057699.1 coordinate 4,060, forward strand.
GTGTTACCTTTCCCATTATTGTTACTGTGGTGTAAAGAGGCTCCTTACTCATTACTATCTGTGGTCCAAATGGACGGTTTCTCCCGCCCACGGAGAGAGGACTGTGTGACAGACAGGGTTATCATCGTTAACGAAAACTAACGAAAAAACAAAAACGATCACTGAAAAAAACTCTTCGTTAACTGAAACTAACTAAAACGATCATTAAATTAATATATATAAAAATGTGTCCTAACTGAAATTAAAAATTAACTACCCTTCGTTTTCGTCTTTGTTTGAACCTCGCACAAACTAAAACGAAAACTAAAACTACTTAAAACTAAACATTTTGGACAAAACTAAAACCAACTAAGACTAAATTAGTTGCTTTTGCGAAAAACTAAAACTAATGTGCTAAACTAACTAAAACGAAACTACACTGAAAAATCCAAAACTATTATAACCCTGGTGACAGAGGAGCAATGATTGGTTGACATAGGTAAACGTTTCAGGTTAAACCAATCAGAAAGAGAGCCGGGCGTTTTTTTTTTTTTTTTTTGCCTTGGGGAAATAAACAGTCTCACACACACGCGACACGATACAGCAGCACTCACTCACATTCTATTGGCTACACTGCCAATAGAGTGTTGTTGTTTTTCTTGTTCATTCAGATTGGATTGTTTACTTTACATTGCTATAAGTATGTAGCCATTTCATATCGTAATTTTAGCACTGCTACATTGCTGTTTACTTTTACTCCTTTTTTTTGTGCAATCCCTGGTTTGATGGTAAGTGGCAAGTTATTACAACAAAGATGCCTGTCAAAATGTTATTTCATTTCAGCATTTCAGCTTGTTGTCATCTAGTGACATTTAATTTCGGTCTGAATCTGTTGATCACCAGGAACTATTTTTAGGGCAAATATCTCTGCCCAAACCCTCTTCTTATATATTATATATTATGGCCATATTAAATATGGCCATAATAATACCAACAACATATATTGGTAATTTCAGTTGGCCCGTATTATTGAATCAAGAGCTGTTGTGAAACTGTCCTGCGACTGATTCTATGTCTTTTCTTGAGTTAAGTTCATTCATTCATTCATTTTCATCCGCTTATCCGGAGCCGGGTCGCGGGGGCAACATTCGGAGGAGGGACGCCCAAACTTCCCTCTCCCTAGACACTTCCTCAAGCTCGTCTGGGGAGATCCCAAGGCGTTTCCAGGCCAGCCGGGCAACATAGTCACTCCAGCGTGTCCTAGGTCTTCCTCTGGGTCTCCTCCCAGTGGGACATGACCCAAACACCTCCCGTGGGAGGCGTCCAGGGGTCATCCGATGTAGATGCCCAAGCCACCTCAGCTGACTCCTTTCGATGTGGAGAAGCAACGGCTCTACTCTGAGCTCCTCCCGTGTGACAGAGCTCCTCACCTTATCTCTAAAGCCCGGTGCACACGGGAAGGATTCGGCGCGCGCCGATTGCTCAGCGCCAGATTCTCACCGTGTGCGCAAATTAACGTGAGCATTTGGTCACTTGAGGCCGTGAGCAAAATATCGATCATGCTCGATTTCGTGAGCATCTTTTTCACTACAAATGATTTGTGCGCATGCGTTATTACACAGACGCAACAAGATGGCAGCCCGCAGCGTCTTGTTGAATGAGACTATAGAGAAGACTATGAGAGGATAAATTCGTAGATCTTTGGCAAGACCATCCTTGCCTGTTCGACATTCGTCTTGGCGATTTTAAAGATAAGGACAAGAGGGAAGAGGCGATAAAAGAAATTGCCACGAAATTAGCGCAAACGGGTAAGAATTGTAATTTCCTGTCCTAAATCTATATCATGATAAACATTTTGATGGGCAAATTACATGGAAGGAATAGTCAATTATACATAGTTTACTATGTATATATGTATGATTGTTCTTCATGAAGAATAAAAATAGTTTGTTTACTATGAGGTATACAGTCTTCTGAAAAATATACTAGTAGTATTTGGTGTTTCACTTCTCCATGTTTTATTTTGTGTGAATTGAAAAATTTACATTCACGTTGTCACATTTTACGTCATTTAGTTTTCATTATTCCTAAAATTTCCACAGAAATAAGCTGTTATCGAAAACATTAAAATTAAATCAACTAATTACTAGCGAGACGTGAGCAGAATTTTCATCGTGTGCGCGTGTACTATAAGCACGCGCCGAATCCTCCCCGTGTGCGCCGGGCTTAAGGGAGAGTTAAGTAAAAACTGCTTATCCCTTTCTACTGTATCGCTCCGTTTGAATTGGCAAGCCAGGCGCCCGGTGTGATGGAAACTGACTGTACCATTGGAAAAGTCACTTCCTGTTAGCTGGTTGCCCTGACATGATTCCCATCAGTTTCGTCCTGGCCCTGCCAACCTGACTATTCATCCCGTCACACGCCCGTTACATTGATTTAACCAGTGGGACTTTAGCGACACGAATACGTTCGATCCCTGATTTTCCCCGGATGACTACTTGATTTTCTTTTTTTTTCCGTAATTTGACAGGACAGATTGACAGCCCGGAGGCAGAGCAACAAAGATTTCAGCCTGCGGGAAAGTGTTTTTCCTTTAACTACCTTCAAATGTAATTATTAAACTCATTACTGCAGTTATATCCAGCCTGACCTTCCATTCACTTTCGCCATTGATTGCTTTGTCAATAAAACGACAGGGATGGTTAAGATAGTGGCTGCATTACCATAGATGTCAGTGGCTACGGTTGTTGGTTTGACTTTTTCGCTGGCTCAAATGTTCTCTACATCCATCAGTGTTGTTGTTGAAGTCTGAAGCTCTGCACCTGGACTCTGGTCTGGACCGGTCCATGGATACTGACCTTTTCCACGGCCTCAGCGTTTTTCACACAGGGTTTGTGTGATTGCCGCTGGAATGCTGGACACATTTTCGTAGCGTGAGCCAAAGGGGGTTCGCCCGATGGTGTGCACCCCAGTGTGGTGAAGTTCTGAACAATCCACACAGTCCACCTCACAGGAATGAAGTTCTCGTTCATTCTCATCAGCCAGAGACGAACTTATTCTCTTATTAAGTATTTTTTTCTCCGAAGGTTCAAGGTTCAAATCATCCACTCATCCATCCATCCATCCATCCATCCATCCATCCATCCATCCATCCATTTAACTATTAATCAATACATTCATCCACTTCTCTATTCATCCATATTGCACCCATCCATCTCTCATTCCATATCCCCATTCATCCATTCATAATCCACCCATTAATCAATGCATCCATCAATCTATTAATGCATCCACCCATACATCCATCCATTTATTTATCTCTCCATTCAATTCATTCATCAATACATCTATCTTTGATCTTCCCATCCATCCATCCATTCATCCACCCATGCTTCTATCACCAATCCATCAATCAATCATTCATCCATCCATCCATTAATTTATCCATCCACTCATTCATCTATTCATCTAACCATTCACCCATCCATACGTCCACCCATTCATCTATCATCCATCCCTTCACCCATTAATACAGTCGTCCATCCAGCCAGCCATATATCCATCCATTCATTCACTAATATATCATCCATTCATCCATCCATTCATTTATTCTATCACCCATTCATCTATCATCCAAACCCTTCATTCATTCATTCATTCATTCATTCATTCATTCAGTCATCCATCCATACACTTCTATTAAGGTCTAGGACACTTGGATGGTGAACAAACCCAATTAAAATAAAATGTTGTTTTATATTGATTATTTCAGCAGCTCATAATCCTGAAATTTGTCAAAAATAAAACCACCGCTAACTTCACCACAGCCAAGTAATGAGTGGCTTCTAAATCTGTTTTGCGTCCCCCCGAGCCACTAATCTATTCATTTGTAGATATATCTCTCCTTTTTTTTTTTTTTTACCTCAGTCCAATTAAAATGTGTTCTACCTTTGTGTTTTTCTTTTATCTGTCGGAAGAAGAAAAACAATAAATGTGCGGAGGATAAACAAAGAAGGGATTACGTGAGGGGTGTAAAACAGCACCACCTGAGGCCATGACTGAGAAGCGGTTGGAAAAAAAAAAAAAAAAAAAAAAAAAAAAAAAAAAAAAAAAACCATCCTGCATAATTTCAGACTCAGGGCTTAAAAAACAAGTGAATAAATAAGGGCGAACATTCCAGTCTGATATCACGCTGCATGTTTGACTTTATTAAAGCCCCACATGTGCATTTTAATTATTGAAGCAGATGAGTTTGAGGCATACAAGGTAGTGAAGGATGGCAGAGGAAACTAAAAGAAAATACCAAGTGGAAGGGAGATGAAACCGATGCTTTTTTCTTAAGATAGAAAATTTGCTTATTTGATCAGATGCGGCTTTAATTCTACCTCTGATGAGACGCTCCAGGCTACTGGCTCGTTTATTTTACAACGCGGCCTCAAAATAAGACGACATCGGGAGACGCAAGGACAACAGGAAAGAGATGGGTAAACGCAAGACAGGTGAACGCAACTCACTAACCATGTAACTGACCACATTACGAATACTAACTAACTGCATAAGTATACTCACCGATTAATTAACTCACTGACTATTTATACTCAATAATTATACTAACTTACTCCATGACTAACTGACTGAGTATACTCGGAAGTTACACAAACTAACTCGCTGAGTAACTACTTGTACTTCTAAATTTACTGACTCATGAACCCACTAACTATCAATACCAATACTAACAAATTATACTTACTATCTTACTGACTATATTTATCAAACTTAATAAACTTAAACTTAAACTAACTACATTAGCAACCAACCAAACATATTAGCCAAATTATTAATGACTTATTCAATCTCTGGCTAACTAACCACACTAATTGTGACCAATTAATTATACTAACACTCTAAGCAACCAATCAAGCATATTAACCAAATGATTAAACTAACTGGCAGATTAACACCTTGACTGACTGGCTAACTATATTCATTAAACTAATGAACTATGTAAATAACTTACAACCATATCAACTAATAAATATACAAATTAACTTGCTGAGTAACTAGCTGTTCTAATTATATTAACAAACAGACCAAGTAACTATACTAAATTACTAACTTACTAACTTATTTAACTAGCTCACTAACTACACTAATTACACCTACCGATGAATAAACAAATTTTACTGATTGAACTCAATCACTAACTAACTACACTAACTAATTATACTAATTATCTAATTAACTTATCAACTATCTATCTCATTACATTACCCAAATCTGATAGTTGGCTTAAAGTCTCATTTCAGCAGCACCCACACAATGTAGAAATTTCTTTTTTTTATTTTTTTTTTATTTTTTTTTTTTTATATCCAACCAGCTGTACCAGCACATCCCTTTACTGGTGTGCATTCATACCAGGTGACACGTTGGTGTGCTGTTGATATTTAAAGTTCACCATCTTCCCCCACTGAGCCACAGGAGATTCAAATGCAGCATCAAACCTTTTGTAATTTTTTGCAATTTTTTTTTTTTTTTTATCTTCCAGTTGTTTGTGAAGTGTAACAGAAACAGTGACTAACACATTGTGAAGCAAAAACTGTTGGACTCTCACTCATTGGCAGCGGCAGCAGCAGCAGAGATGATGCCAGTGTCCATGTTCTGTTCTCTCTCTAATGGATTGGCCGTAGGCAGGGACACATGTGGGTGGGTGTTGCAGCTTGGGACATATACACACTCTCTCTCCCCCGCCCCCACTCCCAATCTCAGGCTGCCTCGCTGTCATACTGTGCGAAGAAATGTTGGCAGGGAACATGTGGTCACACACAACGACTGTCACGGTGCTAACAGGCCTGGCATCGGAGCCACATAAACCGGCCTGGGGAGGCAGTATAGCTACGTGTTAGACATCAACATGAGAGGCTGTTTCTGGGAAGGTCTCTGTCTCCTCTGTCAAACAGCTCAACAAACCCAATGACTCAAAAAACTCAACAATTTCACAGCCTAACAACTCTGCAACGCAACAAGCCAATGACTTAAAAACAAAATACGACCCAATAACTATACAACCAAAAATCCTGCAATCCAACAATTCAACAAAGAAGAAACCAAAAAAAAAACTCAATGACTCATCAATCTTAGCTTTAAGAAATTAACAATAACAATAATAATTCACATACCAGACAATGCAAACAACGTACAATCCTAAGACTAAGCAACCAATAAGTCAATGACCCAACAAGCAAAAAAAAAAAAAAACACAACAAAACTTAACAACCCAACTAAAAATCAGATAAGAACATAACTCAACAAATCAAATCAAAAACAACTCAATAACCAAACAACTAAACAACCCAACAGCCCAAACACTCGAAAACTGAACAACCCAATGACTTAATATGCTACGACTTAACAACCTAATAACCCAATAATACAACAACTCAATAACCAAATAACCCAACAAGTCAATGACCCCCAAAACTCAACAATCCAATAAAGCAACATTCAAAGAATCAAACAGCCCAGTGTCTCAATACACAATGACTCAACAACCCAATGCTACAACAACTCAATAACAACTAAACAACCCAAAAAAAAAAATAAATAAAAAAGCTAAACATTCCAAAAGCCCAATAACCAAACAGCTCAAAATCTTAACAACACACTAACTATAATACTTGACAATGCAACAACTCAACAAACAAATATCTTTACATGTAAATAATCAAATACCCCAATGACCTCACACCTCAACAACCCCATACCCCCCCAAAAAATGCTTAAACGCTTGACCACACAACAAACTAACTTCCAAACAAATCAAACAACGAAACAACTCAATTACCCAACAAACAGTCCAAAAACTAAACAGCCCAACAACTCAACAAGCAAACAAACAACTTAATAAGTCAATTGCGCAACCATTCAACAATCCAATAACTCAATGACTCATCAATTTAACTACCCGGCAACTCAGCAGTAGTGACTAAATGTGGAATTGTTAGGGATTGATTTGATTTCTCCAAATCCAAAGGTGAGACAGAGAAAAAAAAAATCAATATTTGAGGATTTTTTTTTTTTTTTTTTTTTTTTTTT
>JAFBJS010057701.1:0-73370 GCA_016785265.1 Paraplagusia blochii
AATGGTGTAGTGTGATTTGGGTGGCAGCAGGGGTGTGACCAGAACCAATAAAATGGGTGGGCCCCAAACAAATTAGGGTGGGCCAACCCCAAAGTATTATAGCCGAGTTTGATCAGCCCTCTCATTGGATCGGGCAGGCCTGACTGACAAGTGGGCGGGCCCAGGACCACCCGTGGCTACGCCTATGGGTGGCAGTTGTGGAGATTGCTGCGTCTAACACATCCCTAAGTCTTTAGGACTGACCTGGCCAAACTAAGGCCCGGGGGCCAGATACGGCCCATTTGGCATTTCAATGTGGCCTGTCCAACTTGTCCAAATTTTACTGTTAACTTAAATTATCATTATCCTTCTACCTTTTTCCTGCAAAGTCAGCATTTCCCCAATAGTTAGTCTCAAAGAGGCTTAAATCATTGACTTTATTCAATACTTTATACTTTATGCATCATTTATCTTAGTTCACAAAAATACTTAATCTGCGACAAAAAATTGGCCCAGTCCTTCCTTAGGGTAACAGACAAAGAAAATATTTCTAAAAACATAAATAAATAAAAAAAGCCTAATCTGAAAACGTAAACACATAACTTATGTGAGTTTAATGCAAGTGGTTTTATTCAAAATATAAATACTCTTATTTAACTGCAGGGACCATCCTACATTCACAGTATAAAACTGCTTATATACCCTTTAAACCTTTCACTTCTTCATTATAAGTTTCTTCAATCTGTGCCGTCGCTTCAGTATGGCTTCTACCATTTACTCTTTTGTGGAAGTTTATTTTTCTTCACCGAAAGCCTTTGAAGAACTTTATGAAAAGCAAACCCACTCCCTTAGCATTTTCTCCATCATTTTAACACAACAAGTCTGGATGCTGCTGAAAAGTTTGACTGAGAAGACGCTGCGTTGCTTCAGAGAGCCATAAAATGTTTAATTGGAGTCACTTTTGATATCAGTCAGGTTGTGGAACAGTTTTTTTTTTCTTCCTAGCATCTCAGGAAGAAATTACCTGACAGCTCGTTTTTACTTAGTAAAACCTTATGGTGGGGGCCGGGGTCTTCTTTATGATTCAGAAAAGTCTCTGATTCGTATCCTCGGATTATTTCCCTCACATAACTGTGGATAGGTGTTTTCTTTTAATCTTCACCGCTTTAAGAGCTGATTTTAAAGTATTTACTCCATCTGCAAGATGTATCACTTCAGAAGATTTAGGTCAGCAATTCTTGGATATAAATTAAGTCCAGATTGGAATTAAACGTTTGGGATGCTTGTTCCAATTGGACTCAATGTCAACACCTTTAAATAAAAAGGACAGTAGTGCAATTCCTTCGCTGAAAAAATGATAATATTATGACAAAATATAATCTTGGGACCAAAAACTTGGATTCAGTGATTATTGCCGGGGCAGCAGTCTCCACAACTGCCACCCAAATCACACTGTGCCCATACGTTTGGCCTTCTTGCAGGTGGTGAGCCTAAAAAAAAGTGGTAGTCTGTATTTTTTAAAGTGAGTCTAGCTTTTAAGAATGTTATTTCAGATGGAGCTCCCGTTTTGTTAACAAAGACAGTAACATGACTGTTGGTCTGAGTCGAAGCTGACATTTCAACAGGGAGTGTCATTAGGTGGTTTAGGGGACAAGGCTAAATCGATGTCAAAAAGTAGGGTTGGGTTTTGTATAAGTATGTGAAACATAAGTATTACATTTCTATAATAATAGGTAGTATCTAGAGCAGGCCTGGGAAATTATTTTGACTCACAGGCCACAGCTGGTACTAAAATTTGAGTCAAGGGCCAGGTCAGGATTTTGCGTTCCTAAGTCATTTATTTTGCGTGAATTGTTGTTTTGCATAAACGGAGATAAATAATGAGTAAAGTATTGAATAAAGGGAATTCTTTTAGCCTCTTTGAACTATCTATTGAGGAAATGCTGGCTTTGCAGGGACAAGCTATCAGGATAACAATAATACAAATTACAAGTGTAATTTCGACAAATTGGGCGGGCCTGAAAAAAACGCCAAATGGGCCGCATCCGGCCCCCGGGCCTTAGTTTGCCTAGATAAGCTCATTATATCATTAATTTCCATCCTCCTCTTTGTTATCTTGTGCCACCCAAAAATTTTACCATGCAGTGAGCCTTCCTATGAGTGGTGATCAGGACTCTGAGCAACCTGGCAACCTCAGTGACAACCTGGCAACTTGTGGATTTTTAACCTGAACCCTTTCTGACAGGATCTTTCATTACATTAATTTGTTAACTGCTGTCCACCCCTCTTCTTGTCCTTCTCTGTATATAGAAAGGCTTCTGACTGGTTGTCTTGGAGCATATATCAAACTGTAGAGCTGAGTGTTTTATGCGCAGAACAGAACTCTGATCTGAATGGATTTCAACTTAAAGTGCAGAGAGTCTTTAAACTGCCAAAGTGAAATAGACGAACGCCGGATCAGAGGTGAGGTGACAATAAAAGCAGTCAAATGAGTCTGGTTTTAACCGTCAGTCTATTAAACGTGTGGATGAAAAACTGCTTTTCTGATTCTCTCTGAACGCTGATGTGACTGATGGATCTGGCTCTAAAAACAGAAATGTTTCTGCACCTGGTAATTAACCGCCCAGTTCATCCTCCACAATGACAGACCGTGGAACACAGAGACCCCGTATGTGTCAGGTCTGAATGCCGCAGGTCAAAGGCCACCAATACAGCATGGCTGAGCAATTACTGATGAATGGAGTCTCAGTGCCCGTGTGTCCTTCAGGTCCAGGACTCGCGGTAGGACTTAATGTTTCAGCGCTGACAGGTCATGAGTTTTTTTTGCCCTGACATACATGGCTAGTTCCCACCTCGGTTATTAACTGATGGCTTCAAACTGTTTCACTCTGAGGTTGCTGTGGTTAATAGAGGAGCTAAGTGGATCCTTATTTTGTGTTGGTTGTGACCAGTTAAAGTAAATACACCTCTACTTAGCCTCTGTCAAACACTGCTTTCAACGCAGGCCTGGGTCAGTGTTCACTGCGTGGTATTATCTAACCTTCACTCCCACAGTAAAAGATAAAATCAAGTTTTACAATAACTGAGTTAAAATGTGGCTGACGTTGCCTGAAAAACTTTTTTTTTTTTTTCTTAAATGTGATGAAAGCAGTAACTGAGACGAAGTGATCTGTAAAGAAAACTCTCAACCTGTCCCCAATCTTTCATTTGACATCTCTTCTATTCAATTATTTGCTCCCCCCGACCCCCGAAGCATTTATTGACTTTTTTTTTTTTTTTTTTTTTAATTTCAACCGATGAGTGCAACGTAGAGCTTTTTAATAGTTGTTCAAGGTCTTTTTGTGTTTCAGTGAATTTTGGTGTTGCTGAAAACATCTTTTTCAATGCCTTTGTTACTGTGTGATTGACTGGGGTTGAAAATGGCGTGCTTAATGTATTTACTAAATTGACTGATGTGCATTGAATTGTTGTCATTCTCTTGTTTATTGTTGCTGTGCCATGCCTCCTACAGAATGAGCTAATTAACTTGAGCTGTAGGGGGAAATTGGCAGATTCCCTATTGTGCAAAGGTGAAAGTCAAATTGTATCTAAAGGCTCTTGAGGAACCATTAAAAACACTGATAATTTAATTATTTGTAGATCGGACAAATGATATGAAAAGCTGTAAAACTATTTATACCATGCTCAGCGCACCTCAGCAGTAACTTCGGGATTCGTCCTGGGGACCTTGCGAACCCAAGACCGCTTCCTTAACCATTAGGCCACAACTGCCGCCGAACCTTACATGGACCTTACATGCAGAAGGTTCTGGGTATAAACCACATACTGTACAATGAATATACATTTCTTTTTTTTTTTCTTTTTTGTCCAAGGGGAGGCCTGTTCTTACAAACTGTAAACGCAACAATTCAAGTATGGGCTCAAGCTCTATAACTTGTTCAAGGAGTGTATGTCGCCCTGGAGTATAAGTCGTACCAATAATACGGTAAAAAGGCTCAGAGCACCTCAATGACAACTTGGCTGGTGGATTAGAACCTAAAGTCTTGCAGACCTAAGTCAACTTCCTTGACTTCTTGGCCATCCGACTTCACTTGCGTGTACCGGACAGCACTGTATTTTTTCTCAAATCTCTGCAAATGAAAAAAAAAAAAACACAAATTATAAACGGGAGTTCATAATATTACAGCCTTATGCCTCAGCCTCTTGTGTCATTAAAAAGCTAAACTGTAGTAAATGGCCCTCGTCACTTCCTGTGTTTTTTTTTTTTTTTTTTAGTTTAATGATTGGTATAGAAATTGAAGACTGCTAAATAAAACATTTGTAAAAGAGAAAGGAGTTCATAATATTACAGCCTTATGCCTCAGCCTCTGGTGTCATTAAAAAGGTAAACTGTAGTAAATGGCCCTCGTCACTTCCTGTGTTTTTTTTTTTTTTTTTAGTTTAATGATTGGTATAGAAATTGAAGACTGCTAAATAAAACATTTGTAAAAGAGAAAGCATTTCATGTGATTTTTCCATTCTGTCTACTGTGATTATACTAACATGCAAAAATATGCCAACTGTTTGAAAATAAATTGGATTCATACATTTTACTGCACTTGACGTGTGAATGATCAGAGGTTGGAAATAGTTAAACGTTGGTCGCAATCAACATAATTGCCGTGGTACAGAGTATTCCCAACAGCCTCTGTCAAAAGGTTTTCACACGAGAGCGACGGAGCTTCAAAACGTGTTGGAACACAGAGAAAAAGAGAGCCGTGGTGGCAGGCAGATGACTGTTCAGATTGTAAATTGAGTCTGAAATGAAAATACATGTGATTGTGCAGTGACGCGGACACGCTCTATCTCTGCTAATCCCTGCGTGCAGCAGGCGACCCTCGTAACTCTGTCTGGCTGGCAACAATTCATGAACAAAGTTTGAACTTTAAGTTTGGCTTTGACTTTAGGGCAAGATTGTTAAGTGGGGAAAAAAGAAAAAGCTAAGTTCACTTTAAGTCTCTAAACTTGAAAAAAAAAAAAAAAAAAAATCTTCTTGTCCTAAACCTGTAAAGCGGCTTTGCAAATGTTTTGTTGTCATTGTTGTAATTTTATACACTTATTTGTTTGAGTCATTCAGTGTCAGAGTCTCAACCCTGGCTGTGTCGGAAAAGCTTCTCTGTCAGTTGTTTTGGCTTCTCTGTTACAAATCATAGGGATTGCATTCATAATTTAAAGGGAGAATTGGGTTTAGAAAAAGAAAAGAAACTCCACAGTTGACACGGTTGACATCTCCTCCACCTTGTTGGCTGCTTAATCTCCCCATGAGTGACAGGAAAGAGTTATTTCATCCTGAAAGTTTGAATTTTCGTGTTTGACTTTTTACCCTGCGTTTAACATGAAGGTAAGGAACCAGGAGAAATTGCGAAATTAGAAGCTTTGTGTGTATAGTTTCACTCTCTACAGCAAGTTGTGATCATTTAAAGGTGCACAAATGTTAACTGTAAACAGTACTTACGTCATTACAATTACGTCATTCCAAATTCTAACCGGATAATCCAATTTACCGATGCATAAATCTTGCTGTTTTTTTTTTTTTTGTTTTTTTTGCTTGACTTTTCCACAAAATTATCCCCTTAACTTTGAAGATTCATTGACTTCCAAAGTAACTTTATTTTGAGCATAAAACCAGCAACTTTGTGACCTCTTCTGCCTGGCAGGTTTGAGCCTATTTTGAGGACAGTACGGGATAAAGAAGCAGAAGTATAGTATCAATTTGGCTTGGGCAAAATAAGGCCCGAGGGCCAGATATGCCGCACTGAGCCCTGTAATATGGCCCACAAAACTTGTGCAAGGTTTGTATCGTGATCATACTTCTGGCTTTACCTACAATCTGTATTCTCCCTACAGTTGGAGTAGAAAAGACTAAAGCATTTTAGTTACTAAGACTTTAACCTCCATTAATCCTTCAGGAGTACTTTGAGAAATAATGAAAAAAAAAAAAGTTGTATTTGGAGCATGCAGCTTGTCTCTTGAATAGACGAGAATAGTGGCTCTGTCCTCTTGTAGTTGCAGATATCCATAGGATATATTTTTTAATAGTAATGCTCTCTGAAAGGAGCAAATAAGATACAAAGAAACAAGAGAAAAAAGTAAAAAAAAAAAGGAAAAAATGCCCCGCAAAGTGAAATGTAGCATTTAAATTAGTTAACACAACATCTATCTGCTCATAGCCTCCACCCCGTGTCCACTTTTAATTCTAACATGTACCATTAATGGAACATTCAATAGAGTAGTGGGTAGTATTAATCCTATTGAACAATATAAAGTAAATATTCACGTTTATATGGTTTGTACGCGATGACATGTAACATCTGGAAAGGAACGCGAACTCCCTGTCTTTGTGATCCACACCGTTGCACACGAGGTTTGACCTCTGCATTTTAAGCAAGCAAACAAGCGTGAAAATGTTCTCTCTTCGATATGAATTTGGAATATACTAACATATGCACATAACAATGTAGTCAGGAGCTAAGATAACTTTAGGTTGAACCAGGATACATCGGAATGTACTTAAGCAGTCTTGCCGAGTACCTGCAGAGTGACAGGTGTTGAGGAAGGAAGGAAAGCAAACTACTTGTCATTTTGATCCACATCATCGCACAATTCGAAATGTTACCTCTGTATTTAACCCTTCACCAAAGAGAACTGTGGGTAACTTTGAGCAGCACGAGAGCAGTGAGTGGGGACGGTGCCATGCGCGGTGGACCTGGGTAGTGCCCTAGCAGCTGGCGTATTTGAACCTGGAACCATTCAGACTCAAATCCGATCCTTTACTGTTTAATACAACTGCCACTAGATCAAGATACCTTGATATCTATCCTATGCCTTTGCACAAACTTTTTAAAATGTAAGGAAAGTTTTCGTCTCACCTTAGGAGATCAGATCGTGCCACGGCCGACCCGTCTACTACAGATACTATATAGACATTTCAAGATAGAACGAAGGGTCATTAGAAGGATGTGCATGTCGCCACTGCGGAAACATGCAGAGGAACTTAAGTTGTAAGGATGATGCAGTTACATTCAGGACACAGCAGCTGCGAGTTCACAAGCGCAGCAGGAATACAGATCAGAGCCGAGCGACTGGAGTGTTGATTAGGCCGTAGTGCGCTCCGTCAGGTTGCTACAGGCTACATTTAGCCTCGCCAAATGGATTGCGCTTCCTCTGTCACTGATGTTGAGGGTGCGTTTTCACAGCCTGCAGGGATTTTAATTTAAATCGAGGCACTCCATTTACCCCGTTGATACACATAAACAAGGTCTTTGCATTAAATAAGACACAATCTGTTTTCTATGCTCTGTCCAGTTGGCCTCTGGTTTGATTGAATAAACCCTCAGAAACAGATGTTTCCATGGCATACTGATTAGTACAGTCCGTGTGTGTGTGCAGGGTGCAGATTTTTTCATTTTTTTTTCTTTTTTTTAAACAATTATTTAATATATAAATACATATGCACAGGTGTTGGACAATATTATGTATTTAGTAACAGGACTTCTGAATTTATGTGAGATATCTTTCTTCAAATTAAAGGCATCTCCATTAACATCACTGACAACTTTGTTGTTTAATTGGTGCAAATATTACGTATGTCGGCAGTGGTGGCCTAGTGGTTAAGGGTGCCGACTTGGGTCCACAGGGCTTAAGGTTCTAATCCACCAGCTCTGAGTATAGTACTGTCCCGACCCACATAAGGCTCACAATATGGGGCAATATGATTTGGGAGGCGCCAGCTTCCCCTGCGACTCGGCCACAGACAAGCAGAAGAAGATGAATGAATAGAATGTATGTGTGAAGGCGGGGCGGAGGTTAGCAGTCAGCGACGGCAGAGGGCGCACAGGAGTGGCGATGCAGGTGCAGCAACGGATCTATGTATGGACAAACGCCCTGTATGTAGGAGGCGGGGTCAGAGAAGGAAGAGCTGCAGGTTGAGCAAGACCAGTGACACCAGAGCCAAATCTATGGACAAACGGCCAAGACGGGCTACAAGAAACGACCAGAGCGCCCAGTGCTACCAGAGCGCCCAGAGTGAAAAAAAAAAAATAAATATATTTTTTTTTTTTTTGATTGGCTGCAAACGAGTGAGGCTTCTGATTGGCTTTTGACTGACATGGCAAAATCACACACACGTAAGACGAGTAGGACAAACCACCTGTAGGATGGTTTATGAAAGACTGATACTGTCCACTGATCTGGTGGTGGCCCGGGGGACTGCAGGAGTCATGTGACCTGTGTCACAGATAATCAGAAGAAGATGAATGATAGAATTTATCTGGCAACCTTTTCAACACGAAACCTACATGAAATTAACCTTGTGTTTCTATGTTCTGTCTTGCAAGACAGTTTTTCAAATTGACAGTCTGAGTTATTGTGAAGGGCTCCTGTGAGAGTTGGTGTGTTTTCACAGTTTGGCCTCCCAGCCTGCTGTGTCTGTGAACGGCAGAAATCCATTCATCAAACCAACCCCAGCAAGTGCTGCTCCTACAGAATGGGGACAAACGTAACTTTAAGCGACTTTTAATGTGGCATGGTTTTTGGTCCCCCACAGGTTGGTCTTAGTATTTAAAAAAGAACTGCTGATCCACCTGCAGAAGAATCTCTAGAGTTTAAAAAACCCTTTAAACAGCAGTTCTCTGGGCTAAAAATGTCTCCGTGGAGCTGGAGGCCAGCGAGAAGAAAGGCAGCTGCATGTTCAAAGGTGTTCTGAAGAACAATTTCATTTTTTTTTTTTTATGCAGTGTAGGCCTCGACATTACCCTTGGTGTCAACACTGTCAGCTGAGAACAGATGATTTCCAAATAATCGGTGCTATTCGACAGAATCAGCGATATTTCCCACTGACACACATGAACGTCCACAACCAGAGTACAGTTGACTTTCACAACTACGTATGTGGAGCAACTTCTCTATTCGACTCGTCCCTTTTTCAGGGGTTGCCACACAAGTCTTTTTTTTTACCATCTCATCCTGTTCTCTGCATCTTCCATGTCCTCCCTCACTGCATCCATCAGTCTCCTCCTCTGTCTCCTGCCTGGTAGCTCCATCTCTAAGATCATTCCTCTACCAATATAACCACTGTCCCTCCTCTGAACATGTCCAAACCATCTCAATGGGGCTTCTCTAGGTTCATCTCCAAACCTTCCTGTCTGTGTTGTCCCTCTAATCATCTCATTCCTGATCCTGTCCATTCTTGTCTCTCCTAAAGAGAATGTGGAGCAACATAACTTGTCCATTTGTTAATAACATTGTGTCACTCTAGTGCTCTAACAATACAAGGGAAGTTTGGTTTCTTCCTTTTTTTTTTCTTTAAAATTCTGTTGAATTATTTTTATAAATTGCCCAACCGACAGAACATAACTCAAGAAAAGATTCTCGAGCAATGTTTTCCAGAAATTATAACAAAAATTTAAAAGAAGCAAGAGTTATGAAACACAACTTTCAAGGAAAATTGGAAGTATTACTTTCTAATCCAAATACTTTATTTTACACATTCTTATGGAGCCACAATAGTCTCAAAATGGAACACACTTTTAAGCACGGATCCGCAAATTCGTCTAAGAACACACAAACGCTTCACATGTCAAAATATGTTTGTGAATTCTTCAAGTTACGTCTGTGAATTGTCCTACTCGTCTTACGTGTGTGTGATTTTGCCATGTCAGTCAAAAGCCAATCAGAAGCCTCACTCGTTTGCAGCCAATCAAACGACAGTGTCCCCACGAGAGTCTGTGTGTGACGTCACTGAACTGCGCCCAAGAACCATGTTCACGTCCCACAAAATGGTGTCTGGATGCGGCAATGGCGAGCGTTTGAGTGTAAGCTTGTTATACCATGATACTTACACTCGAAATCTTCCAGATTTGCATGCGCGTATGACAATTCACAAACATAGTTTGACGTGTAATGCGTTGTTTGTCTGTTCTTCCCAGAATACGTTCAGGGACCCGTGCTTACATGTGTGTTCCTTTTTGAGATTATTCTAGCTTCATGCTTGTACAATTTTTTTTAGGTCACAATTTTTCAGTTGTACGACAATCTGTGGTCAGCTTGAGTGTTTGGACAAGCAAATGTCATTTCAGGTTCGCCTCCTCCCTTTACTGTACATGCGCAAACACAAATACTGAAGAGAAAACCGGTTAACACACACACAGCAGAATGGCAGAACTGACAGACCAGACTGACCAGGTCTGCAAGAGCATCCGCCATCGAGAGTGGATCATTACTGTATTCTTGTTTATTTATTCTTCTTTTTTTTTTTTTGTATTTTCTAACTGGAAGTATGTATCTTGATTTAGAGGACGTCAAAGCACATCAACTTAATCATTATAAAGTCTGTGTTTTACCTTAAACTGTGATATAACTCAAACATGAGTTACATAATGAAACCATGAAGGAGAGAATAATGTCAGCAAACACTCAGCGTGAACAGGGGTTTTATATTTGTCAGTCTGTGATGTTAAGGAAAATGTTAGAAGAAGAGAAGCAAGAGCTGGGAGAGTGTGCATGCCTGCGTAAGTGTGTGTGTGTGTGTGTGTGTGTGAGAGGGAGAAAGTGAGAGAGATGAAGCTCAGAGATCAATGCACTGTTTGATCTGCATGTTTCTGAGTGAAGTGAGCTTCCACTGAGCTTCCAGAGCAACCGGCCCAGAGGGAAGAACGGTGGAAGGGGCAACACCTTTCTCCATTCCCCTACTGTATATAGTACCTCTCCATTCCTCAGCGGCACTCCAAGCAGCACCACCAACTCTCCACACGGACATGGACACACAACAGCGATGTGTTTCATCTGCTCTGCTATTTCATCTCACTCCCTCTCTGTCTCCATCTCTGGAAAAAGAAAACACACACACACAGCCGCAATAGTATCGCATCTATCTTGTCCTTGCAGAAAAAAAGCCTGACTGTATAAAAAAATATAAACATTGTTGATTATATATATTTTTATATATAATGCTAATATTAAATATCATTAACATTTAGATATTTTATCATCATAAATAATAGTATTATCATTCATAGTAATAAATGTCCTTTTCAACAAAATAATGTTGCTGTCTATTGAAAAACATGGTGATTGTTGTGATTCCCTTTCATTAACTGTAGGTCCTGGTCCAAACTTAGGCCCCAGGGCCCAAATCTGGTCCACACTGTTATTATATTTGACCTGTGAGATCATATCAAATGTGAACTGGAACTGGAATGTGAACTACTGACAGGATTTGTAGTTTTTGCTTTGATTTCTCCATGTTGTAGTCCATTCATTTTATTTATCGTTGTCCAAAAACATTAACAATAGAAAAGAACAAAAAAAAAAAAAAATTGCAGTTAAAATGTTTCTAATGTAATATGAAAATGTATGAAATGTAATTACATTTCATATCTGTAGAGAAACAAAAAATCTTATCAACTGCCATATTTTTTTCTTTCCTGTAAATATAGTATAACCAATGATTCATTCTTGTATTTTTAATTTATTTTATTTTGTTTTATAATAATTTATTTGTGGTTATTTGAACTATGTCTCACTCTTTGCAAAGTCTATGGCTGTAACTGTATTTATTAGACAAACCAACTGAACAAAAATGAATAAAAAAGGATTATTACTTTTTTTTTTTTAACACACTGCCAATATTTCTCAAAGAAAATTCATTCACTTATTCACCTTGAAATATGTGTCAGACCGGATCAGACTTGGCCTTGATGTTTGTCTAAGATCTGAACAAAGTGTATGATGTAAGAGTCACAAGGTGAGAAGGACGCATCATACCAGCGGCAGGAGCAAAAGCCTGGCCGGTAGACCAGGAACTGAAAGGCAACGGAACGACTGGAACACATTTATATTCACAAAGACTTGGAAACTTTCATTGTTAGAAAGTCAGACCAGCTTAGAAGTCTAAGATGTTTGGGAGAAATCTCAGCAACAGTCACTGCAACGTTCAACATCAAGCACGCAGCAAAAGAACAACCAAAATGGACGCCCACCCAAATAAACACCTAAATACTGTGATTCTTCATACACACACACATGCTGTCACCTTACCAGCATGATACGCACGTACACACACACACACAGACTCCCCCTTGCCGATGTTCGCAGCTCATCACTGTCTCATCGGCATCCCGCAGTACGGACAGGTCCAGATGGCGCTGTCACAGCCATCAGCGAACCGCGTCTTCCCAGAATACACCTGTGACAGCTGAAACATGTGCGGCCAGTCATCGCAGCGCTGCCTCTACACAGACTAATTATCACCAGAAGTGCGCGAGTTGCCGTGAACATGAGGCCCGCGCCTCGCCGTCACCTTACAAGGTTCGCCAAGAACCAGGCGACAAATCAACGGTGTCGTTAGCGTGTGTCAGCCCAGAGAGAGAAAGACAGTCACCATGGAGAAGCGACGCCGAGCTCCAGCTGACTCTACATCTAAAAATATCATGACATCACTTGGCCAAGCTGTAGGAAAGTTAACGAGATTAAACAACTGATGTGTTTCCCAACGGTCCCTTGTGGCTGTATCAGGTACTTGCAAATTTTAAAACATTGACTGATGGTGTAGACTGGAGGTCTTACAGGAAAATATATAATAATTTTGTAAAGACTTTTTTATTTATTTATTTGTATTTTGGCAAAATCTCAATGTTCAACTGTCCAATTCCGAACCTACCGTATTTTCACGGCTATAAGGCGCACTTAAATTTTGCATTTTGAATCTGTGTGTGTTGTTGATGCAAGGCGGATGTAACGTTAAAGGGGGGAGTGGGGGCGTTGTTTTGCTCCCGCACTTTTTTACATTTGTATGCTTGTGTGTGTTGTTGTTGTAAGGTGGACATAGCAGAGGCCATCGTGAGAACGTTAAAGGGGGAAGTGTAGGCGTGGATTGTATATAAAACCTGTGCCCTATGATCAGGTGCGCCTTATGTGTGTGTGTGTTAAATATATAGTGATGGCACACATAACTGAGGGTGTTTCTTTTAGTACAGTGCATCTGATGGCTGTGAAAAATAAGGTACTTCTTTTACTTACAGTGAACCACTACAACAGTCCATTGAGGTGAAGCAAGAAAAAAAAAACAAAGCTCTCCATTTATTGGTTATTTTACTTTTCTACCCTCACCTATAATCATGAACTTTGGGCCTCGACTGAAAGAAAGGGATCCAGGATACAAGGGGCTAAAAAGAGCTCTCTCTCTAGGGTGGCAGGCTCCTCCCTTAGACTTCGGTTGAGGAGATATGTCATCTGGAAGAAGTTCAAAGTAGAGCTACCGGGTCTTCACATTGAGAGGAGCCAGTTGAGAAAGTGGAGAAAGTGTCTTTGGAGAGGGAGGTCTGGGTATGAATGGTTGGTAAACCCAAAAAATATTGATTTGTACATTCATTAGTGCAGGTAATGATCACACAATTATATTTTCTTCATCTACATACCCGGAGCCAGGTTGTAACAGTTGCAACAGTCTCCACAAATGCTACCCAAATCACACTGCTCCATAGTGCCACACTTACTGTATATTAGATTCAAACCTAAAGCCTCGAGGATCCTAGTCGGCTTCACCACTAGGCCCACAGCTGCCACTATGGCATCATAGGATTTAGGTATTAGATTTATTTAATTCCATATTGGCATCTTACATATTAGAAAATATTGTAAGAAATCAGAGGCAACCAATCAAACCAAACCAATAAGTTACGACAGTAACTTAAGAGTTCTAAAGTGTCTCAAAGATACTGCTTAACTGCTTTGAAGAAAGAGCAGTCCTAAAAATCAGGTTAACATCACCAAAACATTAATTCAGAGCTATACAAAATTAACATTGTTTTGCACTGCATATAAATTCTCCTGTTATGGAATGAAAATATCAACTATAAACTAACCACAATGCCAACCCTGATTTAAAGAGTGATTAAAATCAAGTCTTTTAATTAGGTCTTACACTTTTTGATAAATAGTTGTCAAATGTTCTGGTGACATTCAAACTTTATAATTCAGTGTGTATTTCAGCTTTTTTGCAGCAGAGTGATGACCCTGCTGCCAGTGTAGAGTCCAGAACAACGCTTTGCTTTATTGGTTACGCACAATTGCAGCTCAGTATAAGTTGTTCGTGGGACCTGAGGCTCTAAACCACCACTGAACTGAGTTATTGTTTGTTTACCATATATAAAAGAGCAACATTGATCAGCAGTAGAGGACAAACACTGGGCACAGCACGAAGAATAGAGTGGGGGTGTACGGCGCCGCTGACGTCCCCGTTAATTCCGCTTTGGTGACAAACTCTCTCACCATTAACCTCTGCTTACATTAATGGCGACGTAATTACTTCCTTATCCTCAAATTCATAATGTTAAGTTGGTAAACTGACGCTAATCTGGATCCAATTACGCTTTTAGCAGTGCCGTTGTGTCACTTTGATGTAGCACGGAGCTAACAAGGGGCCGTGAGACGGCATCTGTGACTGAAATGATGTTTGTTTAATCAGGGAAGGACAGCTGTCTGTCTTCTAGAAATGAAGGCACGTTGAAAGTCAGACAAAGCATTAGGAAAAATCAACACTATCTTTTGGCCGTCTCATCAGCGCATTAGAGGTGATTAGTTTTAACCTTCCATGTTTGATGCATAAATGAGACGTTTATTAGGTCATTGTTTGGTCTTATCCTAATGTATTAGTAGTAATAAAGGTAAATGTATTTTTTTTAAGTACAATTATTTAACAATTATACTTTGTGCTCAAGGTCTTCATCCCTCAGTTTATGATGGGGATGCAATAAAAGTCAATGCACTTGTCTACCTGATGTATGTTTTTCCTTTTCCATAAATGCGTATCTGTTTTTGGTTTACCTTGGATGCAACAATACATTTTTATTCTTCTGGTATATTTACATATTTACGAAAGGCCTTGACTTTGGCCCAGAGGCGATGTCTCTGTGATTGGTGTGAAACTCCAAGGTTCACCTTCTTTGCAACATCGGATTCCATTAGGGTGGTTGTGCTTCTAGTGGACTCACCATCTGCACCATCTACCTCTTGATTCTTTTAAGTTAATAATTGAGAAAAAAAGAAGGATCCTATCTTGTGATCATCAAGTGGTGGGGCCAAAGTCTGTCCACTGAACCATGTAATATGGTTCAGTGGCACACCAGAAAATGTGCATATACATCAACAGTGTGTTTACATGTAGGAACTGATGGTCTTGATAGATTTTGAAGATTTTCAGTTAGAAGGTGATTTGAAACGTTCCGAGATACAAAAAATCAGTAGTATCTTGGAACATATTTTGTTACTGAAATATACACTAACAAGAAGTACAAAAGTTAATGAAGTACTTACAATACCTTTGTGGAGAATTGTCTCTGGCTTCTGGGAGGAGAGGGGTTACTGTGGAGGGTGAGAGTTCCCCTCTGATGTACGGGACATTTTCTGAATCGCAATCCTCTGGGATCAAGTTGTGGTTCAGAATCAAATGTCCTTGAGGAGCCTTTATCAGAAAACTTGATATTAACACTTTCCTTTCTTACAAACTTGTACCACGTATGCCAAACTTGTGATCTGATGGAATATTTTCCTTACTTTTCTAGACCTGGATGTAAAACTTGGACAGCGATTCCTGACCAAACCTTTACTGTTGCACTCTTCAAAACCTTAACTATTTCTCTACTATATATTTTCAATGCAGTTGTGAGTTTCTCTGTGTTTAACATTCTGTTTTGTCTCCCCCTGACAAGCTGTCCTGATCTAAAATGAATCGATACGATCCGAGCTTTCCCTCTGTTGGTATGATTAAAGCCGGTCGCCCGACTCACCCGCCGAAGCAACTGATCTCTACAACATCTCACAGCCTTTTCCAACATGAAATCAAAGAGCCGTTATACGCCGTTAACTGACGGGGGATCTGCTCCGTTTAGCGTTATCGGCCGCCGCTGTATCGTTCACGGTGTGTGTAAATGTGTCCGAATGCGTTTTCTGCCTTTCCGGAGGTCATTAAGGAGCTGATTGTGATCAGCGCGGTTTGCATCACACTGCTCTCAAGCGCCACGACGGCCAATGCTGCTTATCTAATGGGTTCACAGGAAGTAGACCATTTGCAAATTAGCAGCAGCTATTAGTCCAAGTCCTTTCTTATAGAGAATTTGAGAAGCAGACTTTGATGACCACCCTGAACTGTGTGACACAGTATAATAGCGGTGAGGAGGTAACTGCAATGATTTTCCGTGGAGCTGATGTTGTCTGTCTTCAAAGAGCTCCTCTCTCTTTTATCTCTCACCCCACATCTCCCTCCCCCCTGTGTTAATGGAAAACATAACACAAAGCAATTACATCCCTCAAAGTGAAATAAAAACTAGAAACACAAACACTGATATCCTTTAGAATACTGTCAATAAGGGCAGCAGTACTATAAGTAAATACTATCCGTCAGTCAAAGCAACAAAGTGTCATTAAGTGCTAAATCAGTGCCCCCAACCTTATTTTGCCATAAACAGGTACATTCATGATATTTTTTTTCCCTCAACTTGATGGTGGGCTATTAAATACAACACAATACAATGGTATGACCAGCATAAAAACTAGTATTTTCAAAATTATTTCTTCCTTTTGGCCTGTCTCTTTTTCAGGGGTTGCTACAAAAAAAAAAAAAATCATTTTCATTTCACACTGTTCTCTGCATCTACTACTCTAAAACCTACTACCTCCATGTCCTCCCTCGCTGAATCCATCAATCTCCTCTTTCACCTTTCTCTTTGTCTCCCATCTGGAAGCTCTAGCATCCTTTCACCAATGCATCCACTGCCCACTTCAAACCATTTTAATTAACATTCCTGGTTTCTCTAGCTTTTTCCACACACACACACACACACACACACACACACACACATATATATACATATATACATATATGTATATATATATATATATATATATATCCATCCCACCCATCTCAGTCGTCTGTATACTCAACTCTAACTCCCTACCTACCTCCATATTCTCCCTCACTGCGTCCATCAATCCCCTGTCTTCTACGTGGTAGCTCCATTTCTAGGATAATTCTTCTACCAATATAACCACAGTACCTAAGACAAGAGTCGTGACGCACATCATATGTGCGTCATACATAAATGTGGCAGAAAGAATATGAAATTTATTTATTTATTTTTCAAAATAAAGCATTAGTCAGAGTCCAAAAATGAAATGGTAAAAACAAAACAAAGAGGTATGAATTCTTCTGGTGCAGCCTGGGGGTTGGGGGCTGTGTTAAATGATTCAACAATTGAAACAAACAAACCAAAAAAAAAAAAAAAAAACAGTCTCATATTTGTTATTCTACATGCAATATGGCTGTATATTGCGTTATTTATCCCTTTAATAGTGTCATGATGTCTTGACGGTGATTACTAGTCATCTACAATGCACCAAAAAAAAAAAGAAAACTCTATTTCAAAGATGGGAACTTTTAATTAATTTATGTTTACCTTCATGCCTGGAAAGGTTATTTTAAAAATAACCTCTTTGATTATCACTTTGTTGTTTGTGTATTTTTTCCCTCTGCTCCTTGTTTTCGTAGTGTTAAAGAAAAGAGACTTTGACGCTGACACGATTTGGCAGATGTTTGATGAAGGTTAGATTAAATAAAATTCCTGCTGCATCTGACGCAGCTCCTAAGTACAACCATTTGGTGCCAATTGAATCAAATCCGTTTGTTGAATTTT
The DNA here is from genome assembly GCA_016785265.1 of Paraplagusia blochii. Lineage (NCBI taxonomy): Eukaryota > Metazoa > Chordata > Actinopteri > Pleuronectiformes > Cynoglossidae > Paraplagusia > Paraplagusia blochii. Next base: position 17,706 of record JAFBJS010057701.1, read on the forward strand.
TTTTTTTTTTTTTTTTATGAAACGGCCGACACTCCTCTTCCTCATCAATCATCTCAGATGTCACATCACACTGCCTGACCTGTCTTTTTGTTTTTGCCTTGCAAAAAATCCTTGACATCAATGCTGACAAGAGGGAACAAAAACAGACAAGCTCAACGGCAGGTGTGAGATTTCCATTTAAAGACTAAAACTATACCTGTAATATTAAAGGACACAATTGCAAAAAAATATAAAATATATAAGACAGAAGTATGGATACTATTTTTATAAGGGTTTATAAAAAGCATTTAGTATTTTTAAACTATTTTCTGTTATTATTATGCTAAGTAATAATAATAATTTAATTAACCTTAAATTGTCACATCCAACAAAAAAAACTTTTGGTACTATGTTTTTGTCTGACAATATGATTGCATTTCTTAAAAAAATACCAATTGATGTAAATAAAGGTAACTACAATTATTATTATTTTTATTTATTTGAATATATATGCATACTTTTGTTTAACAAAAGATAGAAAGTCTTTTAGGAATGATATATTCGTTCTCTAAGAACCCTAAAGTTCTTATGTTCTACTTTCTCTCTTCAAGTCTAATTCAAGTAATGTCCCCGCAGCATTAAGACGACATGTCATGCGGATTCGTTTTCACCCCACGGCCTCACTGTCACTCAGCGATGTCACTACATGTTTAATGCCACTACATGAGTTGTGCATTTACAGTGGTTGGTCCCTCAGTGTGACATCAGGTGATGTTCACTAAGCAGAAGCCCTGGGACTTTGGTGTCCAATGGAGACCTCTGTCTTTGTCAGTTGTGTTTTATTGTGGAGGGAAAGTCAACTTTTATTGTGGAGCTGCATAAACATTTTACAGAGTAACCACGCAGTTAACGAGCATAAAATAAATAAATAAGAACACATACAGAATGAGGCTGCAGTCTATGGCGTTCTAAAGTATTATTAAAACACAAACAGCATGAAGTTTCACTTTTTTTTTTTTTTTTTGCATAAAATCTGTTTTTAACACAACAATTTTGTAGTTTGATATTGTGGCTTTTGCCTTATCGACCTTGCAAATCAGCTTTACACACATATAGTCATAGGTTCAAGCCCCAGAGTAATTCTATACCTGGTGGTGACTTTGGTCGACAGCCTGTGCAGTAGCATGGACTGGAACTGTAAAGTTCCCCAATACAGGATCATAAAGGAACTTAAATATCCATCCATCCATTTTTGTCCACTTACTTGGAATGTAATCGCAGGGCTGCAGTCCTAGTAGGGACACAAGTTGACCTGAGACTTGGTCCTTACCCACCCAGATCACACTGCACAGTACTAGGCCCTTATGAACATCCCTGTAGGTTGTAAGCAGACATGGACCAACTGTCCTAACTGGGATTTGATCTAGCCCAGGAGGTAAACCCTCTGACAGAGATATTGACTATGGCTAAAAGCTGGAATGCCTTGAATATCCATCCATCTCCATCTGATGCTTCACCAGGTTGCAGAGGATTGACCATGACCACCACCTGAATCACACTGCACCGGCTCCGGGTTCGAATCCACCAACTGCCAAGTCACTACTGAGGTCCAGTGAGCATGGCACCGTCCCCACTCACTGCTCCCCAAGCGCTTAAAGTTGCTTTTATTTTTCCTTTTCCTTATATATCCTCCTTCAGTTGGTGAGTCCACTGGAAGAACGTTGACATACTTCTCTAAAACAACTTAACCAAGTTGTTGATTTGCACTCTGATTAATAGCAGTTGCCAAAATACAACAGACCAGTTGCGCTGACTGATTAATCTGCCTTCCACTGCAGGGTAAATGTCTGTTTCCACATTTCCAAAAGAAAATGTCAAACATGGAATCATTTCTGAAAGAGTTGGACATTGAGGAGAAAGGACATCTTACAGACACCACTCTGTTGGCCATGTTTTCTTCAATGACCAACTCAACATGCCTGTTAAACGTCTTATTTCTTCTTTCTTTGACTAACTCCGCAGGCCAGTGGACTTTACTTCTTGTTTCCAGCTGTAGGAGCATTAGTAGCAGCAGCAGCGATGATGAAGTGGGCCTGTGGTAATTCTGCTGTCAGTGTTATAAACAGGGTCCACTGAGTCTGACCCGTGGCTCAGCAGGCTGCCCATGAATCAGGGCAGCCCCATAAACACTCGGGCCATAAATAACTATAATTAAAAAAATAGTGGTTATTGCATAAATTAGGTAATCAATTAGACCGAGTTTGATATTCATGCACTGCCTACTTCAGCCTGCAGTTTGACTTATTAGAGTCTGTGCGGCTCCACTGGGCTTCACTGAGGATTGGGAGTTGGTATTTAATGTGTGTTTGGGTGTGAAAGAGGGATACTAACAGTGTCTGGCGTCTAATTCACACGCTAAACACTGAAAATAGATCAACGTTTTTACTAAATGTTTGATTAAATATTGAGTCTTGTAATTGTGTCCTCTGTGATTTCTTTACCACTAATCATTAGTAAATCTGAGGACACAAGTTTGCTTTTTTAACGTATTAATGACTTAACTTATTTATCATAATTTTGTTGGCCCTTATCTTACTTAACCACCGACACTCGCTCAGCATTTTGAGAGTAACTTAAGGCGGATCCCTAATCATAGGGGCGTGGTGCATTAATGAGCCATAAAAAAAATGCCCTCTTTTATATAAATAGTACGACAACTATTATTTATTCACCCATTTTTTGCAGCTTTTGTTTTCATAACTATGAAAAAGCAGCAATAAACTCAATTTATTAAAGATCTCCATGTGTATCTTTCCTTAATTCCAGTGAGTATACTAGGCAGGTGTTCAAATAAACAGGCCTTGGAACTGGAATTAAATAACTTTTCAGGACAGTTTTGTTTATTTTGGTTGAAATTTGTTAAAATAAAAATGCATTAGATTAGTAAATTAAAGGGTGGAGTGGGGAGTGTGTGAATATAGCAGTGGTCAAGGAATGGACTTGGGTCCGCAAGGTCCCTGGTTCGAATCCCCCTACCGCAAAGTTCCCGCTTAGGTGCCCTGAGCATGGTTTCGTCCCTATACACTGCTCCCTGGGCGTTCAATAGCTGCCCACTGCTCACTTTGATAATGGGTTAAATGCAGAGCCCAAATTCCGTTGTGCGCTGTGGTGTGAATTACAACGTCAAGTGACAAAAAGAAAAAACAATACGTGTGTACTCGGAGCATGGGCAAGCTAGGATTTGGGGGCAAGGCCGTGTCCCTGATGTGGCCCGTTTTGTAATCCAGCAGGACAAAATTGTCCTGCTACATGTTGGCTGAAGTCAGTATTTCAACTAGAGCTTTTTTTTCCTTTCATCTTGTCCCTTTTTTCAGGGGTTGCCACAGCCAATCAGCAATTTCCATCTCACCCTGCCCTACGTATCCTCAACTCTAACCCTAACTACCTCCATGTTGTCCCTCACTGCATCCATCAATCTCCTCTCTGTCTCCTTCCTGGTATCTCCATCTCTAGGATCATTCAATATACCCACTGTCCATCCTCTAAACATGTCCAAACCATCTCAATCTGGCTTCTCTATCTTTTTCTCCAAATGCCAACGTTACAGCTGAAAAAAAAATAAATAAATAAATAAAAATCTTGTTTTTGAAAACTTTTGAGGTTCTGATCTTGAGTCGGCCTTAGTCGCTGTCGCAGAATACTGGCTTTTTCAATATAAACATACTGAGGTCTAATTGTCTAATATTGAGATGGAAGATCTCTCTTTTATTGCTTATTTCTCTTCATCTATGCAAACAGGATTTCCCCTACTGGGGCTTCAACAACATTTCCCCCTGTCCCCTGTGGTGCGAGTAATGTAGAGACGATGAATACTTGATGGGTCACAGAAACAACAATTGTTACTTAAATCTTCATTTAATATTTACAGGACAAGTGTGGCTGTTTTGCGACGACAGCAACCTTGTTGCCTAATGCACAGTTGGATTCTGTGTGACTGGGAAAACGCAAGCAGGGGAGGAACAAAGAAAAATGTTTTTTAGTAGAGGAAGAGCCATGAATATATTAATGCAAGTGCTCAAACAACTCAAACATTAGCTCCCCCCGCCCCCTAGCTCCCCATCCCCAATTTAATTGGAGCCTCTGAGAACTGTGCAGGAATAAAAGTGGAGTCGATAAGCGAGTATAAGCCTGATAGATTGCCTCATATCCATGCAGCCGCCGCCTCAGCTGCACATTTAGAATGGCCTCGGTGTCTTCTTCCTCCCTCTGAAGGCCGCCGCTGCTGCCGCGGCTGCTGGAGCCTTGGTAGCAGCTGCTTTTGTTTATTCTGCACCCAACATGTCCTCCCCAAAAGTTTACCCTTGATCAACAAACAGATTAGGTTATGCTAATATTAGTTGTCATTATAAAGTCCGCTCACGGCGCCGGTTTCCTCTCCGCTGCTCGCTGACTCGTTTATTTTGATTACCCAGAGCCCCCCGCTCAGTTCCCTCCCATTCCAAAATGTTGGCAGGAGGCAGCGTGGGACCACTAACAGAGGTCGAGGGGGTTAAATTCTGCACGCGGGTGGCTCTCGGGTAATGAAAAGCTCCTACCTCTGGCTCAACGTGACAGAGGCGTGCAATTGGATAGTTGGTCCGATTTAATGTGGTTGGAGGAGTGGCAGAAATTATCACGCATTTAAGCTTAATATACAAATTACCATTCAACGGGAGCTGCTTATTATGTGCAACCACCTTTCATTCACTGCATGTGCAGATTATATTTAAGGAGATAATCAACCAAAAACTTAATTTGAAAAGTTAACATCAATTGTTCATGTCTATGCTGGACATTTAATAATTTATCTTTTATTTTGGTGAAAACTTAGACAGGGTCACATGGTGTGGACTTCCATATCCTTCAAGAACATATGATGAGCAACACAAAAAATCATATAAAATTATTCAGGCCACATGTACTAGTGCAGTTTCCATGCAGCAAAGCAACATTAAAGTCTTCTTAATTCAATGTTATGGAAAACCCCATCCATCCATGTTCACCTGGTGATCCTTAACAGCAGTCTCCACAACCAGCAACCAAATCACAATACACCATTCCAGCCACTCGTGAGCCCTGAAGGTGGTGTGCCCACTGCTCCAACCACTCTTACAGGGATATGAAGTTACGCAGGAGTTGAACCCTGAAGTTCCACAACAATGACGGAGACATTGACACTGGGCCAACGCGATATCCAACATGATTAAGTTTTACAGGAATATTTGATATAATATGCAACTAGTCTTTTAGTATTGCAGCTATTGTACACTCTGCTTCCATCTACAAGTGCATAACAGCAGCATAATGCTTCTATAAAAAAAAAAAAAAAAAAAAACAGAAAACAAAAAAAAAAAAAAAAAAAAAAAAAACAGTAAACAAGAAAGTGTTGAATATTTCTCTAGTCTTTTAAGTGTAAAATCATAAACCTGAAGTTTATATAACAATTTTTTGTTTTTTTCAGTCATGTCAATGGCACAGCTTCACTACAGGCTGAGAGACCTCCAGAGACTTGATGCAATATTGCATTGAGCCATGAACAAGATAGTTTTTCTTTTATTTTTCCAGTGAGTGTCTTTTTCGATCAAAAGACACACACTGATGTGGTGACATCAAAACTGTTTGCTACTCTACCAATTAAAAAATTCTTGTTTTCCTGGAAAAGAACCAAATGAGCTCCACTGTGATGAAGATGTTGAGCTGTAGTGGCTGAAAGCTGCTCGTTGACTCATCTCCTCCCTGTAGACTCAGTTCTCACCTCCCTCTCTCTCCTACTACTGTATCTCTGCGCTCACACGGATTTCTCCTTAGTAAAGCTGACACGCTGAAACAGTGGACATAATCAATAATGTCTACTATATATATATATATAGATGCATAGTTAGAATTTTTAATAATTTTAATATTACAGTGGCAGTGGTGGAGGAAGCGGATTTGGGTCCGCAAGGTCCCCAGTTCGAATCCACCAGCTGCTAGGTTGCCACTGAGGTGCTCTGAGCATAGCACCGTCCCAACCCACTTCACTTCTTGTGGGCTCACCACCCACAGGAAGGCTCACAATATTGTGCAATGGGATTTGCGACCCAGCAACGGACAAGCAGAAGAAGATGAATGAATGAATATTACTGTCATTTTTCTGCCACTTCAATTTGGGAGCAATTAATATATATATTTTTTTTTTCTTTTTGAAATATAAATGTTAGGATGTTGTTGGATATTTATCTACATGAGATCACACCAAATGATCATATATTAATTTGTCTTCATCTCCTTATGCAGTGGAAGTGGAAGTTGCATTGGCAGCAGTGGAAGTTGCCGTGGCATTAGTCTCCATGACTGCCACCCAAATCACACTGCACCATACTGCAAGCCTTCCCGTCAGTGGGGTTAAACTTGTTCCACAAAGGGCCAATGTGGCTGCAGGTTTTGGTTTCCACGTATCCAGAGAACACTGGTTGACCAATCAGCTGCCTGGATCACTCAGATCAGATGATTTAAAATAGCCTAGTCAGATTTTTTTTTTTTTTGGAACAAAGGCCCTTTGTGGAACCAGTTTGACATATTCTGTAGTTGCTAAGCCCACAGGAAGTTGTGTGGATCAGGACGGGACAGTGCTATGGCCAGAGCACCTCAGCAGCATCCTGGCAGCTGCTGGATTCTTACCTGAGGTCTTGTGGATCTAACTCCACTTCCTTAACCACTGGGCCACAACTGCTGTCCCTAAAAATGATCACATTATGCAAAACATTATCTTTGTGCCCCTGGTCTCAGCTGACTGCCACTGACATTTTTTAATATTCTGTCCTCGGATTAATGTTTCAGTCAGTCATGTTCTATCAAGACGTCCACAATCTGATGAGAATTTTGATGTGGACACCTGATATTAATGCACTTGTATTAGTTTTATTTATGCCCCAGGTAGCACTAGCATAAAAGGCCCTGCCTTAGGCCACACTGGTTGAAAGTTTGCCAGCTGGAACCAGAGGAGTAGCAGATTGATAAACTCCTACGATAGAAGCCTTTATCCACAGTGATGGGAGGAGACCTTCACTGATTTTTTTTTAGACCTCTCCAAGGCTGTGGAGGACAGAAACAGAGAGAGATGAAAGCAGCCGGACAAAGATACATTTATATTATGTGATTAAAAGGCAGAGGATGGGAACGATGCAGCAGTTGACACGGTGATGCAGAGGGAGTCGAACAGTGATGGCAGCTCTGGACTCTTCTAATTGACCCCAGTTAGGATCTCCTCACACCCACCGTCTCTCCAGCTCACATAGTGTGGACTAATTGCTGTAGCTGATTGGCCCCTGATAGAATTACAGCTGTCAGCGAAGGTCATTAGGCTCAGTTCATCTTCAGACTTGGGGACAAGTGAAATCCACCCTCCTGGTTCCACACACAGACCCCTTTAACAAGCTCACCATCAGATCCTTCTTGTCAGGGAGTAAAATCACAGATAAAGCAACTAAATAAAATAACCTGCCAACCTTGTCTATGTGCGCGCCTGCATGAGTCTCGCTTTGCCTCTGATCTGCGGACACGTGGATCAATATTTGTGAGTGAACAACTCCCTGTGTCTCCGAGGAGTGGCACAGGCTTTAATCTACGAGGTCAAGTCAAAGCTTCCTGATGTCGTTCCGCCGGCGTGGAACGGAGAGAAGATCCCTCTGATAAAGACGGAGCAGAACTTTCTCTCCCTGTTAGCCTCACAGTGACGTGTGGTATATGGACCCTAAAGAGCAGCTTATTCAACATTTGATTGGTGACGTTCTACGTGTTCAAATGTCATAGCATTCTTTACACATACAAACTCAAGCATAGAAATCCTTGTTGTCTAACTTTTACTTATAAATGAACCCACTCCTGCTGCTTTTTTGAAGCATCAATAACTTATTTGTAAAATTGCTCCTATATATAGCTTCATATTTTTAGGAAACTTCTTGTAGTGACATTGTGATCCACAACACTGCACACAACAAAATGTCATTTCTGCATTCAAACCCGTATGCAAACCACGTAGGGCACCCTTTACGCAGGGCCAGCTAGAAGGCCCGGAGGTCGCAATCTCAGGAGATGATTGGTCTGAGCGCTGTAAACTCAACATGCTGTGTCCATTCACTTACAGCAGGTAGACCTTTCACTTTTGATTCTGAAGGCTGTGGCAGATTTCACAGAACTTGACAACTAACTAGCTGAAATATGATTTGATAAAAATGTTTTATCCAACTTTGTAACATTGTATTGTTTTATATTAATTTAAAATAAATAATAATATGATTTTATTTAAGATACTTATGAATAACACTGTTATTGTGTGTATGTTTAGGCCACCACTGGTTCCCACTGTATGTTTTCAGTCCTTTCAGTGCGGAGAATGAACACTCCACCAATGCTGCAGTCATTGGCACAATAAACACCAGCTGGAATAACTTTGTCACCTCAGGAACAGTTCCAATAAGATTTTTAGGGGTCGAAAAGCTGAGAAGTTGGTGGATCTACACAGTCCAATGTGATCTGCCTTAAGGTTCGGTTCTCGCACCTCAGTTTGAGGCTGCAGGACTGTGGGCCTCACACTGAAGCATATACAGTTGTAGATAATTAAAGATAAACAAAATAAACACAAAGCATAATATACACCAGCTGAACTCATTAAACTTAATTCACATAATAAATACGTTGGAATATTTTAATAGTAACATGAAGAGGAACAGTAAACTGTTCTCTGAAAATAGGCCTCTCTATGCACAGCATACAATCCATTTCTGAGCACTTGTCTTTAATTAGTATTAAAAAGAAAAAAAAAAATAACGTTAAATAAATATAATAATTTAATTGTGGATTTCTAAGATGAGGTTAGGCTATGCCTCACTTGCTTTTCCCGATTGCACATCACTGTAGCATGAGTTGACAAACTTCATTGTTGATCTGGTAAACAACTTATAGTTAATAATCTATAGCTTGTGCCTTTTTGGAGTCATTTTCTTCTTTGTCTGTCCAGACCTGAATTTATTTGATGAAAACTGAAGATGGACGATACATGTCTAAAAACACCCTTTTACACTAATTAGCCTGCCCCTACGCTCAGTGTTAACTAGGTTAACAAAGATCTTAACATGTCCGTACTGGGAGCCACAGAGAGTCATGTGAACTTCATTAAATAAATCAGAATTAAGTGGACTCATTTGATGATAGTGTGGCTGCAACACTCGTTCATTTATAACAATGAAGTCAACCGCCACACACTGGAATGATTCAACCGCTGCTTATTTAATCAGGAGTGAGCGTCGCCGGAGGCTTAATCAAGTTAATTCATTTATATTTTAAAGTTAAAACACTGCAGTGTTAATCAGTAATTTAAAGGTATAGTTCAAGCTTTTGTCACGTAATTAGGTAACGGGCACATTATAGGAGACAACTGCACTGCACTGCAATGCTGCGGTCCCTTTAACTGAGAACGTCTGGACACCAGAGAATTGTTATTTCAGTCGCTGAATTTAATAGATTATAAAACATTTGTACACACTCATCTTCATTCTGTCCATCATGTGTAACTTCAATATTAAGTCATAATTTGCATTAAATAGAAAAGGTTGAAATGTCTGAAGTGACACCAACGTGGAAAAAAAAGAGGCCTACTTTGTGTTAAATAGACCTTTAGACAATCCATCCATTTTCACCGCTTATTCGTTTTCAGGCTGCAGCGAGAGTAGTTTCCACAACTGTCACCCAAATCACACAGTGTGCCTGCGCCTCTTGAAGCCTTCAGACCAAACAGCCACAGTGACCCTTCGAGGAACTGTTTGAACATCCCTGCTTTAGACCGTAGATTTTATATATTAAAATGACTTGAGTTACAATACCACTGCACCCATGTTTCTACAATATAGGTCTCCTGTTGTTCCTGGAAAGAGATTAGTTTGTTTGTTTACAATCATGCAAATGTAAGTGCAAGCCTAGAGGTCAGTGAACACTATTCAGTGGTCATTATCCTTTTGACTGATACTGTTCCCTTTCTCCACCTCTTCGGCTTTGGTTATTTTATCCATTATACGGGGAGCTAAGAAATGAGACCTTGTAATGACGTGGTCATTTCGGGATTATAACCATGAGGGAAGTAGTTGTTCACATTATAAAGCTCCTAATGTAGATTTTTTTTTTTTTTATCATATAAGCTTTACTGACCTTATTCTTTTAGACCCTATGCACACAGTATTTAGATGTAGTATTTTATTAAAATGTTTACATTTGCATGACGTGATGTGTGATGTTTTCATTGTCTTAGTAAACAATGAAAAATGTAAATATCTAAAATATTATAGACCAAATACTGTTTCTACATAGTTTGTTTTACATTTTTTAGCATTGTTTTGATCTATATTAATTGTCTAAACAGTAAGATGGAAAAAGTCGGTCTTGTCAGAAAGGCTTAGGCTTATTCTTAGTCCCCAAATATCATCAATTTATTGCGAATTTATTCCTATTGCTTATACAGTAGGTACATTAGCATATGTATCTGTTGCTAGATTTTCTTTGCGATACCAGGAAACACCAGGTTATGATGTTTCAATGATCCTGAAAGTCCCATTACACACTTCAACATGTGTAGTATATCCTTCCATGAAGCCCACAATGCTTCACAGCACCCTCTCTCTGAAAGCTGTAAACATTACACAGGATATTGGTATTTCACATTCTGCTCAATTCCTTGGTTGTCTTCACCAGTGGCAAACTCTTCTGAACTGGCTGCAATATAGAGAGAACTTGAGTTGTGGGGGGTGAGGGAGTTATAGAGGACTCGGATTATGAAGTGAAAGGGAGAACCATCATTGCTACTGTTAATATCCGGCACCAGGGATTTCTCGTTGTCAAGTTGCGATTCATCAGCGGATGCAAAGTTTGAGCTGAAATCCCTGATGAAACTCGATCAAACACATGAAAGGCCACGCCCCGTTGGCTGTAGATTAATAACTGTTTTGTTCATGTTAGCGGCAACTGCCTCCCATTTTACAGTGGATCAAACCACGGCCGCATGAAGCAACTTTAGTTTGTTTTTGACGTCAAACTCTATGGCATTCGACAGCTGAGGGACTTGCGTGTTCTGTGTATGTGATGGCGTGCGTGTGCACGTTTTGTTTACCTCAAAAATGAAAAAAAAAAGACTCCCTTCAAAACTACTGGCGTGCAGAAAGAGAGAGGTAAATAGTAAAGAGGTAATTGCACACCAGGGGACGAGTGTGTGTGTTTACCGTGTGCAGCGGTGTGTCGGGCATGTGCAAAGAGCCGCGCCGCACACTTGGCACAGGTGTCAGAGAAATAACGTCCGTAAACAAACAAGAGACACACACACACGAAACGTTAAACAGGAAGTAGTTACGGACGTGGAGAAGAAGTGGAAAGATGAGAGGCAACAGTGCAGGAGAATACACACCAATAAAGACGGAACAAAATAACACGACAGCAGCAGGACATGCGGTGATTTATGACAAGTCCTCAGCATGTTCTATTAAAGACATAGAACCAAAGATTATAATCTGGCAGACGATGCAGTACTGTGATATCACAGAGTCTTGTACAGGTAGTCAGGATGTCACTACCTAACCAGTCAGGGACCCAGTACCAAAGCAACTTAGAGCAGAGTATTACTCTCATGCCTCTGGGAATCAAACCCAGAACTCTGTTATCTGCTGCTATGTCTTATAAAAAAAACATGATCGACCAAAAAACAGACTCAAATTAAAACAAAAAATGTTCAACTTTTTTTCCATTCCATGACCTTCATAACAGATTGCGTCCCTTTCATATATCACTATAAAAAGTTCATTCACTGAGGTATGAAGACAAGAATACTTGGTTTCCCTTCAAAATTAATGTGGCGAAGAACTCTATCCCCATTAATGACAGAGAATCCATTATTTTTTTTTTTATGATAATTTCAAAAATGTTGAAATCAGCAGACTGACAGATCTAGAACACCTAGTAATGATTCTAAACACTCTTTACATTCAAATGAATACAAAATGGAGGATTAAAGGAAACAACAGAGGGAAGGTCTCCAGGGAGGACTTAACGGGACACAGGTGGGTAAGTTTAAGTAATCACTGTGGAGGGAACACACATGAGATGTGGTAGGAATATAAGATCTGAGTGGTTTGGATACCAGGGTGAGTAGAAATAAACATAAAGATGGGACACAAGAAACACAGACTCTATGTAGAAACAAAGGTAAAAGCTACATTAAAAGCTTAAAACCAGGGTTATAAAAGCATTATCTGCTTTGTGTCTGGTAAAAGAAGTAGACTGGAAATTTTCCATTGCCAGCTTTGTGAAAAAAATTGTAAACTAAAAATAATTATAATAATAATAAAAAAATCTACTTTGCGGTATTGTAAATAAATTAAAAAAAATACCCTAATGTCTTATTTTCTACCAATTGATCAAAATCGGTGACATGCGGGCAGGGGATGCATTTTTTTTTATTTTATGTAAAATAATTTAAATGGCTATATTTATTCAGTATAAAAGTTATTCTTCATTTCATACCCTTTTTATTGTTTTTCAGAATAACTGAATTTTTACATTTACGGTACAAATCCTAAGAGGAGATGAGCACTGAGCCTCACCATGGATGTCTATCCAGTGATAGCGTATAGAGACCTGTCGTTCTGCATGTCACTATTATTTCTGCTGGTCTATTAAAATCACGGTGTTTGGATTTTATTGTTTTCTTGAGCTGAACAGTTCGTAAAAACCACTGTGCAGAGCTGTGCAATGTGAGGCTCGCAGTCCTTCCGCCTCATGCCATGGAAGGAATTTCTCGCTAGGATCTGGCTGGGCTGTACACTGTATTACAGCTTCTGTGTCTGAACAAAATATTAATATAGAAGCAGCATTTGAATGAATATCTCTGTTGTGTAAAGTTTAAATCCACATATATGAGATTCCTTCGCAGTAAATCAAAAGAGAATCCGATAAAATGTCACATTGAAGAAGCTAACATAAAACTGAATCACAATGTAAAACCAAGATGTTTCATTCATTCATCTCTTTTTAACTAAATTGTTTTTGCATTCAAAAATAATTTTACATTCAAAACAATTTACTCTAACAGTTATCAATATACATCATCCCTAGAATTTCTGTTTTCCGTAATAGCAGCACTCACAATGCAGAATGGTCCAAAGCAGTGTCAGTACTTCAAACTGGCCCTGAAAGAACCTCAACTGTCTGTTGTTGTTGTTGTTGTTGTTGTTGTTGTTGTTGTTGTAAGAGCTCACATTTTGGACATTGACTTCTGTTGGTGAGAGTTTGTCATCTCCGTCCTCAGGTCCAGGTACTTCACAGGGTCTTTTTTTTTTGCAATTCATTTGATCTGGTTTCCATGACAGCGAGATCTGAATGTCTGGTTTTTGTTTTACCGTCTTGGTGTTTTCTTTTTGCCTAGTGTGTAAACAACCAGCAGCAGGACGACAGGCACCTTAAAAGTCTGACATTTATTATCTGTGCAGGTGCTGGCAGCCGCTCGCTGAGAGTCAGCACAGCCCGGGCGTCTGACAGTGCACGATGTAGTGTAGGTCGACCTCGGGTGTGTTTGTGTGTGTGTGTGTGTGTTTGTGTTTATGAGCTTGGACCCAGGTTCTTGCCAGATAATATATATCTCAGCACAGGTGAAAAACAACGAAGGGAATATCAGAAGACTCTGCCTGAAATAACCTCAAAGATCTTGGCTCCGCCCATACGGTCCACTCCTGCAAAGTGGGGGTAGGATCCAAAAAAAAACTTCCAGTGTAACATTTTTAATTGCCCCCCACACACAGTTTCCTGACACGTGCCATCACTGCTAATTAGTTACTGACGGTGTTATCAAATTGCCGTCTCGTACAGCAAGGCCGATCCCTAATATCGCTGCCAGATCGAAGCGTCTTCGGCTAATGAGCACATAGAGTTGGCAATTAAGAGACGAGGTGCAATGGCTCAAACAGTCTTTGTGTCTGCCTCCTGCCCCACCTCCCCGCTGCCCTCTTAACTGAAAACCTGGCTGTAAGCAAGGATACTAGGAAAACAGATCTTAGCCACTCAAGAAAGAAAGAGACAGAGATTCGCTTTTTTATCTTAGTGTCTTAGAACTTTTTCTAAGTGGAAACTGCAGGGACAGAAGTTTGACATTGTGCTATTGAACTTGTGCTATTTATTGATCATTATTATTATTATTTTTACAAGTGAAAACCGTATAATTACCTATTGTACATGGTGTACTTCTAATAGGATGGGTATTTGCCTTTAAGGAGCAGTGTTGCCTTAGTGGTTAAGGAACCGGAATTGGGTCCGGAGCTTTTCCTGTTTCAATCCGCTAGCTGCCAGGTTACCACTTAGGTCCACTGAGGATGGCACTGTCCCCACTCATGGCTCCCTAAGTGCTAACTCTTTACTCTGATGATGGGTTGAATTTGGGTCGCATTTTGTTGAGTATCACAATGACAAGGGGTTTGCTTTCCTTCCAGTGTAGCGGTGGTTCAAACGCCAGAGACAAACTGTCCCACAACAAAATGAACCAGAACTAAAGAAGCCTCTTGGATGAGAGGTGAAACAATTTCTAAATAAACTTAAAGTGTCAAAACTTTCCTCTGATTTATACTCACTAACCTGTTGCTATCTATCTATCTGTCTGTCTGTCTGTCGGTCTGTCTGTCTTTTCTCCGCTGGCCTATCTATCCAGTTCATTACAGCTGAATCTCCTAACTCCTCTTTTCCCTTCCGCTGGCTGATTTTGTTTTCTTTTTTTTTTTTTTTCTTCCTCAGAGAGTCACGGTTGAAGCTCACCACCCTCCCTTCGTCAGGGGAATAGATCCATTTGGTCCCCTGACTCTGGCTGTTAGCATTGATTAACCGGTGAGCCCTGTCACTTCTGCAAAGGCAACATTTGAAGCTTTCATTTTATTTTTTTTTGCCTCCCTTTAATTATTTAAAGACAGAACAAGGCCAACCTCACCCCAGGACTCATACATCATGCAAATGACTACAACTGACAGCCACACACACCACTTTCTGGGCCTTCTGTTTTTTTTTTTTTTTTTTTTTCCTCCTGTAGTGTTTGTTTTAGTCGTGAGTGCTGGGGCAGGAGGTGCAGTTAGTGTGTGCCGTGATGGAAGGCTGAGAGCTGAATTAGCACTAATGGCTGTGGCGACTGGCGGAGGCTGAGGGGAATGAGGGATGATTTTTACAGCTGAAGTCGTGAATTTTTCCCCCCAGATTTAAAGGTCTGCGCGAGAGAGATGGCTGCTCGCTGTCTTGTTGTTCGACTCTGGCGCGGGTGTATGTGCGCAGTTGTAAAACAGCATTAAACAGCATGATTAAAATGGTGTCATAAAAGCGGAGAGAACAAGAGTGCTGCAGCTGTGGGTGGTTTATACGACCAGGGAGAGCATCAGCTAAGATTTATTAACGACGCAGGTGAGTGTGAGGAGCGATAAAGTTTTATTCTACAATGTTTCTTGTGTTAAAGCCACATTTATCAATATTCCTGACATGGTTACTGAATCACATGACTCAAGGCTTTCCCCAAATGTCAAGAAAGGCAGTCACGAGAGAATCATCGTATTTGTTTGAACTTACAAGCTGCTGAGCAGAAGAATCTCCCTCTTCTGCTTCTGAAGTTGTTTAAATCAGAATTTTCTACACAAGCAGTAATGGCCATATATGCGTCAGCTAATGGATCAACAGCAATTGTTTCTTTTTTACCCAAAAAAGAAAAAAAAACATACAAATCTTTTGACTCACGGGGGCAAGTTCAGAAGAAGATATGCAGAAAATGCAGGCTTTTGGGAAAAAAGCAGAAATGTAATCAGTGTTGGGCACGTTACCTTGAAAAAATAGTTATAGTTACTACTCCCAAAATGTAACGGAGTTAGTAACTAAGCTACCACCACTATAAAAGTAGTTGTAAGTAGTACTAGACTTAAAAGACCCAAGGACTCATCACTGACTTTCCTTCGGACACTAGAACCAATATGTTGTGTATTTGTGCAGCTGTTATGTGCAGGGGTCGTGTGTCAAACCATGTCCACTTGATGCCAACATTGATTGTACTCTACCTTAGCCAATCATGACTTACTACTGCAACAACCCTCCCCTCTCCCATTGCCAATCGGGAAAAAAACCCACATTTGAAGCTGTGTCTAATTCTGTCGTAAAATCGATGGCTTCAATGACAGCGTTATAACAATCTATAGAGGAAGTCTCCACATCTGTCCCCCAAATCACACTGGAAGGAGGGAAAACAAACTCCTTGTCAATGTGGCGTTGTGATTTTACGAAATGTCACCTCTGCATTTAACCCATCACCAAAATGAACACTGAGCACCCACGGAACATTGAGTGGGGACAATAACCATGCTCAGTGGACCTCAACAATAACTTGGCGGTAGGGGACTTGAACTGGGGTCTTGCTGTGAGGTCTGTGTGTCTGTCTTTCACAGGTGTTGGGTAATCAGTGTTATCACAGTCACCTGTGGTCGTCATTAGTCTCACTCGTGCCACCTGGTGTCCTTAGTATATATATACCCCTCTCCCTCACTCAGTCTTCGTTGGATCATTGTCATGTTTAGAGCTGTCGTGTCTTGTCTCGGTTGGTCGTATATTGTGTTGGAAGCTGTCGTTGTCTGTCAGTATCGTTGAGGAAGTTTTGTATAGCTAAGATATATATGTTCAGCTGTGTGGTTTGGTATGGGCTAGAGTAGCCAAACCATTTAAGAAATTAGTAAATAAGAGTTCATGTACCGGGGGTGCATGCTTGAAGAGTGTATGTTTAGTTTATGTGAGATTGTGTTGTTTTCTGTTAATAAATCTTTGTACAGCGAAGTAAAGACTCCTAGTCCTGCATTTGGGTCCAACTACGTCTTTGCCGAAGAAACTCGAACTTAACACTTGCAGACCCAAGTCCGCTTCCTTAACCTGTAGAACAACAACTGCCCCAGTGAAGTTATGTGGATTGTGACAGTACCATGCACACAGCACCTCAGTGGTAACCTAGCAGTCGATGGATTCAAACATGAAGTTTGCTTCCTTAACTGCCACCACCACTGATGCCCATGTGAAAAGATTAAAAAGTGTAATTTAAATTATTAAAATTGCTGAGGTATTGATAATATTTCCTTTTTTTTTTGTTGGTCACTACTGTAGCAACACTGGCCAAAATGCAATGCTTATATATAAAAGAAAACTCTTTGAAGGTGAAATGTATCTCGGGATAAAATTTTCTGCTGTTGTAAATGCATTTCCACCTTAACCGACCACATTACCAGCGGATCTTGTAATGATTTCTCCGACCTATTTTTAGTCTGTGGACATGCCAAACCTCACAAGTGCCATGGCTCACTCCCACCACATTTGACAGCCTGTTCTGAGGCTGTAAGACACATCTTCAGGTCGGAGCACCATGGGGCTGCAGCCTCGCTCGTCCTTTAATTCCTCCAAAAGCCGTGTCACTGTGATACCTCTTATAACCAAAACCCCCACGTCTGTTCTCAATCTCCATGGTGCCCCGTGTCTCCATTCGAATACCATCTAGGAGCAGGGAAAAAAAAAAAAAAAAAAGAAGGAAAAAAAAAAACTAAGCCTGGGAGAAGGAGCAAGGAGAAAATCAGAGGCGTGTGGTATTTGTTTGACAGGTACATGTCTCCATAGGCCAGCGCCTTTCCAATTTAAGAGACCCTTAAGCCATGAGCAGCAGCTTAAACATTATTCTCTGTGAAGAGGAAAAAAGAATAACACTTTTCCACCCTTCTCTTCTTCTTCTATTCCCTCCTCTCCACGATGCGTTTAGAACGGGGCCCCGTCGACCCTTCAAGGACGCTTTGCTGTAAGGGTTTCATCATTTGCTTGAATTTTAATTATTTTCCAGCCTTGTTAAGTCCCACCGCCGAAGTTGAGCATTTGCTGTGAAGGCAAAAGGAAGTGAAGTGACAAAGGCTTGGGGTGACAAGTCAGGATGACAAAATATTTCATTAGCCTATGAAATGTTGGCTCAGTAAAACGAGGTGTGACTTTGGCCGGCGAAGCTGAAACAGACCTTCTTGCACAAATCACATTCCTTAATATCAGGAAATGTAGGCTGTAAGTATCTGAACATGAAGCAATTCCGCTTTAACTAATTTAATTTTCACAGATGCTTGAGATTTTCTACAGATAAATGTCACCACTAGTGCGACTCAGTTGAGAAGAACAATCTGGGCCTAAGCAGCTCACCAGGATTTCATTTTTATCTGCTTGTCCGTTGCCGGGTCAGAGGGGCAGCTTTCGCCGCCCAATCACATTGCACCATATTGTGAGCCTTCCAAAAAGTTTTGTGCGACGGTGCTATGCTCGGAGCACCTAAGAGGCAACCTGGCAGCTGGTGGACTCGAACCTAAAGCCCTGCGTCCGCTTCCTTAACCGCTAGGCCACCACTGCCGCCACTCACCAGAATGATTCAGCTTCATTCCACTGGAAAAAAAAAAAAAAAAAAAAAAAAACTCTCCTTTATTTAATCTTTTTTTTTTTTTTTTTTTCAGTTGTTGTGACGCTGTTCAATCAATGATCCCTGTTTCAACGTCTCTACTATCCCCAAACACTCTCCACTTTAGCCCTGCTTTGCCCACTGCTGAGCCACCTCCTCCGTCACCTCCCCTGAGGGAGCTCTTACCCTTAACCCTTTTAATTACCTCTCATTAATCGCCAGCTCAACTGTGAAAAACGCCGTGTCCCCACCGTTTTCATTACCAAATCCACCACTGTCACCAACTTAGCCACTCTGGTATGAAAACCTCCTCTGCCGCAGGAGGTGAAGATTCTCTCCCAGAGGATTATCGGCTCCTCCAGAGTTTAATTCTCTTGAAATGTGCTGCGAGCATTGATATCTTCTCCTCCGTGTGAGCTGATCCAGCTCTCCACGGCTACGGCTGGCCTCTGTGATCAGGGGACATCAGCATCAGGCCAGCTTGTGCCTCTGGTCTGACCGTGCCTTTTTTTTCTTTCTTTCTTTCTTTCTTCATACTCATTTTAAGTGGGGTCACATCGTGGCTGACGACTTGCGCCTACTTATATGATGTGACAAAACACTGCAGGAAAGGAGAAGTGGCAAATGATTGCAGTTCATAGACATTGACCTCTGTAAAGTCATATTCACACTCTCCGACATGGCTGCGTTAAAGCGCTGGTGGCGACTCAGTGGTGTTTGATCGAATGACTTCTAGTCATAAAACATGAGAATTAGTGTGCTACAGCTCTAGTGTTACCACTTTGAGACAAATACGATACATATTGAAATATTTGAACTGATACCATCAACTTTAACAACTCCCTCTGCCACTAGGTCTTGTCTTTCTAATTTATTTTCCAAAAATAATCCTCAAATCATTAGGGACCAGGTTTTTCCCCAACTAAAGCAATTTCATTTGACATCTTTGACAGAGCAAAATACATTTGCATGAAGTGGAAGCCATTCACTAGAGCCTGCGTTAAAGCATTTGCATAATGTGATGAAATCTGCTTTAAAACACGTAGAAAGTGAAATATATTCATACAGTTGATCCGCACATTGTCCATGGAAAACAATGAGATGCCTCCATGTTGCAGATAGCCCAATGTTTGACTTTGTTTTGTACAACACAGTGTCTACACAAACACAAGGGCAGAATGGGACACAATTGGTTGTACAAAAAGATGGAAAACACTAACTATTAAACATTCTGAGGTTGCACTGTCAGCTAAGGTAGGTTTGTAGTGGTGGTTCTCAACTGGTGGGTCCTGCCCCAAAAGTGGGACACATAACAGCTGGTCAAAAATCCAAATAATGTGAATCAGCTGTTGAGCATCTGTTTCATTTTAGAAAATATATTATTTTGAAAGGCACAATTGCTGAATAAAATGAGTATGTTAAAAGAAGTTTTGTTTGTTTTTTTTTTTTTTTTTTTTTTTTTTTTTTGTTTTTTTTTTTTTTTTTTTTTTTTCGCGACTTAATGACCACAGGGGAATGGTAGAAGACAGGAGACAGAGCTGCAGGAGTTAAAAATGCTGCAATTCTCGTTGAAGAGAGACAAGGATGGACTGGATCAGGAATGACGTGTTTAGACGGACAACATAGACAGGAAGGTTTGGAGAAAAAGCTAGAGAAGCCGGATTGAGAAGGTTTGGACATGTTCAGAGGAGGGACAGTGGATACATTGGTAGAAGATTGATCCTAGAGATGGAGCTACCAGGTAGGAGATGAAGAGGAGCTTGATGGATGTAGTGAGGGTAGACATAGAGGTTGTTGGAGTTGGAATAAGATGCATAGGATGTGGGAGATGGATTGGCCTCGGAACGGTTATTGGCCTTGTCAACCCCTAAAAAGATAAATTATCTAAAAAGATAACGGAAAGGAAAATAAGTTACCCTGGTGCACATCTCTCTTACATCATCAAAATCTATGATTGCAATTGATAAGGATTATTGTTTAATAAATGCATAAAATAATTCAGTTATTTTTATAACAGCTGTATTTCTGTATATTCTCACAGTTTTGTATATTCTCACAGACATCTCAGAATCTCTGAACCAATTTGGTATCATCTCCATCACGGGCGACCCTCTTAAATTTGCATCAGTAGAGTGGGTTTGGCAAGCAATTACCCCAATGCAGGACATCAGTAATTTGATGAGAATCTGCTGTGACAAGTCTGGACGTGGTGGTTGAGGAAGAAGATGGAGGAGAGGAGGAGGAGGAGGCGTCCCCCTCGGGTGGAGGAGCGTAGGGTGAGGGGCAGGGAAGGCTCTCTGTGTCACAGACACAGACAGACAGTCAGCTGTTCTGGGGAAGAATGCAGTGAGAACCACATCAGGACTGACTGGGGTTTTGAGGTCAATTTATGTCTCAAATTGAGACGTGATTTAACCAAAATTTGCATTACAGTATTTATTTATCACTGCTGTTATATTTAGTATCATAGTCACCCGTTGACATTTGGTCAAAAAGACTTAACAACAAATATATATGGTTGAGCTAGTGTAACGGCAAATGTGGTTGGCAGTTTAACAACGTGCCGTCTTCCTCCTCTGAGCCTGTCTCAGGCTATTGTCCGCAGACTTAGGTCCGTCTAGGTCCTCCTCACTGACCCTGGCTCCTACTAATAGAGGGTGAGACCTGATTAATTGCTCTCACCTGTTTGTGGTGTTGACCTGCATAAGCACACCTGTGCCGCTGACCGCTAATCTCAGCCCGCCTCAACACTCAAATCTAAATAAAATTGTGCCATTTTTTTCTGCCAGTTTGTGCTACTTAGGATTATTTCAAGATGAAACATGTTAAAGTGGTGGTGGCAGTGGTGGCCTAGTGGTGAAGGAAGCAGACTTGGGTCCGCAAGGTCCCCGGTTCGAATCCACCAGCTGCCAGGTTGCCGCTGAGGTGCTCTGAGCATAGCACTGTCCCAACCCACTTGTGAGCTCACCACCCACAGGGAGGCTCAATAATATGGTGCAATTTGATTTGGGTGGCGCCAGCTGCCCCTGCGACCCGACAACGGACAAGCAGAAGAAGATGAATGAGTGAATAAATACGTTAAAGTAATAGTGAAAATTTACTGGACATTTGATACTAACAGAAAGTGAGCAGAGCTTTTACACCAGTAGCATTTTCCAACTGTAAACGCTGTCTAAAAATACAAAGTCGCTGGACTGCAGTACTAAAACAGATCTTGTCAACGGATTAGCACGTATTTTCAAATAAGAATACCGAGAGTGGAGGTGGTGGCCTACTGGTTAATGGAACCAGACTGTGATTCTAAGTTCTATTCCACCAACCGCCAGGTTACGACTGAGGTCCACTGAGCATGGCACCATCCCCACCCACTGCTCCCCGGGTGCTCAAAGCTGCTCTCTGTTCACTTTGGGGATGGGTTAAAAGCAGAGGTTACATTTCGTGGTGTGAATCACAATGTCACGATAAGGAGTTTGCTTTCCCATCAAGTAGAAGGTCTGGTTCTGATGGTATTGTGATTAGTTCATCACTAATCAAAAATTGTGGGTTTGGTTCCAGGTGCTGACAATATATCCCCGCTACTTTTTATTGCCTCTATCATATTGCACTCGTTGCTGCTTTGATAGGCAACGAATAAAAAATGTGCCCCAAGCTTGTTTGACGTTCACCGAGGTCCTATTTGCCGAAGTTGCTGGATTGAGTTAACAGTTACCCCCCCTCCAGAGTTCAAACACACTCAGAGGAGACTTCTAATATCAGGTTCCTCTCTTCTCTCCTCCCCATTAAGTACCTTCTCCATCTCCTCGGTCTCTGCTCCTCCATTTTCATATTGCCATGCATGGCTGCCTTGACATTTCAGGCCAAGAAATTGACTGTTTCCAGGGACTCTTTGGGGAGTGATGTGATGCTCCATGCTGTCAGGAAAAAGATGTCACGAGCGGAAGGTGATGTCAGGTTCCCCGCGCTGTTCATTGAATTTACGGCCCCATTATTTCGTCACTCAGCATGATTGTATTCATATTATATACTCCCCCGTTTCTCCAAGGTCGCCATTCCACCACACGCCTGCTGACCTTCACTTGAAGCCATTGGCTTTAACCCGTCATCTCTCCGGTCTAATGGACAGGTGAATCAAGCTGGGAGTTTTATGATGACCCAATCAGGTGCGCCGTGAGCTCTGTTAAAGTTCAACGCCACTGTTGACACAAGGAAGAGGAACCTGCTTGACAAAAAGCAAACCTGCATGTGACCTTGACTGATGGCCACGGTAAAGACCGCCAAACAGGGAATTGAACCATGGATCAAAAGAGGGAACAATGCCTGAAATGCTCACATCAACTATGAGCCACAAAAATCTAAGGGACAGAGAAGTTATTGGACACAGCCGCAGTGAAGGTCACTGTTGAAATACACATTCTTATCCTGCTAGGGGCGTTGGTGGCTTAGTGGTTAAGGAATTAGAATGGGGTCCAAAGGGTTCCAAGTTCGAATCCACCAACGGTTACCACTGACTCCATCTCCACTTACTGCTCCCTATTCACATTGGTTATGGGTTAAATTCCGTTGTGTGCCATGGTGTGAATCACAATGACAAGGAATGTGCTTTTCTTTCTTCAATATTAAGACTAAAAGTAGAGGGAAAAGAATATTCTGCAAAACTGTTGATTTATGACTAGTAACTTCTTCACTGGACCATTAGTTTTAAAAACTTATATCACTGACCGGTGCTGCTGACCATGGCCATATTAAAAACCAAAAAAAAAAATCTACTGACCTTAATTAAATAATTACTAACACCCCAGGGATTGCAAGGACACTGCAGTTGGAGCCACCTTAAATGTGTGATCAAACTTTGATTTACTTTACTTTTATGTAGAGACCAGCTGGGTCCCTTTTTTTTGCTAGACTTCCATTTTCTGGTTTGACGGGCCTGCTGAAGGTTCCTTTTACTTTAGATAAGGACTAAAGTTAATTGTTAGGACAATCTCTGTCTCCTTTTTCCACTGATCTCTCGCAGCTGTAGCCGAGAGATGAAAATCGCCAGATATGAGCGAAGTCTTGTTCACACCAGCAGAGATATGGAAGTACACTCTCCAGCCCTAATGGCATTTTTCTTTTCTTTTTTTTTTTTACCTCCTGCCAAACGCCTGTGATGAATCACTGCTCAGCTCTGCTCCATTCCGGGCCTCACGTGCGCACTCCCTCTCCTCCTTTTCCCTCGCAGTCCGGTAGCAGAGACACATTATCAAATGGCAGCTACAGTATAGGCCTGCAGTTATTTAAAGGTTGTGTGATTGTAATTAGTGCCCGACAACAGCCCTCATCCATAGTCCATCGCCATTCACAGTCTGTGTTCAGGGTCTGTGTGTGTGTGTGTGTGTGTGTGTGAGGGAGAGAGAGAGAGTTGCTCTTGATCCACTATCATACAAGAGCTAATGGGTTTTCTGGAAGCTTCAAAGAGTTCTTTCACTAATGCAGTCATCCGCAGGAAAATGGTTACATCCAGTTAGTGACTGTCAGGACGGCACCTCCATCCGTCCAAACATCCATGTCCGTTTGTGGTTCACATCACACACGAGATAGCATCCCTGTTTTGTAATTAGTGTCATTAGCATTTCTCCTTGGCAGGTTCACTTTCAGTATTTCTTCCAAGTTGAGCCAACGTGTCAGTAATGATAATGACGGTGGAATCACTATCAGGAGGTTTCATCAGTCACACAGAGATTAAAAATACACAGATTTGCCCTTCCGAAGCTGGAAGGTTTTTTTTTTTTTCTTTCTTTCTGAGTGCAAAGTAATAAAAATAAAACGTGTTTATAAAAAATAGTGGTATATTATTATCAGACCTTGTCAGTCTCAGAACCAAAGTATAAATCTTCAATGTCATCAATGGATGTGTCTCAAAAGCTGTAGATGGAATGGAGGACAGAAAGGCAGCGTTTAGTTCAAGTGCCTGAAACTCAAAAGAGCTGCACATCCCTGCTTCCATCGTCATCTCATCTATGTTCTTAGTTCAAAACAAAAGACGTATGTGCATACAATCTTCTTGTATCTTCTTTTCCTTTTGTCTTGTCCCTCTGTATCCTCAACTGTAACTCCAACTTTTTCCATGTCCTCCCTCACTGCATCCATCAATCTCCTCTTTGTGTCCTGCCTGGTAGCCTCATCTCTAGGATCATTTTTCTACCAATGTATCCACTGTCCTCTGAACATGTCCAAACCATCTCAAATTGTCTTTTCTAGGCTGTTACCACAAACCTTCCAATCCATCTGCTGGACAGCTTTGAGCGTCCGTGGAGCAGTGTGTGGGGACGATGCCATGCTCAGTGGACCTAAGTGGTAACCTGGCAGGTGGTGGATTCAAACCGGAAAGACTTTTGGCCTCGATCTAAAGTATGTTCAGAAAAAAACAAAAAAAAAAAAAACAAAAAAAAAAAAACTGCTCATATCGCTGATAGATGGACAGTAGCCCATGGGATTGATATGCAATTTCTCACCTCCAACATAGAAGAGAGACAAGTTTTCAGTCCTACATCAATCAAAAAGTGATGAATTTCCTCAGTTGGGAAAATAAATGTTCTTCAAGCTTGAAGAGGAAATCTAGTTGCTTACAACTAACCTCTTTCTAAAGGAGAAGAATCACTGCTGCTACCACTGCAGGTTCCATAAGTGCAGCAGAAGTTGACAAATGTTTGTCTTTCCTTCTGCACTTCTGGCAAATAAAATCCCATATTGCAAAATGTCAGACACAAGTCCTTACTTTTCCGCCTAAACCAGTGCATCTGATAATTGCACACGATGCAGTTTTATTTATTTATTTTTTTTTTGCACAACCTCAACTCAAAGAGTATTAAAATGTCACTGCAAAGTATCAATTTCAGAAAACACATCTATAAATTGTGAAAGTTATACAAAACAGTTTGTGTTAAGAAATAATTCATTTTATGGAATTATATATAAGTGTTAAGCTGTTTTTTCTTTTATAAATCAATAATCTGATAGGGTCATTAAAACAAAGATCCACTTTAAAGCTTGTGATTTGTAGACCCGTGCTCCCTGTTTTGCTGACTTTTTATTTCCCCCCCTGCAGGAGAAGAAAACATTAAAATGTCTGTGCAAATATTTTAACTCCACAAGTTGAGAATTGACTTTCCAATGCGAGCTCTGACAATAGCACTGCCGAAGAATGAATGTTTCTTCATTAGAAGTTAAAGCCTCTTTGGTATACGTTAGGTAAACTGGCGCTCGATATACCTCAGGTGAACACTTAATTCTGCTCTCCTCCCGACCTCACCAGTTGCACCATTAAAACTCCATTACGTGTAATAAAGAAAGTGAGGGAATGCTGAGAGACAAAATATACAGTCTCTGTCTCTGAATTGCTGCAGGGCTGGGAAAAAAAAGGCTATTTGAAAGAACGTTCAGAAGAGAAATGATCAAAGTGAAAATGATGAAACTTTCTACGTTTGAGTTATGTCTCTTGTGAGGATCTGATATTTCAAAGAAGTATCACAGTAATCAGTTTTGTTGGAGATGCAGAAAAGAATGTCCACTAAGAGGACGTTTGCATTGTACTATATGTGTCGCTCTGATCCTTAAAGTTGGGATTGAACTAATCATGATGCGTAAATAAGCCCGAACTTTTATGTCTAAATTCTAACGATTATTTTTTTTTAGTGGTCAAAGTAACTCATGGAGCATTAATTTGTTGAAAATTAATCAAATGGTTTTTATTTTTATTATTATTATTTAGATTTGCAATCTAATTTTTCACCACTGCACAAATACAGTGAAAATGTTATTCACACCTCAGAAGTCAACAAATGCATTTCCTGCTAGCTCCACATTTCCCTCCATTTTTTTTTTTTTGTCCGTCTTCATCTGTTTAAAGCTTAGGTGACAAACTCAAGGCACGGGGGCCAAATGTGGCCCACAAAGTCATTTGGTAGGGCCCACAGGAACTTACTAAGAATTGTATAATGTCGATGCAGCAAAGTTTCTTAACCTGTCAAATTAAAGTCTGCATTAATTCAAAGTAACGGTCAATATTGTTTAGGTAAATAATCAATAATTGACTTAAGTAACATCTATTAATACATTATGAAGTAATTACATCTACACATTCCATTTACACCTGGAATTATAACGGTAATGTAGCCTGCCGATGAAAATGTGTTTGACATCACTGGCTTAAAGTGTCTCCACATCCACCTCCCAAATCAAACTGCCCTCAGTAACCCCCCCTGCAGGTGGTAAGCCAACTGGAAAGCACCAACCGCCCCTAACCAGGATTTGATCTTGCCTGTGAGGTGAACTCTGGAGTTCCACACCAGTGGCACAGACACTGACTGTGGGACAAAGTTCCAAATATTACTTCCATCTAATTTATTTGAGATAAAGACGGTGTATTTGCAAACTTAAGTAGTAAAATGGACACTGACAAAACAGAATAAAATTGTCAACAGGAAAAGGAACGTTGTGTGTGTTAATCTGGTGTGAAACACCGTTCTGCCTCACACCTGACTCTAAGCATGACTTCTGTTCATGCTCTTGGTTGGGAGACTTTCCAGACTCTGAGGTGAGTGTGAAACCGGTGTGGACTTCATGGAACTCAGCGATGCATTAAGGGTAAAACGGTGGTTTCACGCTTCAAATATTTTAATGAAATACTTTGAGAAAGAATAGGATTAGTTAACCTATATATAAACGATCGGTTAAATCAAAGATTGGAGTCAAGGTCGAGCGTCTAAGTCATAAACCTTTACAAATCGTTCCACACAAGTATGAGAAGATCTAAGTTTTGTAACAGCTTTCTGTTATAAGCAAAAAGTTGATTCCAGGTTAGATACGATCTTCTCTAAGTCTCTTCTTACCGCAGTTTATATGCTGAAATTAAAAAAAAAAAAAAAAAAAAAAGAATTATGTGACTCCTCTGAGTTGGCTCGGAACAAAAAAAAAAAAACATGACTTCCTGTAACGTCGGGCGTGACAGACATGACAGGCTGAGCGGTTAAGCTGACACTCAGCCTTCCTGTGCTGTCATGTTGGGAGCAAAAGGGAGGTCAGACATCCTGACAGCCTCAGGACACACGACAGATCCTTGCGCAGCATGACGGGTTCACCTTTCATCCACCTCACTTAAACAGGCCACTTCTTGACACAAGTATCTTTTTCTTTTTGTTCGTGAACGTCACTGGGACGTTAGGTGTCCACAACGGCTGTCAGAGGAGATGACGAAAAGGCGGGAGGGTCCATGTGGGACACAGAGAGAAAGAGAGTTAATTAAAAGTAATAGGGGACAAAAGAAATCACTGTCACTCTTTTTTTTTTTGTTTTGTTTTAGGAGCCACTGATGTTGGCAGATCAATATCCAACTGAGGGAGTGTGAGAACATCATCATCATAATTATAAATTATCACAGGTCTTTATTTAGAAACTGTCACTGTCTGCAAAGTGTTTTAATTATATATAAACATTTTATGTTTTCATAGACCAATGGTCACTAACATTGTGCCGTCGGGTATCTGGTAGCCTGTAGGCAGCCAATACAGTGCCTGAAGCACTTTTCCAAATATAGACAACATGGACTAAGATGGAGACTCCCTGTCTTTTTGGAGTTTATTGTTCTTCTCTTTTGATTTCAGGGAAAACAGGGAGCCCGGCATCTACATCAAATCGACCAATTCCTGATTTCTAAAATTATGAGTCATACACAGAAAAGGTAAATTGTCTTAGGATGACTACTGAGTCCTTTATATTTATCATAATCTGCTTTACTTATTGAAAAATAAAAGCAATTGTGCAAATGTTGCCTTCTATCCATATATAATGTATATAATGCATTTTTTTTTGTATTTTTATCTATCTATCTATCTGTCTATCTATCTTATCTATCTATCTATCTATCTATCTATCTATCCATCCATCCATCCATCCATCCATCCATCCATCCATCCATCCATCCATCCATCCATCCATCCATCCAGATTGTGTTAATAAAGTACCATATTTAAAATCTAAAAAAAAAAAAAAAAAAAATCTATATATCTATTATCTATCTATCCATCCATCCATCCATCCATCCATCCATCCATCCATCCATCCATCCATCCATCCATCCATCCATCCATCCATCCATCCATCCATCCATCCATCCATTATCATTGTTGGACATGTGAACCTGAGGAGTTCCTCCATTATCATACAATCCTACCTAATACTTTATTGTTAGATGGATTCACCAAAAAAAATCATCCAAAGCCATGAGTGTCCTACTACTCTAACAGCCTTTCACTTTAACTGACATTATTCAAACCTGCTTTGAATTTCACCTCTGCCGTGGAATATGTCACGAGACAAGGTCTGATTGTCTCAGCAGATGATTTGAGAGCAGGCAATGCCTTTTGAACTTCTCGCTCCGACATTTTTACATTATTCAATATTGACTGTTTCCTTGTTGGCCTCAGCAGCTCCTTGTCATTCATACAGCGGCAAACAAAAAAAAAGAAGAAGATTTTGAGAAGAGAAGGCATTTTGCTGCCACCGCACCGTTACAATACCCACATCATTGAGTAGCACCTCGCGATAATGATGGAGGTGCTACTTAAGTGGCTCTGTGGTCAAGAGGGAAGCGAAGGCTCATCACTGTTGCCAAGGCAACTAGCGCAAGGAGAACGTCAGAACAAAAAAAGCAGATGCCTGGTAGCGCTCGACGTGCCGCTCGCCTGGTCTTGTTAGGAAACAATTCTGAGGGCCATCTCTCATTTGCCTGAGAAAAGGAGGCAGCGGCACGTGAGACTGAGCTGATGATGAGGAAAGTGTCTGTTTCATTCTTTTTTTTTTTTTTTTCTCACGCTTCAACAAATATTGGCAAATTCATCATCATATATAAATTAATGATCTGTGGTAAATTCAAATGGTGTTGCTGCCACCAGGTAGACAAACTAGAGATTAATTGGAAGCTCATGGAGTGAAATGTAACAAAGAAAAACACCTTATTTTTATTAAGGTGAAATGAAGGAACTTTATTTCCTCACAGGGATTTTGGTGTGAGGGAAAAAGAAAAAAAAAAAAAAAAAAGAAAATAATAACAATAACAACTTTTCTGAATATTCCTATTTGTGTGAAAACATTGAGGCCAGACTTGGTCATCATCAACAGAGACACAGGTCCATTTAGAGGAGACACACAGACACACTCCTCCGCAAGTTGTACTCTCAGTTTGAACAGTTTTAACAAGAGCTTTTATGAGTTGTTCTGTGAAGGTCCTTCAAAAGCCATATTGGTTAAAAATGTCAAACATCCTCAGGCACAACTTTCCTACTGTAGAAACCAATGGCAGCTCGGTGAAGGGAAAGGTTTACTGAACAGTTGTGATGCCATGATGGATGATTAGGCAGAAGACGGGAGACAGAGCTGGAGGTGGAGGAGTTAAAGATCCTGAGGTTCTCTTTAGGAGAGACAAAGATGGACAGGATCGGGAATGAGGTGATTAGAGGGACAAGACAGGAAGTTTGGAGAAAAAGGTTTGGAGAAAAAGCTAGAGAAGACAGATTGAGATCGTTTGGACATGTTCAGAGGAGGGACAGTGGATACATTGGTAGGACAATGATCCTAGAGATGGTCCTTCCAGGTAGGAGATGAAGAGGAGATTGATGGATGCAGTGAGGGAGGACATCGAGGTAAGAGAAGAAGATACAGAGGACGTGGTGATATGGACATTGTTGACTCACTGTGACAACCCCTAAAAAAAAGGACAAGCCACAAGGAGAAGAAGAAGAATAGGTGACATAATGTCCGTAAAGAGTCAGTCCTTTCTTGTCCCAGCAGAGAAAACTGAGTAAACTAATTAAACTACTGATTAAATGTTTCCCAACTGTCAGGTTTGCTTTTTCACTCATATTTCTTGTGTAATATCTGATAAATATATATAAATATATATATATTTTTTTTTAATTATAAAATGGAAAAAAAGTGTCAGCCATCCAAGTCTGATAATATTTTCTCATTCAAGAATTACATTTTTGGCTCATCAATTGTAAAGCATTAATAATTTCATTATTTTTTTTTTCTTACAATTTCTACCTTCATAGCTATAATAAGTTCTCATTTTGCAACTTTGACGTGAGCAAATGGAGATATGGGACTGTGAAATTCACATGGAGCCACGTGGGCACGGAGCTGCAGCCACCGTATAGAGCCCATTAGGCAGCAATCTGGAGGCGATTATCTTATAACAATCACTGTCAGACGACTGGCAGCCGGCACCACAGAGATCTAAATTTTGAAAAACTAGCAATGTTCTGTCCAAAACTCTCCTGATAGTAGCTCTCAGGATAACTGGCGTTGCTGAGTATGTCTGGATGATTTCGAGGGGCTTGAATAAAACACCACGTGAGAAATAACCAGTATATTCCAGGTTGAGTCAATTTTATGCATCACAGACTATAATAATGACCAACAACAATGTTATGGTTTTGAGTTCAAGGTTAATTGCAGCAGTGTTTATTTTCTCACTGGCCGCACAAAATGACTTGATGGGCCACATATGGCCTGCGGGCCTTAGGTTTGACACGTGATGCTGGAACATATAAATTAAAAGTGAAAAAATAAAAATAAATAAATAAATAAAAATGTCTAATATGTTCATGTCAAGACAGACAAAAAAATAAAATAAAATGCCTCCTGACTAATATTAGATCAGATGAATGTTGTGTCACTAGTCTGGATGTTATGTTATTATCACATCTCAATAGTAGTATTTATTTTAATGGCGTGTGTGTGTGTGTGTGTGCGAGTGTGTGTGATATATTTTTGGTTTGTTTTATTATGCTAAACACTTTACGCTGCCAGTTTAGAGTTTAATTGATTGATTATAAAACATTTATTTTTCTCCTTTTTGTGTAGATTAGCTATTATTAGAATTGTTTACTGCTTTGTTTTAAAGCAAGCAATTTCAAGTTATTCACTGGTGTCAACTGTGCGCAATTGATTTCAGTGATAATTCAGCCTGAAAGTACTTGAGGGGAAATTTCAACTTGTCAACAAAGAACTTAGGTTCCTTTTATTCTGCCATCTTAAATCAATGGATACAATGTTAACGTTCAAGTTAGTTCTGCACATGTGTCCACGTTTTTGTCTCCAACGCTTTCTGCTATAGTTAATTTATTTCATTCAGGGTGAGCACTCTCCATGACTGCCACCCAAATCACACTACCCCATACTGTGAGCCTTCCTGTGGGTGGCAATCCCACTGGAAGTTATGTCAGCTGGAACAATACTTTAGATTCGGATTGTTTATTTGTCATCCTAAACAATACAATGACATTAAAGTGCAAATACCGTCACTGTTCACTCACTTAATCATGACGTGATCACAATTCGTACGTAAATCATTTCATCTGCATACATGGATTCAACCACTCTAGCAAAAAGTCAGTTTCTTTGTGCCTCGATAGTTCTATACAAGCGGTGTAGATCAAGATCTACCAGTAGATCTCCCCCCACACACTGCTCCCCGAGCTGCTCAATGCTCACTTTGGTGATGGGTTAAATGCAGAGGTGACATTTCGATGTGTCCTGTGGTGTGACTCACAATGTCACAGTGACAAAAAAAAAAAAAAAAAAAAAAAAAAAAAAAAAAAAAAAAAAACTCAACTGCTTACCTAAAAATAAGAAATACCAAAATTCTATCGTTTATGCTAAAGAAAAATACATGACAAAAGCCTTGCTCTATATTGTCCATTGGGGTTGTTTGACATTTGAGCTGGACAAAGCTGAAAAGGAGCCACGGTGGTGATGGCACTTAAGACTGTAATGGCTTCTACGATGGAGGATTTGTCTCTCCCTCCCTAACTTACCCCTTGAATGCAAATACAGTATCACATCTTTTCAGTCCGCTTCCTTCTCTCTCTCTCTCCTCCTTTATCACTTGGGTCTCTCTCTTTTTCTTTTTTTTTTTTTTTCCTGTAGAAGCACAGCGCAGGATTAGCAGCCTTGCGTGACTGATGAGGAGAAGATACACCATCAGAATAAGTTAAAGGAGGAAGATTTCTCTTTTGCTCTTCACTTGATTTCTTTGTGCATACGAGAGGGGAGAGAGAGAGAGAGACAGAGGGAAAACGCTCAATCGCTCACCCTCTGAAGTGTCATCTTCCCTGCTTGTCTTATGAAACAGGAATGAGTGGCTGGTTAAAGTGGAGATAGTGTTTTGGGCGTGATTCCAATTGCTGCCCGCTTCCGCCGTCGCGGCCGTGATGCAGCGTCACTTGGGTTGCATCCTGAAGGCCCTCATTACTGTTAGCCTTTGACTCACTGTCCTTGCGTGTGTGGTTTTATGTTCACATAATGGCATAACCTGGAGATAAAATAGCCGTGAATTATCATCTATAACCTGTGCATGACAATATTTCATCTGAATATGCTATAAGGTTGAGCGGCTGAAAAATAAAGATGCAGTCCTCTTACTGGTAGTGAATCCTGGGAATTCCTTTAGTAGTTTTTGGGTTGATGAGATAACTGTGGAGGAGGTTGACACTGGTGCACTTTGACCCTACGTCAATGTCTCTGTCATTGGTGTGGAACTCCGGGGTGCGCCTCCTGGGCAACATCAAATTCAGATATAGGTGGTTGGTTCCTTCCAGTGAAGGTGCAAAACTGAAGAAGCTTCTTGGATGAAAGGTAACGCATCTTCAAGAAATGGGCAGCTTTGAACACCCGGGGACCTGTGAGTGGGGACGGTGCCATGCTCAGTGGACCTCAGTTGTAACTTGACAGTAGGGGGATTTGAACCAGGGACTTTACTGACCCTAGTCCGCTTCCTTAAGCGCTAAGCAAACAACTGCCCATGTTCAAGAGATGAAACGTCTTCAAATCCTTTGTCCTGTCGCCATCAAAGAAACTTTTTTGGCTTCTTTTCAACACATGGTTCAGTTAGTGTGCACGGCTGTCTTTTACACACTGTCAGGCAGCAGACAGGCTCCACTGCCGCACAGTCCTCTCTCCGTGGCCGGGAGAAACCATCCATTTGGACCACAGATAGTAACGAGTAACGAGCCCCTTAACACCACAGTAACGATAACTGAGTAACTGAATATAACGCCTTACGTTATTACTTACCGGGAAAATGTAGTCAGGGCTAGTTAGGTAGTCATGGCTAGTTTTTCCCCCTGGTGGCTATTTTTTTGTGATCTTAACCTTTCAAGATCCCTTGTTGAGTCCCTTTTTTTTTTTCTCACAGGAAGTGTGTGTCCATTTTCTTCATGCCGCCTTGTTGCAAATGATGAACCAGCTGCTCCTGCAGAACACGCTCTCAGTGCAGTGCCCTATCTCCCCATCTGGACATTCCACTCAGTCCCTCTGCTAATTAAATGTACTGCACCCTCATTACCCAGAATCCCCTCTGTCTGTCACCTGGGATGACTAGAGTTCTTTCTCGCTTTTTTGTCTCGATTAATTGGCTCTCTCCATTGAGTGACGTCTCAGCTTTGTCTCCTTTCTGTGGGCCTTAAACCTGAGACGAAAAACAATGTGGGACTGGTCGGCAGCTCTGGGATTGGACCTCATTTGTCACCTGAGTTGAGCTGAGTCAGCAGAATGGTTTTCTTACACACATACAGTACATACAACCACATGGAAGTGATGACCTCTCAAGAGACAAATGTAACCCCATTACACCTCTTCCTATTACTCCCTTGCTGAGGCCCCTGTGATTTTTTCTTCAATTTCTTTCATTGTCTTTTATTACACGTCATCAGGCCAATAAAAAAAAAAAAATCCTGTGGTGTAATTTAGAATATGACCCAAACATCCACCCAGGACATACCTAAACCCTACCTGAGGTATGCTAAGATCCTTTTGACTACAAAACAAATCTTCATAGATTTACGTTGTCATGTTATTTTCTTTGTTATTCAGATGTTTGTAGATTTTATTTTCATATTTATCTACACAGGAAATGCGACAGGCTGGTGTCCATTTGGCACAGACCATCACTGATTGAGGGTTTTGAAGACCGAACCACTCATAGCAAAGGGCATCGGCTGCCAATGCTACATCCTGGACAAAATCAGTGTATGGAAGACCCGCCTCCCAACCCCCGTCCTTGTAATTACGGCCGTCTCTGCTGGACTCTGATTGATGCCTCTTGATGAAGTGGTTCAGTGATTGAAGAGTAAAGACACTCAAGGAAAATCCATAAGAGGCCTTTGAATGCTGCCATTGAAGGGAAGCATTACCATTGGTCCAGCCTCCTTTCTCCTGGTTAATCAGACCTCTATCACACATGGCAGGTGAACGATTGCCTCCCCTCATCAATGGTATTGACCCATCAGCTGATGGAGCTCAAACACACTCAACCGTAGCTTCACCACCACCTGCTGTGATTCCGCTCTCAGCTCTTTGACAGGGGCATGACATATGTTACTGATTTGTTTTGTCGATAGGTAACAAATCCCTACAAGGGAGATGATGTTCAGTAGAGGAAAACCAAATGTTTTGGGGATGCAACTTTCCAACATCAGTTGCTTTGTCTCGATGCAATGGCATTGGTGCTTACGTGATACAACTTTATTGATCTTTGCAGCCACAAATGACACATTTCATATGAGGAAAACCTAAACCTCCATACTTTTACATGTTGTCACAAATCTGCTTTATGTCAGAATATCCTCATCCTCGCTAAATATGTCTCAAATTGTCATCAACAGTTCAGAAAATGTCACAAGTGGGAAGTATTAAGAAGGCACACAGATTACAGCCGCACCCTTACCGCGCTTCACCGAGGCCCTCCTGCCTCCACTCACCTGCGGTTTCTTTCCCTCTGTCATCTACCCGGCAGCTGTTTTTCCTTCCACTTTGCCTTCTCTCCCCTCGCCATCTTAATCGCACATGAGACGTCTGTGACAGGTAGGTATTTGCACGAGATTAGGGCTGTAATATTTTGGTATTAAGGTGAATTAATACAGAAATGAATATGGAAAATGCGGATAATTACCAGCTCCGAGGCGCTCCGAGACATTTTAGGGACATGTCAAAGGATTTTCTTTTTTGCTGTCTTCTTAACCCTCCCTTTGGATTCTGCCGTGTTTAATCTCCCCTGCTGTTTTCTTCCCCTTCGCGGATTGGAAGCAGGGTAGCTTTCCAAAGTGCGCACCTATCCCCCCTCTTTAACGGCATGTACAGTAAAGGTTGGAAAACATTGATTATCCATGGAGCGACTCCTAATGAAGCTATTTGACTTAATGGTTGCATGATTTCATGTTGACATGGTGACTAGGTTAACAAATGCCCATCACACTCTTTGACCTTCTCCCACTACTGTTAGTGACTTGGTCAGTCAGTTTATAGAGTGTTTTGACTTTCAAGGAATCCTGGTCATGGCAAAAGATAAACCAACAACTAACATTTAGATTTACTTGCCAAACTGACTTATCGCCAATAGGAAAGAAGAAAGTGTTAAACTCTTTTCCAGTTTTAATGAATAAACCCTGGTAACTCGTTGCTGAGATGAGCTGACTGTTGAAGACAGATCTACGCGAGATCTGCAGCAGATGCACGGCTTAATTTCCTCCGCAGACTCTAATGGAGACAAATGGAAGAAATGTGGACAAACTGAATTCCATGTTTATATTCATCTACACTCTTCCATGGGGGTTGGTTTTCCAAGTGTACTTCATCAGAATGTCTGAACGGATGATTTTTCTACATTGACTGCCACAGCAGCACAGCACAAATTTGTCAAGTAGACCTGGAACACTGTTTCCTTAAAGGATCACTGGGTTGGGTTGACGTGTTTTACCTGTGTGTTTGCATGTTTGAAAAAAAAAAATCACATTTTACACATTTTATACAAAAAAAGGTTGCGTCAAAAATATATAATACTTCTCGCAGCCTCACTGTAAAATGTAAACTACGTCGTTCAGTGGCTGTAAATTACAGCTGTTAACATTTACGGTTGCATTTGCTTTTTATCTCTTTTTAAACGAGTCAATTCCAGACACGTGAGCAGTGAAGGATCCAATTTACCAGCAATGTAAATGCTTCCCAAGTACTGGTATTTTTACCAGCAGATAAAACCAACGTTTGTGTCTTTAACAGTTCATGTATTTGGTGCTGCGGAACTCAACTAGTGACAAGACAGCGACTTTACGTACTGAAATGTCATCGGCTTTTGCCGTTGTTGGGTGATTACAGTTAAATACTATTTCAAAGGGAAAAGTGTCATCAAACGGGGTGAAAGTAATAGTTCATGTTTCTCATGTTTGCTAATCAACAACAAGCAACAAGAGTCTAAAAGTCAGAGCTGATTGGATGAGAAAGGACACAGATTAAATGAAGGTAATCTTATAGTGGGGAAACAAACAAATCTGTTTTTAAAGCACAAACATTAAAGACTTGACAGACACTGCGTCAATTTCTAAAACCACACAATCACCTTCAACCAGCCTGTTGGTAATATGAATAATACTTCCTTTGAAGTGCATGCTGTCCAATCCCAAAACATTCATTTGTATCATGAATTTTCTTCGAAAGACAAATCACTGCATTCTTTGAAGGAAGAGTTGACGGAAATGTCCGTGTACACTTTTTTTTACTGTGGTTTCCCTTAATTTTGCTCCACATCCCAGAACGTTGCATTTAGACATGTCTGTTGCCGGGACAAACTAAAAATGTTGTCTTTCATGGTTCTCAGAATAACTTATTTTTTTAATGCAAGAAGTGGAAAATAAAGAAATGTAGGTGTATGTGTTGTCTATCTAGACAGGCCATTGATAATGCATTGCTGCTCCTTTATAATGTCTAATGTTGACCATCATTAACACAGACAAATATATTGATATTTTGTCTGAAAAAAAACTACAAAATTTGCCTCTTTGAGATCTGACAGTAGTTGGTAGTAGTCCATATAGTCTGATGGCCAATATTTCTAGATCAGTGTATCTCTTCCAGAACAATATTACAAGCTAAGCCAATCAGAAAGAGACCTGGGCGGGTCTTCGTGCTTTATAGGGAAACAAACAGTCTCTTACATACACAAACATGCGATGCGGTACCGCAGCACACAACCACAAGCAAGACGACGGCAAGTGGCACGCTGAGGTTACAATAAAGATGCCTGTCAAAATGTCTAAACATCTATTATACCACTTCACTTCTTTATGATAGTTGCTACAGAACAAAACACAAAACTCTATTATTATTATTTATAGTAACTAGAGTAACTAGTTATTGTTACTTTTACAATATAGTAACTAGCAATGTAACTAGTTACTTTTTCAGAGTAGTAACTAGTAAAGTGATAAGTTACTTTTTTTTAATGTAACTTGCCCAACACTGAAGATTTCTATAAGACTGTTTTCGTTGCCCTTCAGTAAAATCACCATTAAGCTTCACAATATATTTAATATGATTAGTGTGTTCTAAGAGAGGGTGCATTCTTTTTATCCAATAATGTAAAACTGCACCTGTTGGTGATTGAGCCCAGAGCTTCGCCTCCCGTCTGATGAAACCGCTGCGTCTCTTCACACTTCTTCATTTATTGGATTTACTCTCAGAGACAAAACAGAATAAATGAACGAGAGTAAATCAGCGAGCAGCGACGCCTCAGCAGTCACAGTTACACCAAAGTCTGCACTCGGGACTCTACCCACATTCATAATGTTCATGTGAATTACAGGAATGTCCTTTCCCGGGTTTTATAGCGCTATTCCAGCTTTACTGTCGCTGCTCTGTTCCCTGGGGAACTGTTGGGAGAAATTAAACTCTGTTGCTCGAAGGCGCAGTGCGAGAGGAAGTGCGTATCATATGCCACAAAGATGCTGCAAAGAAATATTGGGGAAGTTGTGTAACAGTTTTTATACCAGTAGCTTCAAGAATGACAAAGTGCTCTGTAGTGACAGTCACGAGCAGACACTGCGGTGTCTGACTGAAGAGCTTTCTAACCTCACCTGCCTACACCGAATTGTACGACTACGGCTGATAGAAGTTATATTTATTCACCTTGAACCTTGAATTTTTACAGCGGGGGTCTCAACCTGTGGGGCACTGCTGGTCCTGTTGTGAAGGGCCATCCCCACAACCGGCTCACTTGGCGTCCAAAGCTGCCCACTGTTCACTTTGGAGATGGTTAAAATGCAGTAACTTTGGGTTGTGCAGGGGATTCAGCTTTACTTTTCTTCACTACTGCTACCTTGTGGCCAAACCACTTCCCTATTACAATTTTTCCATTGGTGGACCGTGAGGGCTCAGAAAAACACATTTATTGATATAATATCTTTAAAGAAATGTATTTATTTATAAATATGAAAATAGTTTTATACATTTAATAAGTTGGTTAAAAATGTATCCAATCATATTTCAGCTAGATAGTGTTGCCGGGTGCCGTGAAATCTGCCAGAGCCTTCAGAATCAAAAGTGTAAGTGAATGGCCCGTTCAGTTGACAGTGCTCAGACCAATCATCTCACTAGATTGTGAGGTTGTCCTGGTGTCATACTGATGTTATTAAGAGGCGTATTAATTTGTCCCCATAAAAATATGACGTCACTGAGGGCCTACGGTTGAAATGCACGGCCCAAATTTTGCCAACATGATATTTAATGCTGTTGATGTGAAGGTAGTGGGATGTATTCAAGATGAACTTTCTCTCTCACTTCAGTTCATTAGATTTCCCCTGTCTCTTAAGACTAGTCTAAATTAAAGACTGATTCACCATCAGCTTGTTACCACCAGCCGTGCTAAGCTCTTTCTTCTGTTGATCCCTCAGCAGACCGGATTTTTATCATCCCTTTATTTATATTTCCTCTCTGGTTATTACCATTTTAACTCTGAAAGCATCCGAATTCTTAGTCCTACAGTAAATAAACCAACCGTAAACTTCCAGTCAGGAGGTGATTGATTTCTTTTTTTTTTTTTTTTTAACGCCTCGTAAAAGCCAACAACGTTTTTACATCGACAATGTCTCCAAAGGAATCGCTCGTCTTGAGATGGAACATTTCTGTCTCTGTGTTCAAGTTAATCAGCTCCTGGAGTCTTTATTGATTGCAGCTATGATCTATCAAACTTAATTCACATCGTGTTCGTACTTTTAACGTCAAATGTTGATCGGCTGCATAATTTAACGTGATGTTCTAGTCTCGTTGACCCGGCGTTATCCTCTTTCCTCTGCCGGGTGGAGTGGAATAGCAGACACATTATAGGTTCTGGTTCAGATGTCATGATGCAGACGGTGGTCTCCAATAGGAGGAAGAGATGTGTAGGTGTAGAACGCTATTCTGAACAGAATAACTGAAATTAGATGTGAATATGTTATTGATTTTATGCAGTTTATCATGTTCGTCAATGTCTTCATATACACTGGATTGGAAATAAAAGAGCAATATTAAATTAGTGCTGCTTGGAAATGAGACAAGTTTATTTAACTTAGAAACAATGTTATCTAATTGTCAAAAAAAAATAATAATAATAAAATAAATAATTATTATTTCCTCCATTGAATCGTCTTCATCTCAGCTTATCTAGTTATACAGGTTATTCCTCCTAAAACACACCACTATAATTTGATACTTTCCCGTCAGTGGCATCAGAGCATGTCCCTGATGTATTTAATTTATGGAAATGTAGTAATTTCTGTAAAAAAAAAATAATGTAATATTACAAATTTTTAACTACACAAACTAGAAAAACTCCAAAATTACTCTTTTAACCTTAACTTTGACCCTCTCCGGGGGAGTGGCCTAGTGGTTAAGGAAGCGGACTTGGGTCTGCAAGGTCCCCGGTTCGAATCCCACTACCGCCAAGTTACCACTGAGATGCCCTGAGCATGGCATCAACCGGCTCACTTGGCGTCCAAAGCTGCCCACTGTTCACTTTGGACATGGATAAAATGCAGTAACTTTGGGTTGTGCAGGGGATTCAGCTTTACTTTTCTTCACTACTGCTACCTTGTGGCCAAACCACTTCCCTATTACAATTTTTCCATTGGTGGACCGTGAGGGCTCAGAAAAACACATTTATTGATATAATATCTTTAAAGAAATGTATTTATTTATAAATATGAAAATAGTTTTATACATTTAATAAGTTGGTTAAAAATGTATCCAATCATATTTCAGCTAGATAGTGTTGCCGGGTGCCGTGAAATCTGCCAGAGCCTTCAGAATCAAAAGTGTAAGTGAATGGCCCGTTCAGTTGACAGTGCTCAGACCAATCATCTCACTAGATTGTGAGGTTGTCCTGGTGTCATAC
The DNA here is from genome assembly GCA_016785265.1 of Paraplagusia blochii. Taxonomy (NCBI): domain Eukaryota; kingdom Metazoa; phylum Chordata; class Actinopteri; order Pleuronectiformes; family Cynoglossidae; genus Paraplagusia; species Paraplagusia blochii. The sequence goes on from JAFBJS010057701.1 coordinate 58,454, forward strand.
TGATGTTATTAAGAGGCGTATTAATTTGTCCCCATAAAAATATGACGTCACTGAGGGCCTACGGTTGAAATGCACGGCCCAAATTTTGCCAACATGATATTTAATGCTGTTGATGTGAAGGTAGTGGGATGTATTCAAGATGAACTTTCTCTCTCACTTCAGTTCATTAGATTTCCCCTGTCTCTTAAGACTAGTCTAAATTAAAGACTGATTCACCATCAGCTTGTTACCACCAGCCTTGCTAAGCTCTTTCTTCTGTTGATCCCTCAGCAGACCGGATTTTTATCATCCCTTTATTTATATTTCCTCTCTGGTTATTACCATTTTAACTCTGAAAGCATCCGAATTTTTAGTCCTACAGTAAATAAACCAACCGTAAACTTCCAGTCAGGAGGTGATTGATTTTTTTTTTTTTTTTTTTAACGCCTCGTAAAAGCCAACAACGTTTTTACATCGACAATGTCTCCAAAGGAATCGCTCGTCTTGAGATGGAACATTTCTGTCTCTGTGCTCAAGTTAATCAGCTCCTGGAGTCTTTATTGATTGCAGCTATGATCTATCAAACTTAATTCACATCGTGTTCGTACTTTTAACGTCAAATGTTGATCGGCTGCATAATTTAACGTGATGTTCTAGTCTCGTTGACCCGGCGTTATCCTCTTTCCTCTGCCGGGTGGAGTGGGATAGCAGACACATTATAGGTTCTGGTTCAGATGTCATGATGCAGACGGTGGTCTCCAATAGGAGGAAGAGATGTGTAGGTGTAGAACGCTATTCTGAACAGAATAACTGAAATTAGATTTGAATATGTTATTGATTTTATGCAGTTTATCATGTTCGTCAATGTCTTCATATACAGTGGATTGGAAATAAAAGAGTAATATTAAATTAGTGCTGCTTGGAAATGAGACACGTTTATTTAACTTAGAAACAATGTTATCTAATTGTCAAAAAAAAATAAATAAATAAAATAAATATTGAATATCTATTTTATTGAATCATCTTCATCTCAGCTTATCTAGTTATACAGGTTATTCCTCCTAAAACACACCACTATAATTTGATACTTTCCCGTCAGTGGCATCAGAGCCTGTCCCTGATGTATTTAATTTATGGAAATGTAGTAATTTCTGTTAAAAAAAATAATGTTATATTACAAATTTTTAAATACACAAACTAGAAAAACTCCAAAATTACTCTTTTAACCTTAACTTTGACCCTCTTATACTGTCCCATGCAAAAAAAAAAAATGACAGCGCAAACTCATACTAGTCGCGTTACTCCATCTGAAACACCAACCTTAAAACCTTCACTCGATGTAGATATAGACGAGACCACCACGTGGAAAAGTCTGTCAGACGTGAGACATTCCAGCTCCGCTGTTACTTTCATTTCTTCTGACTGATTAACGCAGATTAGCCAGCAGGAATCTGGCTAACGTTATTGTGACACCACCTGAAACCCAATTACTGCTTCCTGCTTCTACTCCACCTGTCAGTTCTTATTCCCTGCAATCGTTATTTAAGAAAAAAAAAAAAAAAAAACAGGCATCTTGTGACATGGTTCTGTTCATGATTATTGCACTGCTGTTGGAGAATAAGCTCTCTGTCCAGACACAACTTTGTACTCTAGTCTTCCCAGTTACTTCCATTACATTGTTTCTCAAATATTGTTCTCCTGGTGTTCTTTTTCACATCTTTATTACATTTCATTCCAGATTTTCCTCCCTGTTTTCTTTTCATTTTTCATATTGCGTTTTTTTTTTTTTGTTGTTGTCGTGTTACGTCCGACTTTGTTACGACTCAACAAATCCTGCAAGTGAGTTTTTGGCAGCAGTTGCTTTCCCCTCGCATGTGACTGATCTTGTGTTTGGAGGCACAACAATTTGTAGTAAACATGCTGGCTGGGTTCATAATGCTTGCTTCTGCTGCTACTAAAATGAGTCAGCAGAAGTTTAACAATTTCAAGTATAACAATTCTAACTTGTCCAGTCAATTTTAACTTTCCACTCAATTGTGTGCACTGCACTGGTTTTACTCCGACGAAATCACCTGCACGTTGTCGACTCTGCCAAAACACGGCCATCAGTCTAGATGGTTTCACCATAAACAACACAGAGCAGGATTTTCTGTGAACCCAATTAGTTTTTGGTTGTGTAGATATACAAGAACCCGTTGCTTTTAGCCCAGTTGTGTTTTTTTATTTATTCATGTTTAATGTTTGTCTCGTTTCCCTCCTGCTCACAATTTCTTTGGTCCAATCACATAAATGTGATCACTGGTAGCTTTAAATACTTTGGTGCATCTCAGCATCCCACTCTTTTTTTTTTTTCCCACTGCTCTGCATTGCATAATACACATTTAACTTGTTATATATTTCCATAATAAAACCCCGATGTAATATAAGATGCTGTCTCTAAGAAGATGGCTCCCTATACCTCTCTCATTTACACTTTCTTGATGGGATCGTCTGCTCTCCGTCCATGCTTAGTATTTGTTTCACCATGTGGTGTCCTACTCCTCTGGACCACTCTCACCATTTTAGACAGAAACTGCCTCTGATGTTAATGAGCAGTTTTCTGGTCAGATGTCCAGATGTGAATGTGAGTCGTTGTCACACCCGTCTAGAGAAGCCTGCTCTGGAATTGATGAACAGTTAAACTTCCTAGGTCTAGAGGAGTAGAGTTCCCTCTGACATCAACCATAAACTGATGAAGTTCCTCAGTTGAGAAACGTCTTTCAACTCCAATAAGAAGACCAGTTGCTGACGACTAAACTTTTTTTTCCGGATATTTGGTGCACCTGCAATGGTGACTTGTCTTCATAGTAACAAGCTTCTTCCTGCTGTTTCACATTGAAGATTTTGCACAAACATCATGCCGCATGTAGGCATAAAGTTTGTTTTTTTTGTTCTCAGGTTCTGACTTAATAGGCTTGCATAGTGTATAGTCCTGCATGCCAATGTCCATTTCACAATTTCTGGATCATTAAGTCTCTCTGCCGTTATTTTTTTTTTTCTCTCATCTGAAATTGTCTGATGCGTCAGTGTCCCATGTGACAGATTTCTTCACAAAAGCCTCAATGAATTCAGATTCAGACATCTGTTTGTCTGTCTGTCTTACTTTAAGTTTTATATATCCACCTTTACATTTACTATTAATCTGGCCAAAAAAAAAAAAAACTGTCCTGATGTGTCCATCTTTAAAATATTCTAAAATATTTTATCTGACTTGTTGATATTTATTAACATTCAGGTTCAACTTCAGGTGAAGATATTTAAATGTCAGGATCATACGTACAGCAGCTCTTGCTGCACATAAGTATATATATATATATATATATATATATTCCTGCCTGGCATAATTCCAACAGAGTGTGATTTATGATTTGTCTTTTTTTTTTTTTTTTTTTTTTCAGGCTGCTCCGCTGCCTTCGCCGTCTCCTCTCTGATTTCCTTCTTCCTCCTCTTCTTCTTTCGGCCTCGCATCTTCTTTATCCTCATCTCTTTCATTCACAGTCTCTGTCAGCCTCCTCCTTCTCTGCAGCTGCCGTTGTCTGGTCTGACGCCCCAGAGATGACACTGGTCCCAGTGGGGCGTCACAGACTGAATATTAAAGCGGCGTCTGAGCAAGTCAAAGTGGAGCTCTGCAGCTTCTGCTTTTTGAAATAATAGGAAAGGTAAAAAGAAAAAAAAAAAAAAAGAGAGAGAGAATATGTATAGAACATTTAAATATAGAACAAACCCACAGGTGCAAGTTCATTTCATGAGGACTTGGCTTGACTCAGGTCGATGACTAAGGATGCAGAAGTGGGCTACGTCCTTTATGGTCTTATTGACGCAGATGTGGGAGACAGGATTCCATAAAAATAAAACTGAGTGTAGGCTGCATCTGCAGACTGTTCTAAGGACATCAAAGGAAGAGAAGTGAAGAAAATGTATATATTTTCCCCTTAATTATGATCATACGATTGAGGAATTGCAACCTCTCTTTATAGGGCAAATATACTGTACCTGCTTTATTCGGGGTAAATAATCATATCTGCAGGTAGAAGTCGAAGGTCCTGCAAGAGATGTTTTGCTAAAGTAAAATGATTGTCTTTTTTTTTCAATATTCATGATTATTAAAGCCTTGATTACTCGGATAAACAATCCATCAAATATATATATTCAGAAAAACAAACAAACAAAATAAATCAACAATGGCTCTGATCTACAGCAGCCCCCACGTTTTTTTTTTTGTTTGTTTGTTTGTTTGTTTGTTTTTTGGGGTTTTTTTGCAGTGAAAAGTTTGTTTCTCATCTTGGAAAAACAAACAAACAAAATAAATCAACAATGGCTCTGATCTACAGCAGCCCCCATGTTTTCTTTTTTTTTTTGCAGTGAAAAGTTTGTTTCTCATCTTGGAAAAAATTGTGAAAAAAAAAAAAAAATCTCTACTTGCTTATCTATTGCCAGGTTTCAGGGGTAGCACTCTCCACATATGTCACCCAAATCACACTGCACCATACTGTGAGCATTCCTGTGGTGCTATGATCAGAGCAGTGTTTTTTTTTTTTTGGTTTAAACCCTGAATGGGCAATTTGGTCAATTTCAAGGATTGGGGAACATAAATCCCCAGTGATTGCCGTCTCGTCCTCTTTAGTTTCCAATTCTCCAAATTCTTGAATCCAATTTGGGCCATAAAGAGTTCCCGTTGGTATGGGATGTGGTAGTGCTCCGTGGTCGCTCTGTCTACATCAACAGCGGCCGTCACAAAGATCCTCCTTGTAGGAGGATGCTGCCCCTGTTGAGCAAGCAAAAAAAAATGTTACGTCCTGTTGGAGATAACCCAGAAGTCACCAAAGATTAGTAGAGGCTGTGCTCTCTGAACAATGGAGTCGGAAACTGTCCAGAACACACTGACAAAGTACCAACTACTCAACGCTTTTCTTTCCTTATATTCCACGCCTGCAGCCGTTAACACATTTAGAGTTTGACAGCAACTTGGCAGCATACTCATCATCTGAGAATTTTGTTTTTTTCCCCTCCCCACAATGCACCTGGCTACATTCCATTTAGATTCAACTTTAACCTCACATATAGGTTTCTTTCCTCCCGCTCCTCTATGTAGGAGTGTGTAATGTGACATCACAGCTGACCTACTGTTCCTGGGAAATGGGAAAAAAATGTTATAACAGTTCAAGTATAGACTACAAAATAGTCCAGATACAGCTGAACTCCGGTTCTATATATGTATATATACATATATAAATTAATCAGAGTAGAACAAAAGGACATTGTCATCTAAACTTAAAGTACACACATAAGTTTGAAAAATGTTTAAATTGGCAAAATTAAGTATACAGCACGGCAAGCTTAAATGAATAGATAATAATAATAAATAAAAAAAACAAAATAAATAAAAAAAAAAATCTGACATTTTTCTTTTTTTCCTTTTGGCTTGTCCCTTTTCTCCTAGGTTGTCACAGCGAGTCAATGCTTTCCATCTCACCTTGTCCTATGTGTCCTCTAATTTAACTCCAACTACCTCCATGTCCTCCCTCACTGCATCCATCAATTTCCTCTTTGTCTCCTACCTGGTAGCTCCATCTCAAGGATCATTCTTCTACCAATGTCTCCACTGTCCCTCCTCTGAACATGTCCAAACCATCTCAATCTTCCTTCTCTAGCTTTTTTCTCCAAACCTTCCTGTCTGCGTTGTCCCTCTTATCACCCCATTCCTGATCCTGTCCATCCTTGTCTCTCCTAAAGAGAATCCCAGCATCTTTAACTCCTCCACCTCCAGGTCTGTCTCCTGTCTTCTGCCTATCCCTAGTGTCTCTAATCCATCCATCAGGGCTGGTCTCACAACCGTGGTAGAAAATTTAGATCCAAGAAGAAAAACTATGTTGAAAGTATAGGCTACTTACATTGCGTTGCACAACTGAGTATTTACCTTGGACTCCATCTACTTCAAATATGGATTAATAAATGTTTTGTTTATGAAGAAAGAACCTTCTGTGCAGATGGTGTTTCTAGAACAACCTGTAAAAACTCTCTAACTAGGGATAAGTCAACGCTGTGGGGACAAATTACTCTGTCCTTGTGGAGTTAAGTTTAGGTTTCCGGTTTTATTAGCTATTGTTGCTGTTGCAATACATATGTGTATTGTTTCTTCTGTGAACCACATCTTCTCCGTGACACCCATGCCCTCCAAACCTCCATATCTTTTGGAGAAGTTTTGTGGTTTTCAGGAACTTTGTTCTTCCTCCTCTGCTGCTGCTAATTCTCTGTCCTTTCCACTGACATTTGCACAAATCATAAATGAGACCCAGGCTGTTTGCCCTCCTCCATGATGGAGGATGTGGAGGCAGAGGCACAAACCTTGACATATGCATTAGGCCGGATTCTTCTCCGCATCCACGGCTGAAGAGAAATCCATCTTTTTTTTTTTTTTCCTATTGAGACAATGATTTCCCAGCACACTGTGGCAGTGGGAAACAGGGTAAGGATGGCAGGGAGCTGGAATTTGTATGTTAATACAGCAGGAAAATGAGCGCTTCAACCGCAGGGTGCAGGGGATTCGTCTTTACCTGCTAACCACCAAACACATCAACAAGCAAAATCACACAAAATATTCCTCTGCAGACTCTCATACATCTCATAACGTGAAGATACATTTCCATATTTTTTTGTGGGGAGGGGGGCAACATTAGCAGCCTCTCCTCATACTCTGTATATGAAGTCTCTCCAGATAGTTCATCTGAGTTCCCTTTGACACTCCATCTGTTCACTGCCCACATTCTGGCTGCAGCTTATTGTATTATAAAACAAATGTGTCTGATGACTAAATAGATTGATATTGTTCTTTAGAACATCATTTATTTATTTATTTTTTTTTCACTGTTGCTAACAGACACCAGGAGGTTGGCTTCACTCTGCAATAACACCTACACAGACTTATCAAATTTATAAAATGATGAGGAACTATCTAATTTACACCTGTTCTGTCTGGGCGGCTAAACAAATGCTCCACGGATTTTTTTACTTGTATTTATTTTCTAACACGGGGGCACTGTTCTACAGGATTTTGTTTTTTTTTTGTTGTCAAATTCAGCACACAAAGTCTATATCTATGGCGCTCAATTCCAAGGTTCCGTATTGGGGATGATGCCATGCTAAGGGCACCTCAGCGGTAACTTGGCAGTAGGGGCTTAGAACTGGGGACCTTGCAGACCCAAGTCTGTTTCCTTAACCACTTGGCCACCAACTGGCCAACAGTTTTAATTAATAGTGGCACAAAGAATTGGTTCAAACTGTATTATTTTTTTTTTTTTTTTTGGGGGGGGGCGACAGCTACCCCAAAACCTTGTAATGGACAAGTGGAGGAAGATAGATGCATAGTCTTGGGGCAGTGGTGTCTATGTTCAAGTCCACCAGCTGCCAAGTCACCAGTGAGGTGAATTCCAAGTGGTCACTTCCCTTCTTTCCTTGTTTGCGCAAGAAGTTGGCAGCTCTGTTTAAAATCACTGGCACTATTGCCTTTTTTTTTTTTTTTTTTTTTTGCTTTTAATAGTTGCACATAGCGAATTTTCACGACCATAGGGCGCACCGTACTAAAAGGCTTTTGCTTTTAATAGTTGCACAATAGTTGGTTTAATCAGATTAAATTCTAGAGAAAAAAAATAATAATTTCAATGTCAGACTTTTTGGAATGAATGTGTTTGCAGTTGTTTCCCGCCTATTGTCGCTTATTCTAAGTCGCAGTTGTCAATGCCATCTAAACGAACAGAGCTACACGTTTCAATCAAATCTCCGCTTTATGACGTCCATTTGTTCAGAGGCGGAAAAATCGGTTTTTAATGAGCACCTACTGGCAGCCATTAATTTTTCACCGAGCCAGTTCATCTTTGAGTGGTCCATTGTACAAAGAGCAGTCATATTTTAATCCGCAGTTTGTCAGCACATTATGCCAAGCCTGCAATATCAGCTTAATGAAGTTGACATTAGACAAATGCTAAAGTTGATAGCAGACGTCTTTTAAGTCTCATAACTCAGAAAACGCGTACGTTCACTTTTTCCCCTTTTCTTTTTTTTTTTTTTCCATCTTACATGACATTTGACTGAACTTTTCCTAAAGTAGCAGTTTTTACTGTTTAAATCTCCTGGAGATGAAAAATAAATAAATAAAGTGAAACATGCATGACAGCAGTTCCTGCGTGTTGTTCGATAGGGAAACGGCAACACGCAGGATTAGGACTCCGGGTTCATGTGGCCCTCACTTTCACATCGATTACGTCTCGGCTTTCTACACATTCAATACTTTCGTCATCAACCATCCTCCATATGGATTTGTCAGATAGCTATGGATGAATGGGAAAAGTGGAGATAGAGAGAGTGAGAGATAAATGCAGGGAATGCTATGAACTCGGGGAAACATGTCTCTCTGCTCAGCGCGGTTTGTCAGAGCACCGGAGGAGAGAGTCGTTCTGCTCCAGCGACAGGAAAATGCCACCGAGCCGCTCTGCTTCCCTGCTCATAAATACTCTCAAGGACCGCGGCTTTACAACAAGTCAATAGCTTCTGTTAGTAACACACGCAATGCAGGCTGTGCACACACACACACACACACACACACACACACACACACACACAAATAAAGAAGGAGAAAAAACACACCTCAGCAAAAATACGCAGATGCATGCTGTCAAAGTATAAATCAACAATCACAGCGCAACATAAACACAAGTGCCAGGCCAGCAGAAAGGGCTGCTGGGATAAATATGGAAGTGCGGAGTAGGAGCGGAGACGAAGGCGGAGGTAAATCTGTCGGGGCACAGAGCAAAAGGAGAAAAGGAAGGATGGAGGAAAGATTAGAGCACAAATCTTCATTTAAAATAAACTTGGCTGCAGCAGCTGCAACTCTGCACATACAAGAGTTTTACTGTCAGTTTCTTTCCGAATGGCCACGTCAGCACAGGAGATGGCGCCGTGGTTAACGTCAAGACAAGGGTTTAGTAAAGTAAGCAAACTTCACCTGAAACTTTTGTCCCTGCTTAACTGAACTTGTGATGGTCAAGTTGTGACAACGCAGCGTTTCGGCCCAAAGGGAATGTCTCTGTCGTTGACGCCAGGATTTTACATCCCGGGAAAGATTCACTAGGGAATTGTGTTGTAGACTTTTTAACTTTCCGCCTCAAATGGAGGAGTTTGAGTATCTCGGTGTCATGTTCACAACTGCAGCGGGCAGAGTGATGGTGCGGATATATCGGTTGGTTGTATTGTAGAAAAAGGGCTAAGCTGAAAGGCAAAGCTCTTAATTTACCCATCATTCCTACCCTCACCTATGGTCATGAACTTTTGGTCATGAGCGAAAGAACGTGACCCAAGATACAAGCAACTGATATGAGTTTTCTCCGTAGGGAGGCAGGCCGCTCCTTCAGGGTTAGGGTGAGGAGCTCTGTCACTCGGAAGGAGAGCAGCTGCTCATTCACATCAAGAGGAGCCACTTGAGGTGGCTTGGGTATTTAGATCAGATTGGGGATTAACATCCTGTCCCACTGGGAGAAGAACCAGAGGAAGACCCAGGACATGAGTGACTATGTTGCCCCAGCTTGGGAACACCTTGGGATCCCCCCAGGGATGGAAGTCTGGGTGTCCCTGCTCCATATGAAATATATTTACACAATATTCCATGATGATATTTAAGATATTTAACTTTTTTTTTTGCTCTCTGTAATCCAATATTAAAAGAACAGGCCTTAAATATCTGACACCCTTGGAGGGCAAAGTCCATTGAGGTGATATTATAAAGACCATTTTTGGCTGGAACCAAGACTCCCTTCCTTCACTACTGTCACTTTAATTCCCTCCGTCCAGTTCCAACACTTCCATCACCACTGCACCCTTTTAAATATGTCATATTTTTTTTGTTGGACCTGTCACAGACGCCTGGTCCGGTGCCAAGGCAAAGTTTGGCATGATGGCGGGAAGGGCAAGCGCCTGACTCGGAATAGTGGGATACTATTATTTTTAGCCCACTGCGGCCCATAATTATCCGAGCAACGTCTAACAAAATTGTTCAGGCTCGGCTGGGCAATTAGGCCAGGCGGAACAGCTAATGGAGGGAGAATTACACGGACCTTTCCCTATTAGCCCCCATTTACAGCAGAAAATTCAGTGGGAGAGTATGGAGCGGCTGTGACATCCCTAACCATCTCTCTGTTTAGACCTGCTCCTTGTTATTTAGTACAGTTTTGCACGTTTTTTTAGACCTCTTGCATCCCTGCTGTCCCTGCTTCATCTGCTTAATGTTGCTGTAAGTAATGGAAATTGTTCACGTCATGAAAAAATAGGGATAAAGTCTTTCAGAAAAGTGTCCTCGTCTCGTAGAGAGCAGTGACAAGCTTCAATCACAGTCTGAAGTTGCCAAAACTGACAAAATTACATTTTTTTTTAGAAACTTTTAGAGATTTATGACTGTGTCTGAACTCATTAAGTTTAACAGTTGTTCAAAAAAAAAAATATTCTGCAGTTTTAAACTTTAGAACAATGTGTTCAAATTAGTTTTGGACATAAAAAAAGCTTGATTTAATTGAGTAAGAAAAGCATAAAATAGAGTTGTTTTATAACCAACACCTTTATGAAAGCACTCCTAGTGGATAACACAAAATGATTCAAGTAAAATAGTCTGAACATCTGACACCAAGAACAGCATCTGTTCCTGGTGTTGTCCACCAGCTTTATTACTCTTCACTTTAAATAGTTAATGTCATTATCAACAAGTGGAACAGCATGAGGACCAACCTGAAGGTGACGTAGATGACATTTTAAAGATAAAGATCCATGTCCTCCCTCACTGCATCCATCAATTTCCTACCTGGTAGCTCCATCTCTAGGATCATTCATCTACCAATGTTTCCACTGTCCTTCGTCTGAACATGTCCAAACCATCTCAATCTGTCTTCTCTAGCTTTTTCTCCAAACCTTCCTTTCTGTGTTGTCCCCCAATCATCTAATCCTTGATCCTGTCCATCCTTGTCTCTCCTAAAAAGAATCTCAGCATCTTTAACTCCTACATCTCCAGCTCTATCTTCTGCCAATCGCTAGTTTCTTCATAATCCATTCCATACATCCATACACCAAGGCTCGTCTCACAACCGCCCTTAAAATATGTCACTTCCTTTTTTAGGCATTGAGAACTGGCGACCCCTGATGTTGAGTTTTACAATCCAGGAGTGAAACGTTAAGGTGGCGCTATATCTATGTCAAAAAGTCAAACACTTTTTTTTTTTTTTTTTTTTAATCTTCTGATGCAAATTAGGAATGCTTGAAGCTGCAATTTTCACAGTGAATTCATTTTTTTTCAAGCTGTGGTCCAACATGTGATTAATACATAGGGGAATGTTGGTGTGTAGGGTGAGTATCTTCAGGATGTTACCTGTGGATCCACAGATCTGCTGCACCACTGCTAAGAAACTGAAGCACATTAAAAAGGGGAGGCGAAACGTGTATTTTGCGTGCTTCTTTTCCTCACAGCTGGAAATGATGAATATGAAACGATTGTGTGAACGCTTCTGACACACACACACACACACGCAGACTTCAATCTTCTGTTACTGTCTTTCACTCCACAGCGTCCAACGTGCAGGCTTGTTGAGGAATCAAAGGCACAAAAGAAAGAATTAACAAGGCAAAAGTTCTTGATCCCATTTTTATCAGATGAAAAAAAAAGGGAGAAATGCAGACAAGGAGATTTTCATTCCAACATTCATTCAAGCACTGGTGAATTTTCGACGTCAGCTATCATTAAGGCCTGTCAAATCAAATGTGAGGGAAGGAGAGAGGAGAGAAAATATTCCATTTGTCTTTGAAATCTTTTTTTTTTCTTTTCTCTTTCTATGTTTGAGAGACGCATCGACTGCTGTCTGCTCCACTGACGGCTTTGACAATTATATTTCCATGGTACAGATACTACAATGAGTCTATACTGACCCCTGTAGGACACATGTTGAGATAGTCACCAATTGTCACCAAGTTTAAAGTAGCTTCCTTAACTCCCCCTTCCTTCCACTCCACAACCCCTTCACCATGACACATCTCTCTCTGGTATTTGACAGCCATCTTCCTGGAGATACTGTAGCAACATTGCTCACCGGCAGCAGTTCATTTTCATGATCCCAAGATGTGGGCCAGTGGTGGCCTAGTGGTCAAAAAGCCCAACTTGAGTCAGGAGGGTTTCGGTTTCAAATCCACCAGCTGCTACGTTACCACTGAGGTCCACTGAGCATGGCACCTCCTTTACACCATGATCCCTGAGCACCCAAAGCTGCCTGCTGTTCACTTTGGTGATTGGTTAAATACAGTAGTAACATTTCACAGATTTGTTGCAATGTCATAATGACATTGGAGTTGACTCCAATTCCTTTCCTCTAGCGCCCCCTTGAAATGGCACAAGTTGGAAACCACTGCTCCAGAAATCACTGTTCTGAATATTTCTAGACAGTTAACACCTTCACAGTTGAATAGCATTACTCGATAGTTAAAATAAAGAAAAAAAAAAAAAAAAAATGATGACACTTTCTGATGAAATTTCAATACAGAAGTTGAAATTTTGCATATTGAGCAGTAGTTTCTGCAGTTTGACTTTTCCTGATTTATTTTTCTTAATAATAAACCATTCTTATTCCTAGAATAAATAAGAAAATGGTGAGAAACTTCCATAGTTATATGGTGCTTGTTAAAAAAAAAAAAAATGATTTGCCACATTTCAACAGAGATAAGTTCAACTGAGTTCGCTCTTCTCGGGATTACAGATGGAAATTTGCTGCTGCTCTTAACATTCTATTTTTTTTTCTTAAGCCTTGTACACTTGTTTACTTTTTACCTTGTTGCAAGTTTTTTTTTTTTTTTCTTTCCAAACAGCAGCTCCCAGCAACTGCTTGTCAATTATGCATATTGCATATTAATACTTAATTTTATTTGATTTCCCTTCCTTTTGCAGTTAATCCGTGCACAAACAAGCCACGGCTCCTTCAGTGCGGAAGAAGGAGCTCGTAAATCTTCCCTCCAAAAATTGCAAAATCTTAGTAATTAACTCCGTCTTTCATGCTTGGTAGAGATGGATTTTTTATTTTAATGATCCAATTCACTGAGCCTTTAAATTTAGGCCCAGGGCTAGAAGATGTAAATAAAACAGGGATTTGTTGTCCTTGAGCTTGAAGAAAAAAAAAAATATATATAAAATATTATACTAATAATGGTGTTCAGGAAAGAAAACAAAGGAAACAAACCAGTGGTCAACAAAGCAAATGTTCAACACTCAACTGCCAATGGAGACGAGGAAAAATAAAGAAAAGGTCTGATTGTAAATGGATTGGAAGGCGATGAGGACAAGTGCATGCATTGTGTTAAGTCAGATGGAGGGTGTTATAAAGAGCATTTACACCTGATCACTTGCAATGATCTGCTGGTCAATTTCTATTCAAAGAAACCAGTATATTGGACTGGACACCTTGGTTTCCTGTTCTCTATTTATTCTAAATACACTACATTTGTTGACTAAACTACCTGCTGGGATATTGCAGTTTCCATCACGTTTTACCCTTTTGCATCATAATAATACGATGCGTTGAGTCATGTGGTCGTAGGAATACAGATTTTTAGCAAAGTGGAATAATGGAGAAATATTTATTCTGTCCATCAGTGTTTATGAACCAAAATGAGTGGTCTTTTTTTTTTATTTTTTTTTCACACTAGTGTTCTGTAAATCCCTGGTCTTTACACTAGAGGTCTGTAAATTAGTAGTTGAACAAGAGTAGTCTGTACACACTTATAGTCTGTAAGTGGTTCGTACACTAGTGGTCTGTGAATGAGCAGATGAAAAAGAGTGGTCTGTACACAACTGGTCTATAAGTGACTGTTTATACACCAGTGGTCTGTTTATCAGTTGTATATCAGTGGTCTGTAAATATAGTCTGTACAACAGTGTTGTGGTCATGATTGGTCATGATTGTAAATGAGTAGTTAGAAATGAGTAGTCTGAACCTCCAATGTTCTGGAAGTAAGTGTTTGTTTTTTTTTTTTTTTCTTTACACTAGTGACCTGTAAATCCGTGTAAATCTTTACACCACAGGTTTGTAACTGAGTAGTTGAAAAAGAATGGTCTTATACACCAGTGGTCTGTATATCAATTGTATATCAGCGGTCTGTATGTATGGTCTGTACAACAGTGGTATTTTAATGAGTGGACTGTTCATAGCAGTCTATAAGTCAGGTATGTATACATCAGTGGCCTATATACCTGTGGTCTGTAAATCAAAGGTCTGTACACCAGTGTCTGTGAATCAGTGATCTTAACACCAGAGGTCTGAAAATAAGAAGTTGAAAAGAGTGGTCTGTAGACCAATTCTCTATAAGTGATTAATAGACCAGTTGTGTTTTATACAACAGTGGTCTGTAAATGAGTCTGTTGATATCAGTCTGTAAACCAGTAATTTATACATCAGTGGCCTATATACCAGTGTGAATAAGTGGTCTTTACACTAGTAGTCTAGAAGTGAGTGGTCTGTTCATCAGTGGTCTATACGTCAGTGATCTCACCACGACTGGTCCATCATGGGCATTCTTTAAATCTGTAGAATATATGTTGGTGGTCTGTACACCAGCGGTCTGTTGATCAGCAGCTGTTATACACAGCACCAGTTCTGGTACCATAAATACAACCATTTGTTGCATAAAAACAAATAACCTCAGTAATCTGTATTAACGAAACTTCATTTCAGGCTCATTAAAATCACATATGTTTAGTCGACTGTTCATCACTGTGTCTGTTACTTCATAAAACTGCTGTTTGTATGTGGTCTAATAATATCCTTAACTTACAGCCAGCATTTTCCTTTTTATATCACCAGTCTGACTGAAGCCATATGTAGCGCAG
>JAFBJS010057702.1:0-21806 GCA_016785265.1 Paraplagusia blochii
GACCAGCCATGATGTACGGACTAGAGACATTAGGAATAGGTAGAAGACAAGAGGTAGAGCTGGAGGTGGCAGAGTTAAAGATGCTGAGATTCTCTTTGGGGTTGACAAGGATGGACAGGATCAGGAACGAGGTAATCAGGGGGATGACACAGACAGGAAGGTTTGGAGAAAAAGCTAGAGAAGCCAGATTAAGATGGTTTGGACATGTTTAGAGGAGGGACAGTGGTTATATTGGGAGAAGAATGCTAGACATGGAGCTACCAGGTAAGAGACGAAGAGGAAGGCCAAAGAGTGGTTGGAGTTGGAGGTGAGGATGCGCAGGACAGGGTGAGATGGAAATTATTGACTCGCTGTGGCAACCCCTGAAAAATGGGATAAGCCGAAAGGAAAAGAAGAAGATGCACCACGTGACAAAGGAGTCAACCACCTCCCGGTATTCCGACTCATCACCCCTTTTGATGCATTCAACTATGGCAGAGTTGTCAGAAAATTTCTCGAAGATGGCAGGTTTCTGTCAGGTAGCTGAAGTCAGTGGTGTAGAGAGTAAAGAGGAAAGGGGAGAGGACAGTGCCTTGTGGTGCCCCGGTGTTGCAGACTAACCTGTCTGACACGCAGTGTTGCAGTCGCACAAACTGTGGTCTTCCAGTAAGATAGTCCACTATCCAGGACACAAGTGGGGCATCAATCTGCATTGTTTTGAGCTTCTCACCCAGGATAGTCGGTCTGATGGTGTTAAACGCACTGTAGAAGTCAAAGAACATAACCCTCACAGTGCTGGCCGGCTGGTCCAGATGGGTGTAGACGCGGTCTAGCAGGAAGATGACGGCATCCTCTGCGCTAAGGCAGGGCTGGTAGGCAAACTGAAGTGGGTCCAGGTATGATCCAACCTTCGGTCGGAGTTGATCCAGGATGAGTCTCTCCAGGGTCTTCATGACGTGAGACGTCAGTGCCACAGGCCTGTAGTCCTAAGGTACACTGGGACGTGGCGTCTTAGGTGCTGGAACTACACATGATGTCTTCCACAGCACTGGGAGCCACTGCAGATTGAGACTCATTGTGAAGATGTGGTGAAGGACTCTGCACAGTTGGGAGGCCCAAGCTTTAAGGACCCTAGGACTCACACCATCTGGTCCTGCAGACTTTAATGAATGGAGTCTCAGCAGTTGCTTCTGGACCTGATAGACAGAAAGGGAGGGAGAGAAAGTAGGAGGAAAATTGGGGAGAGCGGGTGGGGGTAGAGAGAGTGGAGTGGCATGGGGTTGCATGCCGACAGGTAGGCCTGTGGGAGGGGGCAAACTTGCTGGTGTGTCGAATCTGTTAAAGAACAGATTTAACTCGTTGGCCCTGTCCCTGTCCTCCCCGACATTGGCACCTCTGCTGCAGGGTGGCCTGAAACCAGTGATGGTCTACATCAGGGGTGTCAAACTGGTTCCACAAAGGGCCGGTGTGGCTGCAGGTTTTTGTTCCAACCAACCAGCAGCACACCTGACTTGAATTTTCAATCAACTGATCTGAGTCTCCAGACAGCTGATTGGGTAACCAGTTTGCACTGGATAGGTTGGAACAAAAACCTGCAGCCACACCGGCCCTCGAGGAACGAGTTTGACACCCCTGGTCTACAGCCAGACTTCCCTCATGTTGTTTTGCTTTAGTTTCCACTCCATGGCTTCCCTGATCTTGACCCTTAGTAGCCCCTGGGTCGTTCACCCTCCTCTTTGTTTCCCGCTCTGAAGGCCCTCTTCTTGTCGTTTAGAAGAGCTTTTATGTCCTTAGTTACCCACGTCTTGTTGTTTGCATAACAAAGGACAGTCTCAGGTGGAACAATAGAGTCAGTGCAGACGGAGATGTATCCAGTAGTACACTCAGTGAGGCCATCCAAGTCCTCAACATGGGGCTCACAGAGTGCCTGCCAGTCTTTCGCCTCAAAACAACCCTTTAGTGTCTCCAGGGTGTCATCAGACCATCTCCTTACAGTCCTAGTGGTTGCAGGCTACCTTTTGACCAGAGGAACATAGCAGGGGGTGATGTGAACCAGGTTGTGATCAGATCTGCCCAGTGGGGGGAGGGGAGAAGAACTGTATGCTTTTTTTGTATTAACATACACCAAATCAAAAGTTTTGTCCTCTCTGGTGGTACAGGTGACATATTGGGAGAAGGTGGGCAGGGTTGTGTCCATAGTGACGTGGCCGAAGTCACCCGAGATGGCAATGAAAGCACATGGATGTTTAGTCTGAAGCCGAGCAATGACAGAAAGAATGGTCTCACAAGCAGAGGTGGGGTTGGCAGAAGGGAGGAACATAAACAGCCACCAAGGTCAAGGTCAAGGTCAAGGTCAGCTTTATTGTCAATACCTTTACATGTGCAGAACATACAAGGGTATCGAAATTGCGTTCCCCGCTATCCCATGCACAGACAAGACACAACATTAAATACACACAACACACAACATTACGTATTGCGGTCTACAATCAGAGTAGTCAGTGCAAAATAAATGGGTAGTGGGCATTACAGTTGACCAGATAAGTAGAGTAGGAGTTTACAGTCATGTCATAATAGATACTACATTAAATAAATAATCGGTAGAAAGATGTAATAGTGCATTTCATTACATAACATTATATATAACAGTGCAAGTAGTGGTTGTGCAAGGAGATCATAGGTACAGTACAGATGATTTAGTGCAAGAAAAGTGCAATAAACAGTAAACAGTTCCATGTTAAGGTGCACCAAGATGACATGGGAGAATTCCCTGGGCAAATAATATGTTCTTCAATAGCACACAGTTCAATGTCCGGTTAACAAATTTATTCTTTGATGGTGATGTGCCCTGTGTTACACCACCTGTTGTTTACAAACACGGCAAGCCCCCCCTCCTTTCCTCTTACCGCTGGCCGTGCAGTCTCTGTCGGCACGAACTGTTTGAAACCCCGTAATTGACACGTTGTCGTCAGGAATGTCCCGGTGCAGCCATGTTTCTGTGAAACACATTAAACTACTCTCCCGGTACTCCAGCTGACTACGGGCCAGCGCTGTCAGTTCATCCGTTTTATTTGCCAGTGACCGTACGTTCCCCATGATGATAGACAGCAGACTTGGCTTATATCCCTTTTTTGCTATAAGCCTCCGCCATTTTACCTTCGCTCTCTTCCTCTTTTTCTGTCCTGCACCTTTGCATCTTCGGTGTGTTTTCCTCTGGATCTCAGCCGGTATGTCCGTAGTTCTCACCGGCAGTCCGGTGGAGCACAGCACAGTCAGCTCACCCCTGGAGTATACACAACGCCCGGCATGCAGTTGTTGCGCTGCAGTCCCCTCTTGCAACGAAAGCAGGAGTTCCAGAGCAATAAAGAACGACAAAATTCTCTCCAACAGGATGTTTTAGAGAGGGAAACAACTTAAACACAATGTTCCAAGAAAAGGAAAAGTAATAGAAACAACATTAAAGTTAAAAGTATAATGCCTGAACGGGAGCAACTGCTAACAGCTACACGCAGGTCGGCGCATGCGCACAAAATGAATGGACCCAGGGAGGAGGTAGATCAGATAGGATGAAGTTAGAAAAGCTCTGAAGAGGATGAAGAGTGGAAAGGCAGTCGGCCCCGATAACATACCAGTGGAGGTATGGAAGTGCTTAGGGGAAGAAGAGATTTGCGACAGTACAACAGTATGTTTTTATGCTGAGAAAGAATACAACAGATGCAATATTTGCCTTGATGATAGTGATGGAGAAGTACAGAGAGGGTCAGAAGGAGCTTCATTTTGTTTTTGTAGATTTAGAAAAGGCCTATGACAGAGTTACAAGGGAGAAACTGTGGTTTTGTATGAGAAAGTCAGGAGTGGCAGAGAAGTATGTTAGACTGGTGCATGACATGTATGAGAACAGCACAACGGTGGTGAGGTTTGCTGTTGGAAGGACAGAAGACTTTAAGGTGGAGGTGGGACTTCATCAAGGATCTGCCCTGAGCCCCTTTTTGTTTGCTATGGTGATGGACAGATTGACAGAAGGGGTCAGACAGGAGTCTCCATGGACAATGATGTTTGCAGATTATATTGTGATCTGCAGTGAGAGCAGGCAACAACTAGAAGAGAACCTAAAGAGGTAGAGGTTTGCACTGGAGAGAAGAGGATTGAAGGTCAGTTGTAGCAAGACTGAGTACATGTGTGTGAATGAAAAGGGGAACAGTGGAGTGGTGAGATTACAAGGAGCAGAAGTGGAGAAGGTGGAGGAGTTCAGATACTTAGGGTCAACTGTTCAGAGCAGTGGAGACTGTGGAAGAGATGTGAAGAATAGAGTACAGGCAGAATGGAAAAATTGGAGAAAGGTCTCAGGGTGAGATGGAAAGTGTGATTATCACGATGATGTTTCTTGGCAATTTTGATTATCGTCATTCCTTGACCCAAACATTCAACTATTTGTTGCTTTTCAGCAGCCAAAAGGTCTTTCTTCTTGCCCAGCTTGGTTAAAAATGGTAGCTTGCTTAACCCTCCTGTTGTCCTCAAATCCTGTATATACCCCGTGTCCTCCGGGTCAAAATGATCCGTCTTCACTAAGTCCCCATTTTAAGCAGCTTAATCAAATTTTAAACATCAAATTTTATTCTGCTTGAAGAAACAATTATCATTCACCAGAAAATGTGTGAATGCCTGTGTTTTTCCACTTTACCTGTTTTTCAACGTCTTATGAAAGAAATGGGCAAAAAGGAGTTCTGGATGCCTTTTTATTCATCCCAATGAGTTTCTTTTGATTTTATTTATTAGATTAGATTAGATTAGATTAGGACAACAAGATGGTTAATAATGTTTACCAACCTTCTTTAGTAGTCTCCCCTTTAATTGGACTCAACTGCCAAACTAATTAGCACAGGTGTCTTC
Source organism: Paraplagusia blochii (assembly GCA_016785265.1). NCBI lineage: Eukaryota > Metazoa > Chordata > Actinopteri > Pleuronectiformes > Cynoglossidae > Paraplagusia > Paraplagusia blochii. The sequence goes on from JAFBJS010057702.1 coordinate 4,870, forward strand.
AATTGATTTCAGTGATATACACTTACCATTCATGAGTTTACACTGACAAACAAAAACAATGGTTTCTTCCTTTTTTCCCTGTCTGGCTTTTTGGGAGTTGTTTCTCAGCCGCTGTGAGGGTCTGTAAGGGCAGAGGGCATTTTCATGTTTTGTTTACTGTATCTTGTTTATTTCAAAGCTTTGAATTTTCTCAAAAGATGACACGGCGCCCGGTGCGCCTTATATATGGACCAATACTGAGCCACAACAGGTCTCACAACTACAAGAAGCAGCAGCCGACTCCATTTTCTCCTGTAGAAATAGCGCACAGTGCATGCTGGGATATGTGACTGTATGTAGTATGTATGGTACTTTCAGAATAAATGCACGAGCGCGGATCCACAAACGTATTGTTATGGTTATAAGGTTTTATACATCAGTTAAAGGGTTAACGTGTGGAGCTGTGTGGAGCGAAGTTGCAGGGAGCGATGCCGCAATTAGAGTCTGGAAATAAGTTATAAATTCTCTGTAATCGTGAATAAAGTTATTCAGAGCACGGAAGCGTCTGACTGTTCTGTCACCGTGGCATTACAGTATTTTTAAAGAAATCACAAATGTGCTTTCAGAATAAATGCACCAGTACGGAACCAGAATAGTCTCAAATTAGTCGCCGACTTGGACGAGATGCAGCCAGGCATATTGGATGCACCGTATTTGCCCAACTGTTCAATTCGAACACTGAAAAAGCAGAATTCAAGCGATTCGTGGATGAGGAATTAACTGATTAGAGATCTTTACGTGTTTCTTTTATGCATTTACAGCTGAACAAGGTGATTCATATTGTGAATATGGACATTGACGTTTAAACATTGTTGAGTTATTGTTACATTGTTATTACTTTGCACCATTTACAGAGTTACTATACTGTCAATGCACTAACGTTTAATTTGCCGGAATGTATCAGACTGTTTCTTTTACATTCACTGAATCGAGTAAACGTTGCCCTCCATTACGTGATAAAAACGTTGTTGTCCCTCTTGCTGTTGTTAAAAGATTAACTGTCACGAAAATACTACGTCACTGACATTACACTGACCTCGGAAAAATAATAAAACGGCTGTTTATTCAATTTGGAAGTGAACGAAGTTGTCAGAATTACCGGTAATAAAGTTTAACTGACTTGTCTGACTGTGTTGTTGACATTCTGTTAGGTTTGTCTGTCTTTCCCTTTCCCTGCTGTTGTGTTGTGTTGGTTAATCAGTGTGAGCACAGTCACCTGGGTCTTTGTAATTAGTCCTCACTCGTGTCACCTGGTGCCCTCAGTATATATACCCCTCTCCCTCACTCAGTCTGGTCAGATCATTGTCTCTTGAAGTGTTTGTTGCATGTTCTCAGCGTTTCAGGTTGGTCATGTCTGTTTTGATGTTCATGCTCCATGCTTAGTTTTTGAAGTGCTGTTTTTTTTTCTTAGTCACCATTTGTACCTGCCTGGTCATTTGCCAGTGATTTTTTTTTTTTTTTTTGTTCCTCTTGTTTTTTTCAATAAAACCCTGAACTCTGCCAGTCCTGCATTTGGGTCCTCACCACTTTCGCCTATCAACCTCACCTCGAACCGTAACACATTCACTTGAGTGCAGCTTCATCTTGTGGATGCATAACGCAACAGCAGCCACTATTGAAGTTTTTATTGTATGCGCCGTATAATGCGATGTGCCTTATATATGAATTTTTTAAAATAGGTAATTCATTAAAGGTGCGCCTTATAATCCGATGCGCCCTATAGTGCGGAAAATACGGTAATTGTTTGTAAAGTGCCTTGGGACAACGGTTGTTGTGTTTTGGTACTTCAAACAAATAAAGTTGAAGTTGTACCACTCTTGAACACTTTTGGCATAATAATTTGGAACGCAGTGCATTTATACTCACTTACTGTATATCCTGGCAGGAATGGTAGAAAGACAAACATGAAGCTCTTCCTCAACAGCTCTGTTTATCTGTGTTTTTAGTTTTTTATGGCAGTCGAGCTTGAGAAGCTCAGCTCAGATAGATATGTGGTTGAAAGCTTTTACCAACACTTCAAAATAAACAATTTGATTGAACAACTGGTAATATATTACCACCTACACACACAAACATTGCTTTCTTAATATCAGGTAATTTGTCTTATGTCTTTGAAGCTTTTTGATTATTTACTGAAGCAGACTTCCTGATAAGAACAGAGTTGCTAAATTAGGTAAATCAATGGTGTTATTTGGCCAACATTAATCCCAAAATTACAATACAACATGTCTCTTGTTGACAACCAAACCTTCTACCCAGGTTGATAGGAAGGAGCAGGCGGCCAACGCCTTGTCCCATGGTTGAAATTAGACACCAAAAATGTACAGGTTTGGTTAAAATCTTCAACTTCCACTTTCAGTTGATATGTATTGCCAACATTGCCTCATGGTATTGTTTCTTTGGTGTCTTTTATTTACAACACAGTTGTAACAGGACAGTGTGGTGTGTGTAACAGGACAGCTTTGAGGTATGCCCCCACTGCAGAACTTAGGACCTGACGTCCTTTAGGACATACAAACATCCAGGCAGAACATTACCAGGACTGGGTAACGTGGGGTTCTGGAAGCTTCTTCTAAGCTTGCAGAACTCCACGCTCAATGTACCACATCAAGGTTGCCACCACACAGTCGGAAGGGAGAATGTTGAAGACATACTGAGTCTCCCCGTCCTCGCCCTTGTTGAGTCTGGAAAGGGCATCAGTCTTGGTGTTTCGTGACCCAGGCCGATAGGTAAGTGTAAATCGAAGACTTTCAAGAAATAAAGCTCCCCTGGCCTGTCGGGGCTTTAACCTTTCAGCAAAACTGAGGTAGGCAAGGTTCTTGTGATCAGTCCAAATAACAAATTGTTGTTCTTCCCTCAAGCCAGTGTCTCCATTACTCCAGGGCAGGGACTACAGCCAACGGTTCTCAGATCTCCACATCATAGATTCTATGGGCTAGGGTATGTTTCCTGGAGAAAAAAAGCACAAGGATGCATCTTACATCTTACCCCCTCTTTGAGACAACACCGCCCCCACCCCAGAGTCCGAGGCATCTCCACAATAAACTGGCGCGATAAGTCGAGATGAACCAGAACTGGTGCCATGTAAATCTGTCCTTAAGTAAATTAAAGGCACAGTCTGCCTCAGGTGACCACAGGTAAGAGACCTTTGTGGAAGTCAAGAGGGAAACCCTTTGTTTCCCTCTTTGTTGTGTAATTTCTAATGAACCGTCTGTAAAAGTTAGCAGATCCCAAAAAACACTGCAGCTGTTCGCGGTTCATAAGAACTAGCCACTCAGTAACCACTTGTATCTTAATTGGGTCTGGCTTCACCTGTCCTTTCTCCACAAGGAACCCTAAAAAAGAAACAGCCATTAGATTCCCCTTTAACAAAAAGTCGCAGTACCAACCTAACGTGTTGTACATGCTCTTCTAAGTTGCGTGAAAAAATTAGAAAGTAGACGACGACAAAGGGCATGACTAAAGGGCAAACCCGAAGGGCATGACTAAATATTCAAAATGTCCCAAGGGAGTCTTACAAGCTGTTTTTCATTCATCCCCCACTTATCCTGACCAAATGATAGGCATTTCTGAGATCTAGTTTGAAAAAATGCCAGCTCTATGAAGTGGCTAGAAAGTGGAATCCACCGGTGGTAATGGGTATTTATTTTTAACTGCAATAAAGTTTAACCCTCTATAATAAATAAATGGTCTCAGCGTCTTGTCCTTCTTAGCCACAAAAAAGAACCCAGCTCCAAGCGGTGAAGACAACAGCCGGAAAAGTCCAGCGGCCAAGGACTCTTGGATTTACTGTTCCATAGCCTGTGTCTCCAATTGCGACAGATTACGTAATCGGCTAGTTGGTAGCGGTGCACCGGGAAAGGGGGTCAATAGCACAATCATGTGGACGATGGGGAGGAAGCTCTCTCCTTTGAGAATACAGAGTCATGGTACTGTAGTGGAACGCTGGTTAAATCAGGAGAAGAAGAAAATGACTTAAGGCTCTCTACAGGGGACACTGCAGACCGAAGACAGCATGAGTGGCAATGTGCACTCCAACTCAAAACGACACCCATAGACCAGTCCATATGTGGATTGTTCCTTTGCAGCCACGGTCTTCCCAAACCAACTGGAGCGTGTGGTGAAGACATAACCATGAAGTGGGTGTCTTCCCTATGGTTACCTGAGAAGAGGAGGGTTATGAACCTGGTTTGATGAGAGATACAGGTTACAGCCATCTAAGCATCTCTTGCATCCAAGCATAAAGCGCTTGGATGCAGGGGAGCTGCTCAAGGGTATGTCCGCCTGCTGAACCAAACCTGAATCCAAAAAATTTCCATCCGCCCCTGAATCTACAAAAACAAACAGGACAACGCTCCCTCCCCCACATCAAAAAACCTTTAAATAGAATACGCAGAGACAAAGCATTAACAGAGACATGGTTCACCAGTAGTCTCCGCTCTAGCGGTGCACCGGTGTGCCTGATCATTTTGGCCGCTGTGAGCAGTTCGTGCAATATGTCCTGATTGGCCACAATTGTAGCTGCAACCCTGGGTGAAGTGGCATTCCGGTACTGAAAACTAGACCCGTTCGACCTGCATGGGCTCCTCCTTGTTGATAGAAAAAACATCCGAGGAAACAGGGAGGGAACAGTCTGAGGAGAAAAAGGCTGAGCAGCAGAGCCTCCCGTAAATACAGTGAACTACCTCCTCTCCTGACCGCATTCTCGAATGCGATTGTCTAAGCTGATGGCTAAGGAAATCAAAGAATACAAGGAGTCTGACTTGTCACAAACCTCTAATTCATCCTTAATGTTTTTGTCAAGCGCTTGCACAAACTCTTCCTGCAATGCCAAATCATCCCAACCGCATTCTGCAGAGAGAATACGGAAATCCACGGAAAATTCAGCCACAGAAATACGGCCCTGACGCAGAGGCTCTTGTCGTTTGGACGCCCTCTTCCTCCTTACCAGGTGGTCAAAAACGTTTTCGATCTCATGTATGAAAAGAGAGCCCACTTGGCAGGTCTACTTGAGAGGAGACTGATAATGTTAACTATTCTGGATTTACCCTTTGTGATAGGTGCATGTGTAACCCAGGTTATTTTAACCGTAAGTAGATAATAGCAAGAAAAAAGAAAATAAACTTAAATCGGTAGATAGGTTTTAGTAATAATAATATAATAACTTTAATAAATATCCATCTAAAAAAAAATAAATCAACAAATAGGTATGAACAAATAACAGATATTAATGGTTATCAATTGATAGTTTAATTAAACAAACAATAATACATTGGTAATAAGTAAAATGTGTCATTTCAATGTTTACACTTTTGTTTTATTGTAATTTGTTTACGGTCCCTTATTAAGTGTACGGGTGATTTAATTTGTTTATGATCCCCAATGAGGTTAGAGGTTGCAGCCAATCAAGGACCTGTAGCCGAGATTTCTGGGAAGAAGAAAGTTGGAGAAGCAGGAGAAAGAAAGAACAAGCCGTAGGAGACAGACACTACGAGAAAGAGAACTGCGAGAAAAGTCAAGATAATTGAGTTTTAAAAGAGATTATTGCTTTTTTTCCGATTTGGAGGAAGTTGCAGTATTTTGTCCTTCCACGATACTTGGAGTAAACGTGGAGCAAGAGTTTCAAGAAGTTTCCATACTGGTGATGAACATCCTGTGCAACATCGAAACCGAGAACTAAGATGGCGAGCTATCCAAAGGAGAACGACAGCGAAGATGTCTATTGATTCGACAAATAACCTACATTTTGAATATTCTGGATTTGTGGTAGGACTGTGACATTTTACTTCCATACACTGAGGATTATTGAACTGGTGATATCCACTTACTTTGAGAGATAAAACTATATATATGACTTTTTTTATGTAATCGGGAAACTTCCATGTTGTTGTTATACTGGATTGTGTAGAACAGGGGTCTCCAAACTGTTCCATAAAGGGCTGGTGTGGCTGCAGGTTTTTGTTCCAACCAAGCAGCGGCACACCTGAGTTGACAGGTTTAATCAACTGATCACAGTCATCAGACACCTGATTGGTCAAACTATGTGCTCTTGGTTGGTTGGAACAAAAACCAGCAGCCAAACCGGCCCTTTGTGGAACAGTTTAGAGACCCCTGATGTAGAATTTCTGTATTAACCGTGGAAATTGTATGGTGTTTTAATTGCTTAATATCACTGGTCAAATGAATTAAAAATAGGAGAAATAGACTAAACTATAAAATAGGCCTAAAATTAGGATGGATATTAAACAACCCAAAATAGGACAAATATCATTCCTATGGAGATTTAAAAAAAAAGAAAAATAGTGATCTAAACTGAAATCATTTGACCATTTAATTTCACACTTGACCAGTTATTGTTGGTATTCCAAGGAATACATGTTCCAAAGCCTTTTATTTATTATTGTATAATAGTTCAATGGTCTATGTTCTACTCTATATATGATCTGTGTATATAAAGCCGGCAGTTTAACTAATTCCATGTGCCTGTGGTCTGTTAAACCTATACAAATTCAATATCAGCTGCTCTTCCGAACCTAGACTGTCAAAGATAGCAACCTGTAATAACCAACAGGGCTACAAACTTGGCGAGCTAGCCAGGAGCAGTTGTTAATTAATTAACAAAAGTTAAAAGTTTTCAGACCACATAAATCTAAAATAGTGAAGTCTAAAAATCATGGAAGTAGTGGACAGAGAAACCGTTAAAGTACCTAACTCCATTATTGTTAGTGGGCTTACTGATAACGCTCTAGATGAGGATTTAACTGACTTTTTAAACAAGTATGGGCGCTTTGCCAGAACAGTTAGAGTAGATGATCCCCAATCTCCCTATCACAGGCATAGTATTGTTGAGTATGATATTGGATCTGCAATGAACACCCTAGAGCAGAGGTGTCCAAACTGTTCCACAAAGGGCCGGTGTGGCTGCTGGTTTTTGTTCCAACCAACCAAGAGCACGTAGCTTGACTAATCAGGTGTCTGATGACTGTGATCAGTTGATTAAACCTGTCAACTCAGGTGTGCTGCTGTTGGTTGGAAAAAAAACCTGCAGCCACAGTGGCCCTTTGTGGAACAGTTTGGACACCCCTGCCCTAGAGCCTGTGCTCCCATATAGCTATGAGAGTCCCAGTCAAGTCACCTACCAGATCAGAGCCCTGTCAAGTGTGTACGTACCGATTGTGACCGGAAGCGCCACCAAGAGCTTTCTGAGTGAACTGTAAAAGATTGCCAAATTGACTGGCAGATCCTTTGAAGAGATCCTGCAAGAGCATGTTGCTAGATGCAGTTCATCAGCGGCTGATAAAAAGCTTATGAGTGAACCTGTCTTTGAGTCAGCCACCACAGAGGCTGAAAGTGAATCCGCCCTGCATAGGTTACAGACATCTCTTGCCAAAGAAATAAAAAGAGGAGATGTTCCTTCCGGTGACACTGATAGACATCTTTTACATCAGTTTTGCCGCGGATGTAAGCGTAAAAGAGACTCTCCACCTCCATTCTCTGAGTTACCGTAACAGTTGCGAGTAGAGGAAGATAGACACATTGCAAAAGAGAACCGAATGAGGAAGCATCTTGGTGCACCAAGGCAGAGAGTGAATACACACCTCTTGACTGCCAGCTCCCTTGAAAATGGCAGAACATTAGACAGTGACATAACTGAAATGAAGAAACAATTCACTGAGCTGCAATGTCAAGTTACTCGACTAAAGACCCAGAGAGCAGGGTCAACAGAGTCATTTCAGGACAGTGAGGTGGCTAAATTAAGGAAACAGGTTACTGAGCTTGAGAGCCAACTTACAAGCATAAAACCACATAAACATCTTAAGGAAAAAGCAAATCCAACTAAAGATAAGTATACAACCAAGCCCAGGATAATTGAATCTCCTCATACTACGGACCAAATGCTCAGTAAGAGACCAAAGCCATGGTATTGTTTTCGGTGCGGAGAGGATAGCCATGTAGCTACTACGTGTCCAAATGAACCAAATACATCACTAGTTTCTACCAAGAGAAAGCAACTGAAAGAGAAACAGTCTTATTGGGACAGTCAAAATGGTACAGTCTACCCCAAGACTTTAAACTGTGGCCAGCCCTCATTGTGGGACGAATGAGAGCTAAAGTCGTGACAACAGTCCCAGCCCCAATACTGAAGGTAGTCCCAAGAAAAGAATTTCGCAGACAAGATCCCCTGCTGTGAAAATACCTGAAGGTCTGGTTGGAGCTAAGTACACTTCTGAGGTACTCATTGATGGACAGACTTGCAGCTGCCTTCTTGATACAGGATCACAAGTAACTACTGTAGTGCAGTCATTCTACAACAGCAATCTTTCCCACTTAGATATTCACCCTCTGAACGAGCTGTTGGAGGTAGAAGCTGCAAATGGTCAAACTGTGCCGTATTCAGGTTTTATAGAAGTTGACATTACCTTTCCAAAATACTGTTTTGGCTCTAAGATCACCTTGTCCACATTCGCATTAGTTGTCCAAGACACACAGTCCAACATGCAGTCCCCACTACTGATAGGCACCAACACCTTGGATTTGGTGTACAAGGATACACAAGGATTGTGCCATGACAAACACAGGTCCCCAAGCCCTCTCTTATGGTCACCATGTTGTTTTGAAAATAATGAAGCAGAGAAGTAAGCAGAAAGAGAACAGCAGAGTAGGTTTGGTGACATTATACTGAAAAGACCCTGAAGTTGTTCCAGCAGGTCAAAGCCATGGTTTAGAACAGGCGTGGGCAAACTTTTTGACTAGCGGGCCACAACTGGTCCTGAAATTGGACACGAGGGCCGAGTCAAGAGCAGGAAAATGGACCAGTTGTTTAAAGATATTTGGCAACCTAAAATGCTACATTTCTAATACCCTTTATGACACCATTTACTGGGGAAACACAGGCATTGAAGGCAAAGGGCAGAAGTAAAATGAAAATATACATTAATTATTTAATTTGGACAAGGTTGGGGGGCCGCATTAAGAAGCTTAACGGGCCACATTTAGCCCCCGGGCCTTAGTTTGCCCATGTCTGGTTTAGAAGGATCCATTCATGTAAACAGTCAGACATCAGACAAGTGGGTTGTAATCGAACCCCCTTCATTGTCCTCCTTACCAGGAGGCCTGTTAGTTACAAGCTGTTTACAAAATCTGCCTGGTAGTTGATGTAAGAATTTACCAGTGTTACTGCGAAATGAAAGTGAGCATTACATAATCATCCCAGCAAAGAGCATTGTTGCTAAAATCCATACTTTACAAGCCATAGTTTCAGATAGGAAAAGGCCTACTGATCCACCACAGACAGGGAGTTTTCCCAATTCCCCTAGAACCACAGGATTCAACTTCTGCTTTGATGACTGAGTCATCACTCTCTTCAGTGATGAAGAGAGTGGAGCAAAAGTTGAGCGCAATTCCAGAACTGTTTGCGCAACATGATTCTGACTTTAGTCGAACAGACAAAGTTAAGCACCAAATCAAGTTAAGTCATGAACGCCCTTTTAATCATAGATCTCGACCCATACGGCCACAAGATATTGATGCGGTGCGGAGACACCTGCAAGAACTTAGTGACACATGTGTAATCTGAGAGTCTGAATCATCTTTCTCTTCACCCATAGAGGTAGTTAAAAAAAAAGGAATGGAGACATAAGACTGTGTGGATTATCGGAAATTAAATCTGCAGACCATCAAGGACGCCTATGCACTGCCTAACCTGGAGGAAACCTTCTCTGCAGGTTCAAAATGGTTCTCTGTCCTAGACCTTAAGTCAGGGTCAGGGTGAGGTGGATGAGGCTGACAATCACTTGATAGTCTTCTCTGAAATGCTTGAAGAGCATGAAACCCGCCTCCTTCGTGTTCTTAACCGTCTAAAGGAATATGGTCTAAAACTGTCCCTGGAGAAATGTAAATGTATCCAAATGCCAGTGAAATACCTAGGGAACATTGTATCCCAGCATGGAGTTGAAACAGACCCACAGAAAGTTGAAGCTCTAAAGACCTGGCGAGTGGCGAAAGACCTGGAGTTTTTGGCACTCAAATGGGCAGTAACTGAAAAGTTTTATGACTACCTTTATGGAAGCCTATTTACAGTAGTCAGAGACAGCAATCCATTAACTTATATTCTGACTCCAGCAAAGTTAGATGCAACCAGTTACCGCTGGTTGTCTGCCCTTTCAATTTTCGAATTCCAGCCTCAATATCGAGCAGGGAGATGCAACCTTGATGCTGACGGTCTCTCACAACGTCCACGTGCAGAACCTGTCCATGATCTGGTTTCTCAGAAAGAAGAGGAGAGAATTCATACAACGTTGCTTGCCCGAGTCTGATAATTTTGAAAAGGTCTCGCATGACACTATTTCGGCAGTCTGTGAGAAACACTAAGTCTGCCCACCCTTTAACATAGATGGACATAGTCCCAATAATCCTCTTGTAACATCTTTTGCAATGTCAGCAAAAGCTATTCCTGACAGTTTTGAGCAATGCAATGGCTCTCCTGTCATTTCAAGCATATCTGACGTGGAGTTGAAGCAAAAAGCAGAGAGCTGATCCCTCTATCTCTTCAGTCATCCACCAGATGGAGACTCTGCGAGAGTTAACTAAACTTGAACTGCAAAACAAAATTCTTTACAGGAAGAGGCAAGTTGGTGAGGAAACTCATCAGCTTGTTCTTCCAATGAAGTTAAGAGACTTGGTATTGAGAAACCTGCACAACGACATGGGTCACTTGGGCATAGAACGGACCCTTGACCTGACAAGAGCCAGATTCTTTTGGCCTACAATGGCACCTGACATTAAGAAAAGGATTAAGAGCTTCTGCTGCTGTGTCTGTCGGAAAGCATTACCAGAGAAAGCAGCGCTCCTGGTAAACATTCAAGTTCAAGACCTCGTGAGTTGCTCTGTATAGATTTCTTATCAATAGACCCAGACCAAAGCAATACAAAAGATGTTCTTGTGATCACTGACTTCTCTACTAAGTATGCAGCGGCATTTCCAACCCCTAATCAAAAGGCTAGAACCGTTGCAAAGGTTCTGTGGTAAAATTTTATTGTTCATTATGGCATTCCTGAAAAACTGCACGGTGATCAAGGCCCAGATTTTGAGTCTAAGACAATAAAGGAACTCTGTGATCTTGCAGGGATCCAGAAGGTTCGAACCACACCTTACCATCCTAGGGAAAATCCTGTGGAAAGGTTTAACAGGGCACTTCTCAGTATGCTTGGTGCACTAAAAGCTGAAGACAAAAGTCACTGGCGAGATTTTGTGAAGCCACTAGTACATGCGTACAACTGTACAGTACAAAACATGAAACAAAAGGGTTCACGCCCTATGAGCTAATGTTTGTGCGACAACCTCGTTTGCCTATTGATCTAGTATTTAATGTTCCATTGAATCATAGCCATCAAAAATCTCACTCCCAGTATGTCCAGGTTTTGCATTAGCAACTTCAAGAGAGTTACCAATTGGCCAATTGGAAGTAGAATATCGTGTGTTAGTAAGAAACATATGCCTATTTTTTGGAAAATGTTTCACCTCTCATCCAAGGGGCTTCTTTAGTTCTAACAGCTAGTGGGGAGTAACAAAAGTTATATCCTGTGAGTGGGGAGTGTTTCAGGTCCCTCCTGTTGGGTGGACCTGGGGATACCTGTGAAGTGTGGTACCAGTTGTTGGGTGGGTATTGATGAGTCGTTACCGCAATTGTTGGAGTGGTTTTGGTCACATGGCTCGTTAATATGCGAAACTGGTTGATGAGAGTGGAATCTTTTGGGTATTGTTCCCAAAAGGGCTTTGCAGGTGGGTGAAAGGTTATGTCTCAAACCACCACCTCTGTTGAGGGATGGTTTTTCCAGGTTGACAAAAATGGCTTCTTCAACATAGAACGGCACACCTCAGGTCAGGACTCAGCCGTTCACTTACACCTAAAGGCTACCAACCACTCTTTTAAGGACCAAGATGTTCAGATCTTGGCCAGAGAAGACAGATGGTTTGAGAAAGGTGTTAAAGTGCTTGGGGGAAGAAGCGGTAAGTTTCCTCACTCGGCTCTTCAATAGAATTTTGGAGACTGACAAGATGCCTGATGAGTGGAGGAAAAGTGTTCTTGTACCAATTTACAAGAAGTGTAATGTGCAGAGCTGTAGCAATTACAGAGGGATAAAGTTGATGAGCCAAACCATGAAGATTTGGGAAAGAGTAGTTGAGGCTCGGTTAAGGAAAGAGATAGAGATTTGCGAACAATAGTATGGTTTTATGCCGAAGGGTGCCACAGATGCAATATTTGCCTTGAGGATGTTGGTGGAGAAGTACAGAGAGGGTCAGAAGGAACTGCATTGTGTTTTTGTGGATTTAGAAAAGGCCTATGACTGAGTTCCAAGGGAGGAACTGTGGTTTTGTATGAGGAAGTCAGGAGTGGCTGAGAAGTATGTCAGACTGGTGCATGATATGTATGAGAACAGCACAATGGTGGTGAGGAATTTAGGTTGATCGTAGCAAGACTGTGTACATGTGTGTGAATGAAAAGGGGAACAGTGGAATGGTGAGGTTACAAGGAGCAGAGATGGTGAAGGTGGAGGAGTTCAGATACTTGGGATCAACTGTTTAGAGCAGTGGGGACTGTGGAAGAAAGGTGAAGAATAGAGTACAGGCAGGATTGAACAACTGGAGAAAGGTCTCTGGACTGATCTGTGATAGAAGGGTGTCAGCAAAGGTGAAGGGAAAGGTATACAGGACAGTTGTGAGACCAGCCATGATGTACGGACTAGAGACACTAGGAATAGGTAGAAGACAAGAGGTAGAGCTGGAGGTGGCAGAGTTTAAGATACTGAGATTCTCTTTGGGGGTGACAAGGATGGACAGGATCAGGAACAGGGTAATCAAGGGGACAACACAGACAGGAAGTTTTGGAGAAAAAGCTAGAGAATCCAGACTGAGATGGTTTGGACATGTTCAGAGGAGCGACAGTGATTATATTGGGAGAAGAATGCTAGACATGGAGCTACCAGGTAAGAGACGAAGAGGAAGGCCAAAGAGGAGATTTATGGATGCAGTGAGGGAGGACATGGAGGTGGTTGGAGTTGGAGTTGAGGATGCGCAGGACAGGGTGAGATGGAAATTCTTGACTCGCTGTGGCAACCCCTGAAAATTGGGATAAGCCAAAAGGAAAAGAAGAAGAAGACAAAAATCATTATTAATGGACTAAAACGTGCAAAAGATTTGTTTAAGATTAAAAGTCACTAAAGCTAGTAAACAACAGTCAACAATAAAATCGTTTATGTTTAGGGATTTTTAGTGTCAGAGTCATGTCTTTCAGGTGGAGCCCACCAGTCTCTGTGAAAACTAAATATGCTTGAAGCATCATCACTCTATTTCCCAGCCCCGGAGATCCATACTCAGAAAAAGGATATGTACGTTTGTTTGGGGCAGTTGGTGGCCTTATGGTTAAGGAAGCAGACATGGGTCTGCCAGGCCTTCTAGCCAGTTCAAATCCCCCTTCTGGCAAGTTACCACTGAGGTCCACTGAGCATGGCACCATCCCCACTCACAGCTCCCGGGGCGCTCAAAGCTGCCCACTGTCTACTTTGGAGATGGGTTAAATACAGAGGTCGCATTTCGTTGTGTGCAGTGGTGTGAATCACAATGTCACAATGACAAGGAGTTTCCTTTCCTCCCTTTTCCTTAATGAATAAATGTTATATTTAAATTCATGCAGTCATTATGTGTTCTGAACTTGCTGTATGATTAATTGTTTTTAAATAAAATAGGAACACTTCTATGATGCACAGAGTGGATCTGGATACCTGGCCTGGAGAATAAAGACTGTTCAATGGAACACTGGAGCTCATTCTACTGAACCCTCCACCAGCACAACATATCAAGAAAGTCCAAAGACAAAGAGGGAGACTCTTTGCACTGATAGACAACTGCATGCTCTGTAACCCCTCAGAGTGTTATTTTAACTCTGACACATTTAACTTTTTCAAAAGTGTTGTTTTAACTCCAACTAGAGTGGACCAATATAGACACTTTGAAAGTGTTGAATTTGACACCCTAGAAGTTGAATTGACACTTCCAAATTTACTGTGTGTTAGATTTCACTTTTATGCTTCTTGAAATTATAACTTCCATTTTGTTTTGATTGCTTAAATGACAATCAAACTCTGACATCACTGCTACTGACATGGTCTCTGAAAGATCTAAATGTACTTTTTGGAACTGAAGGTGGTGGATTTGTAGACGTTCTCTTTCTGCCTGACTGGCTTGGAATTTAACATACTGCTCTTCACACTTCTTATGATGACTGCGATATCTTTGCAACCTGTCAAACATACGAACTGAAAAACACAAATTATGCCTCCTTTTATGCTTGCTCTCTAATTATTGGTTACATTACTTGTGTGATTTTACTACTCAGATCAATTGCTGATTGTTTTTGTGATGAATTGTTTCACTTCAATTAAATTAATTAATCTATTTTTTTTATTTAAAAGGTTTAATTAAGTTGGTTAAAGTAAAGTTACGTCAGTAAAATTTTAAATACGAAAGCAGCTAACGCTAATTATACTGCCAATACTCACCACGTTTTCAGTAGGCTAATATTAGCTAAGTGCTCACTGAATAGACAACGCGCGTTTCTGTCACAAAGAAATGGACGCAGGCACATCCTGTCCTTCTGGCCTTCCGACTAACTACTCCTGTTCCGTCAAATTCTTATCTAATTTTTCTGGGACAGATACAAGTCATCTTTGGGAATAAATGAGATTTTTCTCCCCTTCTGTTCCCTTCCCGTCAACCTAACTATTTATGTGTCCTCCAATTTCAATCTAGTCTGAAGAAAAACAAGAGGTGGATCTTTTTTCCCTTACTATCTAACAACTAACTGATTCTGGCTGGGGCTCTCTTTACTTCAAAGATAAATGAGAGTTTTTTTTCTTCTTCTTCTTCTTCTGCCCGTTGCTATCCACGATCCTCCTCTTCTTTTCCGCCTAATACCACCTGTTTTTCACCCTCCCTTCCTTCAAACTTTTCCTGTTCTGTTTAATTCTTTTTGTCAAATTTTTCTAAGATTCTAAGAAGAGTCTCTGCCATGTGTCCTAATAACCTGTCACCCACATATCTCTTCTGTTTTCAGCTTAAAACATTTTTTCATTCATATAATTTTATTAATCGCCTACTATGATCTCTCAGTTATGACTTTTGGATACTGAGCTCATCAATTCTTGACAATATATAAAAAATTTGATTGATTGATTGATTGATAGATGCAGTTGAGAAGTTGGTCCATGCCTTTGTTACTTCTAGGCTGGACTGCTGCAATTCTCTATTAACTGGATGCTCAGCCAGTTCTCGGCGAATTCTGCAGCTTATCCAAAACACCTCCATATCTTTGGCCCAACTCCCCTAGTATCCTAATGTCTGTAATCTAGACCCAGGACTTTGCCTTATGAAGCATATGAACTCGATTAGACCATGAATGGGCTTTATAGTGCCATCTTTTTATTTGTAGACATACAAATTTTGTTTTTGGGAGTTGTTCCTCAGGATGTGAGGGTCTATAAGGGCAGGGGGTATCTCTGTATATTCTTTCTTATTCTTGTTTTCCTGTATGCTTGTTTGTTAAGTGCCTTGAGATAACGGTTGTTATGATCTGGCAATATAAACAATTAAACGTTTAAGTTGATGATTAAACCTGTAGTTCAGCTTTCTTGGGGTGCGTATGTGTGTATTGTGTTCGGTGTTGAGACTTATTCGTTACAACGCGGTGACTAATAACGTTGCAAGTTAATGGTTACGAACAGTCTACACCAGGGGTGCTCACACTTTTTCAGCATGGGAGCTACTTTTGAAATGACCAAGTCAAAATGATCTACCCATTATATTTATTGAGAAATATATTGAGGATTCTTGCAACTTATGTTGACGTATAACTGCATATGTTGCACAACACAACATAATTATGTACATTTTTTGCCATTACCTGAGTTACCTAAATGACTGCTGTCCCAACAATTGGGATTTTAGCTCCTTCACCTTTGTCTTTCTCAGCTTGCTTTTTGGTGGGAATTTTTAATAAAAAATATATGAATAAAAATATCATTGTGAAAAAAAGTCCTCCTCCCATTCTGTATGAAAGTGATACGTTTTTTTCCTCTTACTTGGTCCAGCTCCCCCACTCATTTTTATACCCTGTCTTACGTTTAAGAAGAAAAAAACGAGCGAAAAATTAGGATGTAACTAACGACTAGCTTGTTAGCTTTGCAACGCTCAGGGGCGTTGTTTGAGCACGCACAGTGTACCTAATAATTAGATGACATCTGACTTGTCCTGTGTATCAGTCAAGTGATGGGATAACGGATAGGCTGGCATCTAGTTTTCGTTCATAACAACTCAACTTTATCTGAATAGCGTGAGTTCATGATAATGTTACATCACCTTGTCATGCGATCTACCTAGTACACCTTGGAGATCGACTAGTAGATCGCGATTGACGTATTGAGCACCACTGGCCTATAACGTTCCTCTTTTATGAGAGAAGATCCGGAGCTAACCGTGTCTACTGCCTATGCTTGTATGTGGTAACTCTTACAGTCATGGTGTAAAACTATGTGAAACTCGTGCACTATGTAAATCTTACGTTGACAACGGGCGATGATTGGTTGGCATAGTTTCATGCTAAGCCAATCAGAAAGAAACCTGGGCGGGTCTTCTTGCCTAGAGTACGCACAGGTGAAGTACAAGCAGCACACAAATAGGCAAGACGACAGCAGGTGGCAAGTTGAGGTTACAATAAAAATGTCTGTCAAAATGTCTAAACATCTATTTTGTTTTTTATTGTACTGTAATGTACAGCAAACGTATAACTTATATCTTCTTCTTTTCCTTTCGGCTTATCCCATTTTTCAGGGGTTGCCACAGCG